>ML661338.1:31438526-31803739 GCA_007570785.1 Antilocapra americana | reverse complement strand
TCTTCCTGTAGTGCAAGAGACATGGGTTCAATCCTGAGTCGGGAAGTTCCCTGGAGAAAGGAATGGCTACACACTCCAGTATTCTTGCCTGGAGAATTCCATGGACAGAGGAGCCTAGCAGGCTATAGTCCATGGGGTTGCAAAGAGTCAGACATGACTGAGTGACTAACACTTTCACTTAAGAGTAAATCTGACCATAAACATCGTTCACTGAAAATCATAAAATATTAATGAAGAAACTTAAAGGAGACACAGATAAATAGAAAGACAATCCACAATCGTGGAAAAATTAATGTTGTCAAAATGTCTACGCTACCCAAAATGATCTACAGGTTTAATGCAATATCTATCAAAATCCCTTTACAGAATAAAAAAAAAAAATACAATACTAAAAGTCATAGGTAGCCACAAAAGCCCTGAAGTCCTCAAAGCAACGTTGAGTAGGAAGAACAAAGTCAGAGCATCACTCTTCTTGACTTCAAAATAAGTTACAGCAAGCAAAACAGTATAGACTGATGTAAAAAGAGACATATAGACCAGGTGAACAGAATAGGGACCTCAGAAATAAATCGATAAATGTATGATTATCTTATTTTCAGAATTGTATCCAAGAGCATACAATAGGGAAAGATTACCTCTTCAATAAATTATGTTGGAAAAACTGTATTTCCACATGGAAAGACTGAAACTAAGCCCTTGTCTCATACCAAATACAAAAGTCAACTCAAAATGGATTAAAGATATAAACATGAAACCTGAAACAGTTAAAAACTACTGAAAGAAAATATGGAGAGAAATTTTCTTGACATGAATCTGGTAAATTTTGGAGGGTTATAACTCCAAAAGCACAGACAACAAAAGAAAAAAAAAAAAAAAATAATCTGCATAACAAAGGAAACAGTCTCCAGGAAATAGTGAAAGGACAGGGAAGCTACAGTCCATGGTGTCACAAACAGTTGGACACGACTGAGTGACTGACAAACAACAGTTTGTACTGTGGTTTCCCAGATGGTGTTTGTGGTAAAGAACCCGCCTGCCAATGCAGGAGGCATAAGAGACTTGGGGCAGGGGGAGGGATGACTTGGGGCACTGGGATTAGTGGGTGTGCACTGGCATGTTTAAAACAGATAGCTAGTGGGAACCTGCTGAATGGCACAGGGAACTCAGCTAGGTGTTCTATGGCAACCTGGACAAGTGAGGTGGGCAGGTGGCAGGAAGGACCACGAGGGAGGAGTATATGTATATACATAGCTAATTCACTTCCTTGTACAACATTGTAAAGCAACTATACCCCTATTTAAAAAGAAACAAGTACTGACATGCTTGAAATACTATGCTAAGTGGAAGAAGTTAGTCACAAAGGGCCATATATGATTCCATTCTTATGAGATGTTCAAAATATGCAGTTCTATAAGGTGTATTAGTGGTTGCCTAGAGCTAAAGATGGGCTTAAGTTGGGTGAGATAAAATGGGAATGTTTACAGAGTTTTTTTGTGGGGCTGGTGAAATATTCCAGAATTAGATTGTGGTGGTATATTCACAACTTTGCCAACATACTAAAAAAAATAAAAAATTCAAGAATGCGTATTAAACAGGTGAATTTTATGGTTATGATTTGTATCATAATAACACTTTAAAACTGTCCTTTTAATAAATTACAATGATTTATAGAAAAAAATTTTCGTAATCCCTTTGAAATTTCTTAGTAACCTAGAATTTAATTTTGGACCACAAAATTATCTAAAATTAAAAGAGAAATGTATATATTAATACTAGAAATAAATGCAAAGCAAAAATAAGAAAATACTGAGGCAAAATTAGAGAAGAAATTCTTCTTTAATAGTTTAATATGTAATGATAATTCTAGCAGGAGTTTTACTCAAATGTTACAGAAATAATAAAAGATTACAGAGAATTCTTCAAATTGTTTGTGAAACATTGTATGCTACATTTGTATTTAAATTACTAAATGATCAGCTCATTTCCTGAATGAAAGTAGTTCTTTTAATTATAAGTATGGAATATATAATACTTAAAATTTTTGTATGTGCTTCTCATGATATGTTATTTTTATTAAATCTTATGGTTAAACAGATGGTATAACCTATTATATACTTACAAAATATGAAGTGCTTGACATACAGCAACAGCATTACTTTTTTAGATATGAAAACAAATAAGGAAACGAGTTTTTTCTAAAATACTCAGCATGCCCAGGAAGAGGAAAATTAAAAATGCTTGATTCTATACAAGATATAGATATCACCAGTGTAGCTATAATATTCTGTGATTCAGGTTAGGGCAGAAAAAGATTCCTCTGAAACCAAATTGATTTCTAGCTCCCAGTAATGTTTCTGCTATTGTCCTATGCTGCCTTTTGAAGCTGCTTCATGGTACTCATTCAAATATCTTATTTACTTGGAATAGAAATGCGAATGGTCCTGGTATAGAAAGAATTATTGTGTTTTCTCAAGCCTAGAGAAATATTAATATGTTCATAAATATAAGAAGGTTATAGAAAGTATAGCCATTTTTTCACTACTTCTATATTGTATTTACTGAATAATAGATATTACAGCCAAATCAAAATGAAAAAATTAGAAAGTATTTAAAATTTTTAGTCACATATTAATAAAAGTACATGGATAATGAAATTTGATTAAAGTTATCAATTTTATATATGATTTTAAATCTTGAATATAAACACGATGCTCTAATGGCATAAAGTGAGGATGAACTAAAGAGCCTCTTGAAAAGGGTGGAAGAGGAGAGTGAGGAATCTGACTTAAAACTCAATATTAAAAAACCAAGATCATGGCATCCGAGCCCATAACTTCATACCAAATAAATGGAGAAATAGCCTGAACAGTGGCAGATTTTATTTTCTTGGGCACCAAAATCACTGCCGACAATGACTGCGACCAAGAAATTAAAAACACTTGCTCCTTGGAAGAAAAGTTATGACCAACCTAGACAGCATATTAAAAAGCAGAGACATCACTTTGCTGACGAAGGTCTATATAGTTAAAGCTTTGGTTTTTCTACTAGTCATGTATGGATGTGAGAGTTGGACCGTAGAGAAGACTGAGTGCTGAAGAATTGATACTTTCAAACTGTGGTTCTGGAAAAGACTCTTGAGAGTCCCTTGGACTGCAGGAGATCCAACCAGTCCATTCTAAAGGAGATCAGTCCTGGGTGTTCATTGGAAGGACTGATGTTGAAGCTGAAATTCCAATACTTGGGCCACATGATGCAAAGAGCTGACTCATTGAAAAAGACCCTGATGCTGGGAAAAACTGAAGGCAGGAGGAGAAAGGGACGACAGAGAATGAGATAGTCAGATGGCATCACCGGCTCAGTCTTCATGGGTTCAGGTGGATTCCAGGAGTTGGTGATGGACAGGGAGACTTGGCGTACTACAGTTCATGGGGTTGCAAAGAGTTGGACATGACTGAGTGACTAAACTGAACTGAACTGAATCTCACATCTCCATGTCCAAATTTTTAAAAACCTGTTTCTCATACAAGTATTTTTCACTTTCAGCAGCTATATTAAGATATGCTTACGTGTGATTTTTTAAAAATAATTATTATACATTTTTTGGAGAAGAAAATGACAACCTACTCCAGTATTCTTGCCAAGGAAATCCCATGGCTAAAGAAACCTGGTGGGCTACAGTCTATTGGGTTGCAAAAGAGTCAGACATGATTTAATGACTAAACAGCATAAATTTTTATTTTACTTTGGGAATTCAGTTCAGTTTCTCAGTCATATGCGACTCTTTGCAACCCATGGACAGCAGCATGCAGACTTCCCTGTCCATCACCAATACCCTGAGCTTGCTCAAACTCATGTCCGTCAAGTCAGTGATGCCATCTAACCATCTCATCCTCTGTCATCCCCTTCTCCTCCTGCCTTCAATCTTTCCCAGCATCAGGGCCTTTTCTAATGAGTCAGTTCTTTGCACCAGGTGTTCAAAGTACTGGAGCTTCAGCTTCAGCATCAGTACAACCAATGAATATTCAGGATTGATTTACTTTAGTATAGTCTGGTTTGATTTCCTTGCAATCCAAGGGAATCTGAAGAGTCTTCTCCAACACCATAGTTCAAAAGCATCAATTTTTCAGTGTTCAGCTTTCTTTATATTCCAACTCTCATATCTATACATGACCACTGGAAAAACCATAACATTGACTAGACAGACCTTTTTTGGCAAGGTAATGTCTCTGCTTTTTAATATACTGTCTAGGTTGGTCATAGCTTTTCTTCCAAGAAGCAAGTGTCTTTTAATTTCATGGCTTCAGTCACCATCTGAGTGATTTTGGAGCCCCAAAAATAATGTCTGTCACTGTTTCCACTGTTTCCCCATCTATTTGCCATGAAAGGATGGGACTGGATGACATGATCTTAGGTTTTTGATTGCTGAGTTTTAACCCAGCTTTTTCACTCTCTTCTTTCACCTTCATCAAGATGCTCTTTAATTCCTCTTCACTTTGTGCCATAAGAATGGTGTCATCTGCATATCTGAGATTTCCGATATTTCTCCCAGCAAACTTAATTCCAACTTGTGCTTCATCCAGCCCAGCATTTTGCATGATATACTCTGCATTTAAGTTGAATAATCAGGGTGGCAGTATATAGCCTTGACATTCTCCTTTCCCAATTTGGAACCAGTCCATTTTTCAAAGTCCAGTTCTAACTGTTGCATCCTGACCTGAATACAGATTTCTCAGTATGCAAATAAGGTGGTCTGGTATTCCCATCTCTTTAAGAATTTTCCACAGTTTCTATTGATACAGTCCAAGGATTTGGCATAATCAGTGAAACAGAAATAGATGTTTTTCTGGAATTCTCTTGCTTTTTCTATAATCCGATGAATGTTGGCAATTTGATCTCTGGTTCCTCTGCCTTTTCTAAATCCAGCTTGAACATCTGGAAGTTCTTGGTTTACATACCGTTGAAATCTAGCTTGGAGAATTTTGAGCATTACTTTGCTAGTGTTTGAGATGAATGCAATTTTTTAGTAGTTTGAACATTGTTTGACATTGCCTTTCCTTGGAATTGGACTTAAAACTGACATTTTCCAGGCCTGTGGCCACTGCCGAGTTTTCCAAATTTACTAGCATATTGAGTACAGCACTTTCGCAGCATCTTCTCTTAGGATTTGAAATAACTCAGCTGGAATTCCATCATCTCCACTAGCTTTGTTTGTAGTGATGCTTCCTCACATTCCAAGATGTCTAGCTCTAGGTGAGTGATCACACCATCGTGGTTGTCTGGATCATGAAGATCTTTTTTTATAGTTCTTCTGTGTATTTTTCTGTGTATTTTCTTCTCTTTTTAATATCTTCTGCTTCAGTTAGATCCATACCATTTCTGCCCTTTATTGAGCTCACCTTTGCATGAAATATTCCCTTGGTATCTGTAATTTTCTTGAAGAGATCTCTAGTCTTTCCCATTCTATTGTTTTCCTTATTTCTTTGCACTGATCACTGAGGAAGGCTTTCTTATCTCTCTCCTTGCTATTCTTTGGAACTCTGCATTCAAGTGGGTATATCTTTCCTTTCCTCCTTTGCCTTCTGCTCCTCTTCTTTTCACAGCTATTTGTAAGGCCTCCTCAGACAGTCATTTTGCCTTTTTCTATTTTTCTTGAGCATGGTATGTCATAAATCTGGGGGTTAATGTTCATCATGAGTTTTAGAAAATATTTAGCTAATGTCTCTCAAAATATTTCTGTTTAAATTATATATATATATGATAATTTTTGTGCTTCTCACATATTTCTTACCCCATCCCCTTTATTCAGCACTATCAATTTTCTTTCCTTTTTATTTTTGAATGTACCCAGTCCAATAATCTTATGTTAGATCTAGCCTGTTTTTCTTTTTTTTTTTTGTTAGTTTTGCCATACAATGCCATGATATCACCATGGGTTTACATATGCTCCCCCTTCAGAACCCCCTTCCCTCCTCCCTCCCTCCTCCCTCCCCCTGGGAAATCTCGATGCACCAGCCCTGAGCATCAATCCTGGGCTGGCGATTGATTAGACATATGATAATTAACATGTTTCAATGCCATTCTCCCATATCATCCCACCCTTACCCTCATCCACAGAGTCCACGAGTCTATTCTATACATCTGCATTCCTTTTGCTGTCTCTCATGTTGGGTTCTCGTTACCGTCTTTCTAAATTCCATATATATGCGTTAGTATACTGTATTGTTGTTTTTGCTTCTGGCTCTCTAGCCTGTTTTTCAAAGGATATATTGAATTCCTAATTTCATTTTAAATTCTACATTTCTATTTGAGTTGTTTTGAGATACTGAATCTCTTATAGATATTGTAATGTTCACACAAATATTCAGTAAAGAATCTATACAAAGAAATAGAAGAGAGACTTCCCAAGTGGCGCCAGTGGTAAAGGGTCCTCCTGCATGTGCTGGCATACTTACGGGACGTGGGCTTGATCCCTCGGTTGGGAAGATCCCTTGCAGCAAGTAATGGCTCCCCACTCCAGTATTAGTGCCTGGAGAATCCCATGGACAGAGGAACCTCGCAGGCTACCATCATGGATTTGCAAAGAATTGGACACGAATGAGTGAGGGAGCACTTTATTTAAGACAAGTTCAAGACTAGCTCTGGGAGTGCAGCCACCACCAAGGAAGAAAGAGCTCCAGAGAAGCATGATTTTCAACAGTATTATACCTTATTAGAACAAAAAGTGTACATGGAACATGACAGGGGTACATTACTTCCAAGTTTCAACTGAGATGTTTAGTTACAATTTAGCATGTATGCAGCAAGTTGCAATACACTGGCGTTTGGGAAGGGAACCTTATCTGAGAAGCCATGCTAACAGTGATCTCATCAGAAAGGAGGCATTATTTCTACCTTCAGAGTGGGTATTCTGTAATGATTAAAGCAGATGTGAAATGAATGTTTGACAGGCCACAAATCAGGCTGTTCTTGACATAAAGTTCAGGCCACATTACGTATCAGCCAGAATGGCTTCCCCATACCCGTATGCAAACATTTCTTCGATTACAAATTTTCTGTTGAAAATTTCTATTATGAGACTTGAGAAAATTAAATTCTCCCTTGAAGAAGGTAAATCATCCAAATCTCAGAATCTAAATTGGTTTTCATGTGTAGCATCCATTGGATCACATAGGCAGGTGGGTACTTCTGACCAGAACACTGCTGATCCACTTCGTGCTGTGACAGAGTCACAATGAGCATGCTACGGACACTTCATAAGTGAGAGATGCTTTCTGAAACTGCTTCTGTTTCTCAGAGTTGCTATCAGGTTAGGTTATCTTTCATATACCTGCAAGAGATTTTAGCATGGATATGGCTATTTTTATACCAGTTTTCTTTTCTTTTTTGCCGTGGTTGCTGTCCATGTATCATGATACTCTTTGTCTCAGAGGCATTTATATTCAATATGGACAATTGGAAAAAATTCACATAAAAATAAGAAAAAATCCTCCCATAATTTTACTACCCATAAATAACTGCTATTTTGGTTTATATTCTGTGTTCAGTTTTGAAAACCAGTTCTTACCACTAGCTTAATACACACTTGGTTTAAGTTAATATTCTACGAATCTATCTGAGAACTATTTGTAGCTTTTCAGGTGAGTGACTATTTGATTGGGATATTTTCTAATAAAATACATTTTACTTTTTATCATTTAACTAGGCATCATGTTATTCAAGTATCCTGCTGTTGATGCTTGAATTAATGACCTAAAACAAGATCTTTGCTTAAGTGTTTGGTATTACCAATGTATTTGTTCACTCATATCACCTTTATGTTTTAGAACTAGATTAAAGGAGTAGAGAAATGGTTAGGCAGAAAACCAAGTTAAGTCATTCATTTTTATCTATTGAGAAAAATAAATTATAAGAGAGTATGGTTATTTGTGGTCTGTTTTTGTTCTTGCTTGTGATTAATTGCCATCTACAATTTAAATGTCTTCTTTAGGCAGATTACCCAAATATAAAATGTTAAAAGTGTTTGATTTGAGAGTAGTGTGTAGGGATGGTTTGTAAGCAGTCCTGTTTTTGGATATCCTAACATAATTAAAATTGTCGTTCACCTCATTTCTTTTATATAATGCCATTGTTTTTCTTATATTTGGGGGGTGTTATCTGCTGTTTGTAAAATATGACACCTTTGTGTTAGATCGTTATGTGGATCTTTGATATTTACTGAGTAGGATATTAATATGTGTATTCTTCTTCCAACATTTAAACCATGGGTACATTCAAAGGTAATTGTTATTACCACTTGGTGAAGCACATCCTGTGGTAGCCATCTTATTCAAATATTATGCACTCCAAGTGTTTTAAAGTTAGAATCAAATTCTGACACTGACATTTTAAAAGACTGCCAAATAGGTTTATTTTAAGCCACTAGATTTTTTCCTTTAGATTTTAACTGTTGTGTTACTGGTCACTTTTATTTTTAACTATATTAAATAACATGGTATTTGAAAATAGATGTATTTTTCAAGCTGTTCTCTGGTTTCTCTCAGCAGGTGTATGTACTGGATAATGTACAGAAATAAAAGCTACAGTTTGAACCCATGTAAATGTCTTAGGAATATATGAAATTTAAAGAAACAATTATAAAAATAATAACCTTGTAGAAATTTCAACTTGAAGTATCAGTACAAGCAGCTGGTTTTGCAAGATTAACTCTAACCAATGTACATTTTTTGTCCTTAAATGAATATATTAGAAGAAAAGCTGCTAACTCACAATATATGATCCATTTATTAAAAAAAAACAGGTATAGAGATGAAATAAACTAATATAAGTATATAGCTAGATGACTTTTACATAAATATACACTCATTTTATCATTACCCATATAAAGATTTTTCTAGCACCCTTTAATTATTTCTCAATCAATAAATAGGCCCTCAATAATGAGGTTCTAATTCTGTAATCTTGACTGTTTTTGAACTTCATATGTTTGGTATTATGGGGTATATATATTATTTGTGTTGCTTTTTTTCAACATTGTTGTATGTGTCAACAGTTATTTTTGTGTATGTTTGCTTTTATTAATTTACTGTGAGGCATTGCATTGAGGAGATAATTCAGTAATGCATAATACTACTAATGGCCATTTGGGTTATTTTTCCTTTTTGACTGCTATGAATAAAATGCTATGAAATTAATTTCATTTTTGTGTGTATTTATGTGTGTGGACATTGGCACTCACTTTTTTTGAGCACATACTTATGAGTATAAATGCTGGGTCATAAAATAAGTGCTTGTTTAGTCATGTGCCAAAGATTTTTCAAAACTTATTAATTTTTGCTTCCATCAAGACAATTATAAGATCCCTTTGACTTCACATTTTATTGAACACTTAGTGTTATCACTGTTTAATTATAATTCCAGTGTGTATGTTTGTCCTTCTTACTGTCTGATATTTGGTAAGTACCACTCTGAAACAATTTTTTTTTGTATTATTGTGAGTCTTTGATGTCCTCTTTTATTATTATTATCCATATTAGATTATTTATACATTGTTTTATTAATTTATGGGATAAAAATCCAGATAAGATAATATAACTTACTTGCAATGTAAATATTTTCTCTCTTTCTAGATTATTCCTTCTCTTTATTTGATTTTTGGTGAATAGAAGTTATAGGTTTTAGTGATGTGTAAATTGCCATCTTTACGTTTATGTTTATTGCTTTCTGTGATGTGTTTAACAAATGGTCATGTATTCTTCACTCTTATCTCTAAGCATAATTGTTTATCACTCTATATGTATTATTGTATCCAAGTTTAATTTTTGTGTTTGATGAGATCCAACCTAATTTCCCAGTGAAGGTACAAGTAGAGAAATCAGACCTGAGGTTGGCCCAGACCAGGAGCAAACTAGATGTCCTTCTGCAGTGTCTATTGAAGAAGACTTACATGGGTGGGGAGCATCTATATGAGGAAGCCTGGAAAACCCACTTGGACGCACATAGCAAGGACTGTTCCATCATCATGGCCCCTGGGAAAAGGCCATCTGCCCATTTTCTGCCACAGCAAATGAGGAAGAGGAGGGAGATGGGTGGGCTGCAGAAAACCAGAAAGTATGTGATTAAGCTGTTTGACTAGAGTGTGCATTTAGCTTGGTTCAGTGGTTCACACTGAGGTGGCCCATCAGTGATGTCTAGAGGTGCGGTGGTGGCCTCTCATAGCTCACCTGTCAGTGCTTACCCAGCTCACTGCTAGCCACACTCTTAGACGACACGGAGGGTTCTGAGGTCACCATGGCAATAGTCATTAGGTTATAAGCAGCCTTCGCCGGAAGCCCCTGGGCACCTGGAGATGCCTACAGATGCCACATACCTTCCCCACTGTGGCCAGAGACACAGGACAGCCTGAGAGATGAGGCCAAGTCTGAGCTCTCCACACTCAACTACAGCAACATGAAGAACTGAGAACATATTTGACAGAGGTGGGCCCAGCGTCCTTACTTGTAAATCATGAGGTTACAGTGGGAGATAATAAGAGCAACATGATGTCCCATTGTTTCCTCGCTCCAATAAGTATTTTTGTTCTTAAAAAAAAAATAAGGTCATTTCGAGCGGGTCCGTGTCACCCAACAGCTCATCCAATTCTCCAGTGGCCAAGCATTCCATGTTGTCTTCATTGGCTTGCTCGGTATCCTCAATGTCAAAGACCTCAGTGGCTCCATTCTCCAATGGTGAAGATAGCAGATGCCATGGAAAATAAAACCACCGTGTATAAGATTGGAAATCTTACTGGGTATTGTACCAATCCAAACCGTCATCAGATGGGATGGCCTAAGCGCACTGTGGACCTTCACCCAAGGAACAATGGCATGGTGGATGTTTACCCAGTGGACCGCCGCCCATTGCTACAGAGGATCATGGAGACAGACCTCTTGCAGCAGGGCCAGGCTCTGGCATCTGCCCTGAAGAATAAGAAGAAGATCCAGAAGCGTGCTGATAAACTTGCCAGCAAGCTGTCTGATTCCATGATGTCCGCTCTTGACCTCTCTGGCAAGGCTGATGACAGTGCTGGTGACTGATCCACTGATCTCACCTCCCTCCCCAACTCCAGTTCCAGTGGAAATAACAGATGAAAGTTTGATTCTCCCTGAAGCACCTGCATATTAAAAGAACCCCTCACCCACTTCTCTCCATTCTCCAGGAAAAAAAAAAAGGTCCCAAGTGTCTGAAGCTGACAAACCTAATACCTTTATTTAACCCCTACTCTGTTTACAAGAGAAATAAAAAAAAATAATCAGAAGAAAAAAAAATAAAAAAATAAGGTCAAAGTTACTTTTTTTTTTCATGAAGAAGCACACTTTCACAAGGACCATTTATTAAAAAGACCACCATTCCCCTGGTGAACTGCAGTAGCCACTTTGCCACAGGTAAGGCCAATATATATGTGCCAATCACTTTCTGGAATGCCTATTCTGTTGAACCTATCTTTTGTCTGTGCTTCTGTCAGTATATCTCTATGCTTAGATTTGAAATGTGATGAAATATGCCCACTTTTTGTTTTCTTCTTTTCCAAAAATTCCTTGTTTGGGGAGGGCACTTTGCATTTTTCTCATAAAAAACATAATTATATTACCATTCACACACTGTTTCACACATAGACTGGTTATGATTGGAATGAAAATCAACTTGGAGAGAAGAGACCTTTTAAATTCTTGAGTCTTCTAAATCATGATACAGTATATCTCACCATTAATTTTGGCCTTTTTAGTTTCTCAGAGCAAGAATTTTTAGGTTTCATTGTCTGTAACTGGGAAATTTTTGTTAGATTTATGTTGTAAACATGTATGTATAAATGACCCATTAGTAGTCAGAAGAGAATTGTGTAAAATCACTGGACAAAGAAATAGAACTCTTTATAACACCTATGTCAGTAACTTAGGTAAGTAATAATTTAAGCAAACTAAGAAACCTGAGGGCTTCATTCATACAAAATAACACTTTCTCCAGTAACCAGTCCATTTAGAGAGGTAGGAGAGTGATCCTGTTTATCTCAGGAGCAGAGTATGAGACACTCCAGAGACCATACTAAGAATCTTGGGTTTCACATTGTTTACCACCAATGCATGGACATTTCCTTTAGGCTCCCCATAGATTCTTAAAGGAACTGTGACATGGAAACCCATAGGTGAGTAGATTATTCTAACTAGCCATTTCAAGATGCAAATACTTTGTAAGTAATGGGGAGGAAACAAGTGTATTCCTTGTTACCCCAGTTTACTTATGTGCTGCATCAGTAAGACTGAATCAGATGTCCTCTCCAGGTTATTTCTCATTTGAACAAATTTATATTCTGTATCAAGTAAAAAACCACAAAAATTTTAGTGAACAGCCAAGGTGATGACTTTCAGAGAAGGATGTATCTTTCTTAGACTTCCATATGTTGCCACAATGTGCTAGTCCCATTACTAACGTGGTGTGGAGAGAAGGTTTTAAGCATAGTTGATAAAAGCTCTGCAAACATTAGTGAAAACAAAACAGCACCTTAGAAAACAAACCAGTGTATCTCAAATAATCATTCTTATGGCTTCTTATTTTCCTGTGCTTATCTGTGGAAATATGATAGCATGCAGAAATTGCTTAACTAAAGAAATGCAACAGAATTTTAAACTAATGGGTGTGTTGTGCTATGCTTTAACTTAATGATGTGGCACTTTTTGGACTATCCCACTTTATATGTAAATTTCTCTAACCCTTGTAAATGGAGAATCTCATATAGACTATGAAACATCATTGTGCAGCATAAAAATTATATCAAAATGGTTTTTCTTGATGACATGCATCCATTAGAAGGAAACCATAAAAATGTTATAAACATATTTGAATCTTCTAGGTGATGGTTTTTCTTGACAAGCTAATGTGCTGTGCTGTGAGGGGAAATGGAGTAATATTGTTGAAAAGAACAGAATGATTTTAGTATCTTTTTTTGCCAAGAAAATCTCAAGAAAAACAGTACATTCTCCAAAATCTCTGCTGTTAAGATAGTCCCTTGAGAATTGTAAGTTATCATGTTATATTTTTTACCCATTCTTTTTAGATTGATAGAAAGTATATATTTAAGAGACACAATTTTCTTAAATCTTCATTTAAGAAGTGCAAATTTGCTAAGATCATCCCTACTTCCATAATAAATTATTTTCTCCTGATTGTTTTTATAATTCAAATAATAGTTTTGATGGACCGAAAAATTTTAAATACATGAATGTATTTCTTATGGATAATATCTTAAAATATCCTATATTTACTTAACTTTTAGAAGAAGGCATACATACAGGTTTTAGTGTAGCATTTATACATGATAAATCCTTGAATTTTTAAACACTTAGAATCCTGATAAATAATTCAGAAATCATTCAGGTTTTTGTCATTTAAACATAATATTCAAATTCTAAGTATAGACTCAGCTAAAACTGAAGATTGCTAAGTCTATTAATCATCCTGTATAGGAAATATTAGATTTTTTAACAACAACAACAAAAAAAAAACTGAACTTTCCATTCACTTCATAACTCTGAGCAGAAAAATAAAAGAAAAAATGAATGGTATATATGACAAGTGTCTACTCACGATATTGCAAAGTTTAATTCAACATTATTCTAGACAAATTTTTCACAAATTTAGGTAGTTAGCAAAAAATATAGTAGTGGCTTCAAATTTTGCAAACATTAGAGCCTGATCAAAATAGATATTTATTAGAAACAAAAAAGTCTGACTGTTCTAGCTCGTTTAAATAGTTATTAAATGCATCACAGAATTGGTTTGCTCAAGACTTTAAATCCAGAGACAACAGATCATGAACCAATGAAGCGTGATGATTTGAATTACATATTAATGATCAATGCTTAGAATCTGAGACAGAAAGTTGGGAGAGTTGTCTTTATACCAGGGAAGCCCAGTAGTCCAAATTAAGATCATGGCATAAAACCAAGGATTTGGAAGTTTCACACTAATTGACAGAGGAACTGAAGATCAGAAATCAAATAAATAAGCCCAAATGAAATAACCTAGTCTGGAAAGCCCCAAAGAAATAACATCGTCTCTCAAATCTAAAGTTAGTCATACCACACAACAGAGTTGAAAATATACATATGTACATGCAAACACATACACACATTATAAACTTGGGAATTAACTCAAGAATACAGCACATAATGACATAGAGTCCAAATGTCTACTGAACATAAAGACAAGAATTCTCAAGGTGGGTAGCTGTTTTACAAATCACTTCTTAGATGTAAGACCCCAGTGGCACATAGCATGAAGAAGAAAGATAAAAAGGAAGACAGAGAAAGGAAAAAGGAAAGAGAGAGGGAAGTATGCAGGGGGAAGAGAGAGATGAAAAGAAAAATGTAAAGATTTCTTAAAATCTGTTTGTCTACAATTTGTTGTGTATCAATATGCAATTGAAACAAATTTAAAATAGAAAACAATCTTTTAAAAAATTAGTTGTACAAACAATATACAACTTGTATAGAATCTGAGGTATAGAAGATTTGAAAATTTACAACTATTTTTATTTGAATAACAGAGAAGTAAACAGATTTTACTTCAATATAAAATAATAAAACACTAAGATAGATATAACTAAATAGTTAACTTAAAACTAAAATTTAGTACATAGGAAAAGAGTTAAAAATAGGTGTGGTTGGAATTATCATTGTAAATATATTTGTGGAAAGCATTCAGAATATAACACAGAGATTTGAATAGAATTGTTTTTAGAGAAATTAAGGGACATGATGATAAAATAAGAAAGCCCAAAGTAGTTCTTTTAGGAGATTCAGAACAAGAAAGTTCAAGAAAGAATGGAAATAGATAATGACTAAAGTTTTCTGGAATAGATAAATGTCCTAGTTGATTGATCATTGTGAACAACACCAACAAAAACAAAAAAATCCATGAAAGTAAAATAACACCCTAAATATGTAATAAAGTAGAAACTATTAGAGGCAAAAAGATCTTAGGATTTTTAAAAGTAACCAAAGGGGGGAAAAATAGATTACCTACAAATGACAAAATATTAGAGTGAAAAAGAATTTTCATTAAAAAAGCCACAAAAAAATAGAATTGTGTGTTTTGAAGACTGAGATAAAACAAATGTCATACTGCAGTTTTGCATGTAGCTCAACTGTCTCCATTAATAAGAAAAAAATAAGAGAAAAATTTTGCTGCTCACAGTTGCTCAATGAGAAATAGCAAGGATAAATTCAAAAGAAAGAAGTTAAAGGAGAAAGGGGAATTAAGTATTATTGAAGAAGTAAATGGTATCTAGATGGACAATCATGAAAAGTAACTGAATACACAAAAATATATATTAATAAGATATATTAATAAAGCAAAAACTGACATAGTTTTAGGCAGCAATAGCATGGGCACTAATAAAGAATAAAATTTAAATTAAAATGCTTTCATTTCTCAATGCTGCTTGTTGAGTAGAAAGATAATAGCCTGAAAGTGTGCTCAGTGTGTAAGGGTAACCAGTGAAAGAACAAAATTAGACATAAAACTGTAGAAAACTAGATAAATTAAAGTGAGAAAATGAGAAAAATTTAAAAAGGGGAAATGTATGCTATACATAACACAAAATAGTAATATAAAAATAAGCATATATAATAATCACAATTCATAAGCAAATTAAGCCTATTAAATGGTTTTTAAACACACTGCAAAAGTAATATTATTACATGCTCAGCTCTAATTTTTTTGCTGTTCTGTGATGACAAGACTCAGTGAAGCTTGCTCTGTCTGCACAGTTTGTTATTCTAGTAAAGAATTCTTAGTTTCCTTTCCTCTAATGGAAGCTTATATTTGAAGAAATGCAGTATATCAAATCCATCTGAAATTTTGCAGCTATAGACCCTTTTCCATACTCCAACTTTTTTTCACTGAATTCGAAATTCCATTCTCATTGGATGCTCTTATGGATTAAAAGATCACTGCAATTAGAGCTGGGTCGTTTGCATTTATATTAATTGTATCTTTTGCTTTGGGTATATTCTGGAGACACATACATGCAGAGGCAACTTATACTCAGCATCATAAAACTGAACAGGTTTGAATAGTTTTAGGAGCTGTTATCAAAGTAATTAATATTTCAAAATTAACAATTCCTTTTAGTTCTTTGTTGCTTTTTCTAGAACAATAAATATATAGATGTCTCGGATTTTTCCCAAGGTAACTAATGTACGGGACAAACAAAGGCCAGTATATGTGAATAGAAACTGTCCATTCATACATATTTGTGTTTGGTTGATAAAGAAAGAAAAAAAAAAAAGAAGAAATTATTTCTGAGTTTTCTACCCATCAATATACTTAATTGGAATTCTGTGATATTAATCAGTCTTCCTATGTTTACTATTAAATCCTGGTAGTATTGCTTCATCATAGGCTCAAGTAATTAATATTTATTAAATTAATTTTCTTTGACATAATTGTCTTCATACATTTTCTTTTCTCATCCTGGAAAATATCCAGCCTTTTAATATATCAGGAAAATGTGTATTTCTTTTTCAGAAGGCTGCTTAAGTATCATATCCTCCTGTATCATATCTATGAACTTTTATAGATAGTTCATGAAAAAGAGTTTTCAAAGGCATTAATATACTATTTTTAAATGGGTACTTTAATATCTACTCAATTCTTATTTTCTTTGTCACTTTTAGTCTCTCATGATAAGTACTGATGTGATCAAGAGTGATGGCACTGTATTAAAGCAGAAAAGTTGTTTATATTATAATTCATATGGAAAATGTACCATATTAAGAGTCTGCCAGCCTTGAAAATATTTTGTGTATGGCATATATACTAATTAAAATAAGATGAATTTAATATAGCATACTTGTGGGAAAATAAAATGTATTAAATATGATAATGAGTAAAAACATTTAGCTTATGGAATTATTCAGGAAGAATATGGAAGAAAATACTATTTCAATGATAAGAAGAGAGGGAAAAGCCACTCAGCAGCTTCATTAGCTTTACTGCAGAAAATAGGACATGAGATCTTGTAGCGGAACGTTTAATTTGTAGAGGACTTAGAATTTACACATGAGTTTGAGCAAACTCCAGGAGGTAGGGAAGGACAGGGAAGCCTGGTGTGCTGCATTCCACAGGGTCACAAAGGAGTCAGACATGACTTAGCTACTGAACCACAGCATAACTGAAATTGCTTCAGGTAGTGAACCTACCTGGTCATTTTCCGCACTGATGTGGCCTTTCAATAAATATAAATAAAGTACAAAGCAACCTCCCTTTTCTTGTCAGAGGCAATCACGTGTCAAAGTCAATGGAAAGATGCCGTTGGAGGCAGTTGTCCACGCTCTCTTTGGGACAGTGGTGGTTGAGTGCTCTGGAACATTGCTGCTCGCCCCCCCATTACTCCTATCCAGCTTGCTAACAACGTGACTGGCGTTTCATGTGTGACCATAGCCTCATGCAATTTAAATCTCAAAATAACTCAATATGTCAGGCATTTACTAATTTTCTATAAATCTAAAATTAATGTATCTCAAACAGTTTTCTAATTATCTCAAGGCCTAGCACCTTTCTAGCACATTTCTATTTCACTCTTTTTATTATTTATTATCATAGTATTTATTTCATTGTTTCATTTTAGGAATTAGTGGTTGCTTTTAAGTATCATCCCCCTTATTAGATTTTGTTGTCATTACAATGCCTGTCTGTCTTTAACTTTTCTCAGAAGCTAGCATAGTTACTAAATGCTAGATTCATGAATTCTGTATTGTTTAAAAGTAACTTATACAACTTTACCTAGATTTCTGGAACTTACAAGGAATTTAAGCATAATAATAACATATTTCTCGGTAACACACTCCTTGTAATGATAGTATTTGTTGTGTCTTCTGTTTAATATAGCCTAAATATATATATATATATATATATACACTAAAATTTCATATAAATTGTATAAAATATTTTAAACATAATAGCTTATTATGTATTGGAGATAATTACTGTGTGTATACTCGATTATGTCAGACTCTGTGACCATTTGGACTGTAGCCTGCCAGGTTCCTCTATCCATGGCATTTTCCAGGCAAGAATACTGGAGTGGGTTGCCATTCCCTTCTCCAGGAGATCTTCTCAACCCAGGGATTGAACACCCATCTCCTTCATTTCCTGCATTGGCAAGCAGATTATTTATCACTGAACTGCCTGCAAAGCCCAGAGATCATTAGAGGTTTAAGTAAAATACTCTGCTTGGGCTGTACAGGAAACCACTATTTTACAAAGTGTTAATAAATATGCAACCATCAGTAATGAGAAGAATAGCAAAGACTAGCTTTTTCAATACCTTTAGGATTTAAATAATTAAAGATGGTTGACTTGCCAAATTATTGCGATGTGTAACTTGAATCTCAAAAGAAAATCAGAAACGACTTGCAACTTTTTTTGTTTGTTTGTTTTTGACTTGCAACTTGATACAAAAAAGTCAACGTTTCCTAAAAATGAAAAGACTGAAAATGATTTTCATAATAAAAGATATTTTTATTGTACCTATAAAATATAAAAGATAAATAAATATAAAAGATATTTGTATTGTACCTATGGTTATCTATATTTACTGCTAACTCAGCATTCTGTTCCTTCTCTTTATTGAGTGAAGGCAAGCCTCAAAATAATAGACAGGATACAGAAACACATTATGTAAAAAGGGTATTATTAATGTCAAAAGTGACTGGCTGATATAAAGGAAAGAATCTGCATTTGGAGATAAGAGCCGTAAATTAGACATATGATGCTTGAGAAAGCACTTACACTCTTTTCACCTCAGTATGTATATTTATTTATATGATGTGAAGTGCCTACTCTTAGTTGTTTTTTTTGTAATAAAATCTATTATAACTCATGTTCTGGTATATAAATACAGTTAACAAGTACTTCTAAAGCACACCTACTGCATAGTCCTTTTCCACAATAGGGAGACTGTTTCAACTTATTATATTCAAATACTGTAATAAAAACATATGGCTCAGAAGGTAAAATATCTGCCTGCAGTACAGGAGACCCAGGTTCGATCCCTGGGTTAGGAAGATCCCCCGGAGAAGGAAATGTCAACTCACTCCAGTAATCTTGCCTGGAGAATCCTATGGACAGAGGAGCCTGACGGGCTATAGTCCATGGGGTCACAAACAATTGGACACGACTGAGCGACTGACACATACAGAATAAAAATATAAGCTGTTGTTCTTCCGATTTCAGCCCAGAGATATAGAGAGCTGGATAGGACATCTCTCCTGTCCTTACAGCTAGGAAAACAAGCTGGACAGATGCAGATTTAAGATTTCTTGAAACGGCCCCAGATCCCCTTTTACATGATAAACAAGTAAACCAAAATCTAGAGAGAGATGCATGGATAGGCTTATATGGCAAGTGTCATATGAGATTAAGTTAGAAGTTTTAATGAATTGTGAAAGGCCAAGCATGAGCTAATGTGAGAAGGGGACGTTCCAGAAGATCATAGAAATATGTCTGTGCCCTCTTACAGGCTTTCATCCAGCAAGTCCTGCCCTTTAACTAAGACTTTGAACAGGCTCTTTCCTGACTATTGCAGCCTGTGCTTCCTTTCCATAGTAATGTTAGCCTTAGAAAATTTGTGATGGTAAATTCTTTTCCTGCCCTTTTGAAATTTAAATCTTTAAATGTTTTTCTGAGTCATCAAGAAAAGAAGCATTCTCTCTGAAATTCTCTGTGGGAGGGTAAGTGCTTAACTTTCATAAGCAATACTTAGGGAATACAGACGGCCTGATTGCCTGAACCTGTCTTTCCTCTAATGCACTCTAGTATTTTTCTACTAGCTCTTTCCAGTGTTTAAAAATCCACCTTTTATGTCAGTGAAGTTGTGTTCAATCTTTCTTCCCTATTCGGTAGTTTTGAATAGTCTTCCTTGCTTTTCTTAATGTGTTCCATGCAATTTTTTTTTTTCTTTAACAGTTCATAGGGAAGAACAGGGTGAATACTGACATAGCTTTTCCAAAAATACTGGCTTGGAGTGGAGAACATTGCCATCACTAAATCTTTGCACAGACTCAACTTAGCTGAATTTTCAGGGAAACATCATTCATGCCTGTAGCTCTTGGGCACTGGCGGAAAGTATTGGAGCAGAGGGAAGGATGGAGGCCAACACCAAAGCTCACCAAGGCATGGTTTCCTATCCTTTAGTCCCTGGTGAGAGACAAAAGCCTTGATCTTCAGGTGAAAGAAGAGCAATATAGAGCCTGAAATTATTGCAGCTGGGGAAGGGAATGGGTGGGGGGGGGCGGATATGGGAAATGCCTATTCCTATGAAGGGGCAGGTAACATGTACTAAACTCAGCACTAGTTCAAAAATGAGGGCACAAGTGTTGGTGAAAGCCAGCCTTGAGACTCAGCTTATAGACATCAGAGAACACTCCTTTGCACCATCTCTGTAAGGGAAAAGAAGGAAAAAAGGAAGGGAGAGGAAGGAGGAAAAGAAGATGGGAAGGAGGCTGCAAATAATGTATTATTTAAAAAGAAAGCTAGGGGGCTTCCTGGATAGCTCAGCAGGTGAAGAATCTGACTGCAATTCAGGAGACCCCAGTTCAATTCCTGGATCAGGAAGATCCCCTGGAAAAGGAATAGACTAGTCACTCCAGTATTCTTGAGTTTACCTTGTGGCTCAGATGGTAAAGAATTCACTTGCGATGTGGGAGACCTGGGTTTGATCCCTGGGTTAGAAAGATCCCCTGGAGAAGGGAACAACTACCCATTTCAGTATTCTTGCCTGGAGAATTCCATGGACAGAGGAGCCTGGCTGACTACAGTCTATGGGGTAGCAAAGAGTTGGACACAAGTGAGCGACTAACACACACACACACACACACACACACAGATATTTATTAATCACTGTGTCACTTTTAACAAATGTCCACTGAATTTTCAATACTCCTCTCTCTTGGAGATGGAGCTTAATCACTATCTTCTTGAGTGTGGCCTGGGCTTAATGACTCACTTCTAGTGAATAGAGTATGTAAAGCAAAATAACTTTTCCATGTAGAAATTGGGCAGAGACATCTTTCACCATCAATATTAATATCACCAGAAATAAGCCATGCTGTTATGTACATACTGAAATAATGTAAGAAAACACTTCATTTCTATGTTAGTCTTCCCCAAATCCATAATTTTGGTCTTTTTATGAATAATAAAAGCATAACACAAGGCTGAACTGAGGGATATTCTATGAAATACCTTTGAATTCATAATGATCATAAAGAATATGGAAATACTAAGAAACTTTCAGAGACTGAAGAAAGCTAAGGAGATATGATGACTAAATGCAACTTGGTGTCTTGGATTGAGTGTTTGAACAAAAATAAAAATATTCAAGTCGTTAGTGGGAAAATCATGAAATGTGAATAAGTTAGTAGTTGATAATATTGTAGCAATGTTAAATATTTAGTCTTTATATTGCATCAGGGTTATGTAAGAAGGTAACATTAGAGGAATATGAGATTCTTGAAGCTTTCCTATTAATCTAAAATTGTTTTCAAATAAAAAATCAAATTCAATCTGATTTATTTTTGTCACTGTTATTGAAGTATAGTTGATTTACAATATTATATTCATTTTAGGGGTGTGTGTGTGTGTGTGTGTGTGTGTGTGTGTGTCTAGTGGCTCAGTCATATCCAGCTCTCTGTAAACCCATGGACTGCAGCTTGCCAGGTTCTTCTGTCCATGGGATTTTCCAGGCAAGAATACTAGAGGGGATTGCTATGCCCTCTTCCAGGAGATTTTCCCAACCCAGGGATCGAACCCATGTCTCTTGTGTCTCCTGCTTTTGAAGCAGGTTCTTTACCACCAGTGCCACTTGAGAAACCCATAGTGATTCAGTTTTTTAACAGTTCATAGTCTTTTAGGCTATAGCTATAATTCCCTATGATATGCAATATATCTTTATTGCTTATCTGTTTTATACATAGTGGTATCTATCTCTTAATTTCATACCCCCAATTGCCCATCCACCCTCCCTTCTCCCCACTGGTAGCCAATGGCTTGTTTTCTGTATCTGTGATCCATTTCTATTTTGCTGTATATATTTGTTTGTATGAACTTTTACATTCCACATATAAATGCTTTATTTTGTAGAAAAAGTATGAATAGAGAAGTACATGAGTAAATGATGCTTGTGAAATTAAACTGCCACTTCTTTTGATATCTCCAGAAATTAATTGTAACTTTATCTTCTATTTTTCTAGAAGAGTTTATGCCATTCCTTGAGAAATTTAGAAAAATATTGGGGGAGGAAATATTGAAAGGACATGTATAAAACTAAGAAGCAAATCTGCTAAAAAGATTTCATTTTAGTATTCTGGGAAGAAATGAAAGTCATTAAAAAGATTAAATTAATATCAAAATTCTTCACAATTTGTAACAAATAAGTGAAATACATATCATAGGTCTCTATTTTTAAGATAACTGATTTACACTGTATAAATGGATATTGTTGGCACATGTAAGATTCATTTCAGAACTCCGTAAACTTACTAATATTAACAATGGAAGTTTTAAAAATTTTAACCACACTTATGTATTTAATATTTGCTAGAAGAAATAAAGTTACTTTTAAAACTGCTTCCTTAATTAGAGACTATGAAATATCGATATGAGATAAATAGCAACAATCAATTTTACACTCTTAGCCTCCAGAGGTAAAGGTATTATGATACTCTTTTTTTTTTTTTTAATGTGCCTACAGGAATCTTAGCTCCCTGTCCAGGGATCAAATCCATGCCCGCTGCTGTGGAAAAATGGAGTCTTATCCACTGGACCTCCAGGGAAATTCCCATGATATCTTATTTAAATAAAGTGCATGCCTATAATTTTTTCTGGAAATAAACATTCCTCTTAAATAAATTACTTTTAAAATCCTGGGGAGAAAAAATGTCTCTAACCATTTTCAAATGTAATCTGATATTTTTGTGTGCTTTCTACAGTGTCTTACATCACTTGTTTGTACCTAATAACAGGAGTTGATTTTGAGCTGTCCATTCCAGAGCTCTTTAAGGCATTATTTAGATGTGTTAGGGAAAAAAATGTCCCATATTTCAAATGTATTTTTGACTTAAAGTGAAATTTACTGAACCTCATAATTATTTTAAAAGTTTAAAACTGGATTTATATTAGATCACATTAATACATTTAAAGGTCTCTGTAATATTCTAGCTCATGAACAGAATGATTTTATCTTAACTATGCACTGTTAATTTCATTGCAGTGATTAATAATCCCTGTCACTGTGCATTTATAAACCTGCTATTCCAGGGTTGCATTTATTGCATTCCTTTTTTTCAAACTGCCTTTTCATAGGAGCAATTTAACAAATGTTAAATTTCAAAGACAGATAATAGATAATTACAGACATTTAAATGATGGATGCTAATTTGATCCTTATAAAACATCAGGTAAATTAAGGTCATGTCTATAGAAGACACTCATTCTAAACTAATTTTTATTGTTAGATAATAAATATGTCTCCTCTCTTGCATCCTCTCCATATAGTTATCTACTCAGAATTTAATGTAGTTTTTAAATAAACATTAGATATGACCAAGTAGTTCTCATCACTCATCAACACAGATTTGAAATCAAATGAATGAAATGTTCTAACATAATAAAATGATATTGAATAACCTCACAACAACACACATAGGTCAAGAAATTATGTTACAGTACTTTTTCCACTTTACCCATAAGAAATGTCTGGCATAGAGAAGTTCAGATACCTGGTGAAAGTGATGAAATACATCTTGTAAACAATGCCAACTCCCAACTCTTTACACATAAAATGAACAGTTACATAATTAGAAGTTTATCAGTTATATATGAATATAATGCTACTAACTTCTCAGGTGGCACTAGTGGTAAAGAACCCACCTGCCAAAAAAGGAGATGTAAGAGACACAGGTTTGATGCCTGGTTGGGAAGATACCCTGGAGAAGGAAATGGCAACCCACTCCAGTACTCTTGCCTGGGAAACCCCATGGACCAAAGAACCTAACAGGCTACAGTCCATGGGGTCTCAACAAGTTGTACATAACTGAAGTGACTTAGCATGCATGCAACATGCAAGCAAAGCAATGTGAAAATGTCCCAATGGAAATTGTATTTCTAATTGGTCATCTGCAGCCTATATATAATTAGCAATTACTCTCAGGTTTACCACTTTCTTTAAGCCTTAATTAAAACTAGTAAAATTAAAATAGATGCTCTAGAGGTATGATATAAATACTTATCAACAAAAATTGAAAAATATTTGGGAAAAATAAACTTTTGCAGTCATAATCTGTTAGCTATGCATGTCAACTAGTAGCCGATTAAAAATCTTTACATTATCACTATAGCTATTTTAGATTTTTTAAAAGACAGTGTTAAAATTTATCAAGCAATTATGATACTAGGTGAAAATACATATCTGGACAGATTTTTAGAGAAAGGAATGAAAGAATCAGAGAAGAAATAAGTAACACCAAAAAATTCGGCTCAGTGATAACATGTGAATGTACTTCTAAGATGTCACACAGTATTGTTTCTTAAATAATCAAAGCAGCAAATTTTAAGAAAATTCTGGCGCTGTCTCTTTATTTTTACTGCATTTTATTTAAAATACAGACATTTTGCTACTTAATAGATGAGTTAGATAACTTTTTAAACAAAACTAAATGGAATAACTTCATCTTCAAGTATTGAATATTACAAAGACAGAATACTGACAGATTTATATTTCAGAATGGAGATCCAACCAATTGATCCTAAAGGAGATCAGTTGTAGGTGTTCATTGGAAGGACTGATGTTGAAGCTGAAACTCCAATACTTCGACCACATGATGCGAAGAGGTAGCTCACTGGAAAAGACCCTGATGCTGGGAAAGATTGAAGGCAGGAAGAGAAGAGGATGACAGAAGATGAGATGGCTGGAAGGCATCAGGGACTCAATGGAGCCGAGTTGAGTACACATCGTGAGTGGATGATGGACAGAGAGGCCTGGTGTGCTGTTGGCCATGGGGTTGGGAAGAGTTGGACATGACTGAGCGACTGAACTGAACTGAATTGAATAGTTTTTTGGTGGAAACTTTAAGTTTTCTATATATAGTATCGTGTCATATGCTAATAGTGACCATTTTACTTCTTCCCTTCTGATTTTGATGCAGTGTATTTTTTTTTCTCATCTGATTTCTATGGCTAGGACTTCCAATACTGTGTTAAATAAAAGTGACAAAAGTGTGCATCCTTGTTTTGTTCCTTAATTTAGAGGAAAATTTTTCAATTTTTCATGGTTGGGTACGATGTTAGCTATAATTTTGTCATCAGTTCAGTTCAGTTGCTCAGTCGTGTCCCACTCTTTGCAACCCCATGAATCACAGCACACCAGGCCTCCTGTTCATCACCAACTCCCAGAGTCTAACCAAACCCATGTTCATCGAGTCAGTGATGCCATCAAGCCATCTCATCCTCTGTCGTGCCCTTCTCCTCCTGCCTCCAATCCTTCCCAGCATTAGGGTCTTTTCCAATGAGTCAACTCTGCATGATGTGGCCAAAGTATTGGGAGTTTCAGCTTCAACATCAGTCCTTCCAAAGAACACCAAGACTGATCTCCTTTAGGATGGACTGGTTGGATCTTCTTGCAGTTAAAGGGACTCTCAAGAGTCTTCTCCAACACCACAGTTCAAAAGCATCAATTCTTTAGCACTCAGCTTTCTTCACTGTCCAGCTCTAGCATCCATACATGACTACTGGAAAAACCATAGCTTTGACTGGATGGACCTTTGTTGACAAAATAATGTCTCTGCTTTAAATATTCTATCCAGGTTGGTTATAATTTTCCTTCCAAGGAATAAGCGTCTTTTAATTGCATGGCTGCAATCACCATCTGCAGATATTTTAGAGCCCCCAAAAATATAGTCCGACACTGTTTCCACTGTTTTCCATCTATTTGCCATGAAATGATGGGACTGGATGGATGCCATGATCTTAGTTTTCTTAATGTTGAGCTTTAAGCCAGTTTTTGCACTCTCCTCTTTCGCTTTCATCAAGAGGCTTTTTAGTTCCTCTTCACTTTCTGCCGTAAGGGTGGTGTCATCTGCATACCTGAGGTTATTGATATTTCTCCCAGCAATCTTGATTCCAGCTTGTGCTTCTTCCAGCCCAGCATTTCTCATGATGTACTGTGCATATAAGTTAAATAAGCAGGGTGACAATATACAGCCTTGATGTACTCCTTTTACTATTTGGAATCAGTCTGTTGTTCCATGTCATAAATGGCCATTATTATGTTAAGGTATTGGCTATTATTATGTTGAGATATGTTCCATCTAACCCAACTTTGATGATTTATTTTATATATAATATATATAGTATTTGTATATAAACCTTAGTATAGAAAATGATTTAGTACATGGGTACATTCACAAATGTTCAGGTTAAAATTATCTAGGAATCTGGACACTGGAATTTATGAAGATAATTAGTTTCCTGGAGTTGTACTTGAAGAAACTTTGTTTTATGTTTATCTCTCTTTCAAAAGTTCAAAGTATTTCAATTTCATCAATATTAAAACTGTGGAGATAAGATTAATGAATTATTCAAATTAAAATATTAGTATTTCAACTACACATTTGTATGGATTTTTCAATTAGTAGACATTTGGTTATTCCCAGTTTGTGGCTATTATGAATAAAGCTAATATAAATATTGATATAGAGGTCTTTGTATAGATATGATTTGTTTCTTTTGGATAAACATCTAGGAATGGATTACTGGGTCATGTATTAAGTGGATGGTTGTAATAACGCTACCTATTTTCAAGAGTGGCTTGTTCCATATTACATTCCCATCCGGAAATATATCAGAGTACACTTTCTCTTTACTTTGCATTCATGTGGTTTTCAGAGGAATCCAATGAAATTATAGCAAGTAGCTTCAAACTTACTTTTGTTTCTCTTATTTTAGTCATAGGTATTATATCAATAGTATTTTCAAATTTCTAAACTTTAATCTTTCTTCAAAGACAGATGCCACTTCTTTTCACATTTCTCACTTTCTCTCTCTTTCATCATACTATTAGATAAGCATCTCAAGGAAACTTTTAGTGCTCTTCAAAGAAAAGCACCTCAAAAATAAGACACTTTGGAATATTCAGGGCTTTCTTTGGACAAAACTTTTACATAAATGAGGTAGGTAGTCAGATTGCAGCTTCAAAAACACAGCAAGTCAAATTTTATTTTTTCTTATTGATATATAAAATCGTAAAATTTACAGTTCTTAAGTTTGATTACAAATGACTTATTTTTTAATTGATAAATGCAAGATAGAAAATAAGTATTTGGTGTTTTCAATAAAATCAGAATGAGACTAAGATAAAAAAGAAAGAAGGAAAATGGAAATGTTGACACTAGAAAGAAGCAAAGGTTACTAACTGAGAGCCTGTAATGATGCAAATTGGGCTGCAATAGAGGTAGAAATACATTGTTGTAGATATAATATATCTAGGGCTTCCCTGGTGGCTCTTGTGTTGTTGGAAGAGTGTGTTTGCTAGTACCAGTGCATTCTCCTGCCAGAACACTATGATCCTTTGCCCTGCTTCATTCTGTATTCCAAGGCCAAATTTGCCTGTTACTCCAGTTGACTTCCTAATTTTGCATTCCAGTCCCCTATAACGAAAAGGACATCTTTTTTAGGTGTTCCTTCTAAAAGGTCTTGTATGTCTTCATAGAACCTTTCAACTTCAACTTCTTCAGCAATACTTGTCGGGACATAGATGTAGATTACCATGATATTGAGTGGTTTACCCTGAAAATGAAGAGAGATCATTCTTTCGTTTTTGAGATTGCACCCAAGTACTGCATTTCAAACTCTTTTGTTGACTATGACAGCTTCTCCATTTCTTCTAAGAGATTCTTGCCCACAGTAGTAGATATAATGATCATCTCAGTTAGTCACCCAATCCAGTTCATTTTAGATCACTGTTGCTTAAAATGTAGACCTTCACTCTTGCCGTGTCCTACTGGAACACTTCCAATTTGCCTTGATTCATGGACCTAACATTCCAGATTCCTATGTAATATTGATCTCTCAGCATTGGATCTTGCTTCCATCAAGAGTCACATCCACAACTGGGTGTTGTTTTTGCTTTGGCTCCATCTCTTTCTTCTTTCTGGAGTTATTTCTCCATTGATCTCCAGTAGCATATTGGGCACCTGCCAACCTGGGAGTTCATCTTTCAATGTCATATCTTTTTGCCTTTTCATACTGTTCATTGGGTTCTCAAGGCAAGAATACTGAAGTGGTTTGCCATTCCCTTCTCCAGTGAACCACATTTTGTCAGAACTCTCTAACATGTCCTGTCCCTCTTGGGTGCCCCTACAGGGCATGGCTAACAGTTTCATTGAGTTAGATAAGACTGTGATCCATGTGATTAGATTGGTTAGTTTTCTGTGATTGTGGTTTTCAGTCTGTCTGGCCCCAGATGGAGAAGGATAAAAGGCTATGGAAGCATCCAGATGGGATAGACTGATTGAGGGGGAAACTGGGTCTTGTTCTGATGGGTGGGGCCATGCTCAGTAAATCTTTACTCTAATTTTCTGTTTATGAGTGGAGCTATGTTCCCTCCCTGCTATTTACCTGGGCCAAACTATGGTGGAGATAATGAAGATAATGGTGACCTGCTCCAAATGATCCCATGCATGTACTGTTACGCTTCGTGCCCCCACTACTGCTATAGGCCACTACTGACCCATGCCTCTGCTGGAGACTTCTGGACACTCACAGGCAAGTCGCGGTCAGTCTCTTGACCATCATCAGATGGTAAACACCAAAATAAGACTGATTATATTCTTTGCAACAAAAGGTGGAGCAGCTTTATACAGTCATCAAAAACAAGACTAGGAGCTGAACGTGGCTCAGATCATGAACTCCTTATTGCCGAATTCAGATTAAATTGAAGAAAGTAGGGAAAACCACTAGACATTCAAGTAGGACCTAAATCAAATCCCTTACTATTATACAGTGGAAGTGAGAAATAGATTTAAGGGACTAGTTCTGATAGAGTGCCTGATGAACTATAACTGAGGTTCGTGACATTGTATAGGAGACCAGGATCAAGACCATTCCCCCCACAAAAAGAAATGCAAGAAAGCAAAATGTCTGCCTGAGGCGGTCTTACAAATAGCTAAAAAAGAAGAGAAGCCAAAAGCAAAGGAGAAAAGGAAAGACAGACCCATTTGAATGCAGAGTTCCAAAGAATAGCAAGGAGAGATAAGAAAGCCTTCCTCAGTGATGAGTGCAAAGAAATAGAGAAAAACAATAGAATGGGAAAGACTAGAGATCTCTTCAAGAAAGTTAGATACCAAGGGAATATTTCATTGCAAAGATGGGCTCAGTAAAGGACAGAAATGCTATGGACCTAATAGAAGTAGAAGATATTAAGAAGAGGTGGCAAGAATACACAGAACTATACAAAAACGATCTTTAAGACCCAGATAATCACAATGATATGATCTCTCTTCTAGAGCCAGACATCCTGGAATGTGAAGTCCTGTGGGCCTTAGGAAGCATTACTTCAAACAAAGCTAGTGGAGGCAGTGGAATTTCAGTTGAGCTATTTCCAGTGCTAAAAGATGATGCTGTGAAAGTGTTGCACTCAATTTGCCAGCAAATTTGGAAAACTCAGCAGTGGCCACAGGACTGGAAAAAGTCATTTTTCATTCCAATTCAAAAGAAAGTCAATGCTAAAGAATGCTCAAACTACCACACAATTGCTCTCATTTCACAGAATTGAGATTCACAGAATTTTCCAAGCCAGGCCTCAGCAATATGTGAACCATTAACTTCCAGATATTCAAGCTTGTTTTAGAAAGGGCAGAGGAACCAGAGATCAAATTGCCAAGATCCTTAGCATCATCAAAAAAGCACAAGAGTTCCAGAAAAACATCTACTTTACTGACTATGCCAAAGTCTTTGACTATGTGGATCACAAAAAACTGTGGAAAATTCTGAAAGAGATGGGAATACCAGACCACCTGACCTGCCTCTTTAGAAATCTGTATGCAAGTCAGGAAGCAACAGTTAGAACTGGACATGGAACAGTAGACTGGTTCCAAATAGGAAAAGGAGTACATCAAGGCTGTATATTGTCACCCTTCCTCTTTAACTTGTATGCAGAGTACATCATGAGAAAGGCTGGGCTGGATGAAGCACGAGCTGGAATCAAGATTGCTGAGAGAAATATCAATAACTTCAGAAATGCAAATGACACCACCTGTATGACAGAATATTAGAAAAAAATTAAAGAGACGCTTGATGAAAGTGAAAGAAGAGAGTGAGAAAGTTGGCTTAAAGCCAACAGAAAACCAACAGATCATGGCATCTGGTCCCATCACTTCATTTCAAATAGATGGGGAAAGAGTGGAAACAGTGGAAGACTTTATTTATTTGGCTCCAAAATCACTGCAGATGGTGACTGCAGCCATGAAATTAAAAGATGTTTACTCATTGGAAGAAAAGTTATGAGCAAGCTAAATAGCATATTGGAAAGCAGAGACATTACTTTGCCAACAAAGGTCCATCTAGTCAAGGCTATAATTTTTCCGGTAGTCATGTATGGATGTGAGAGTTGGACTATAAAGAAAGCTGAGTTCCAAAGAACTGATGTTTTTAACTGTGGTGTTGCAGACGAATCTTGAGAGTCTGTAGAACTTCACAGAAATCAAAACAGTCAATCCTAAAGGAAATCTTGCCTGAATATTCATTGGGAGGACTCATTTTGAGGCTGAAACTCCAATATTCTGGCCACCCGATGTGAAGAACTGACTTATTTGAAAAGACCTTTAGGCTGGAAAGATTGAGTGTGGGAGGAGAAGGGAATGACAGAGGATGAGGTCATTAAATGGCATCACCTACTCAATGGTCATGAGTTTGCATGGACTCAGGGAGACGGCGGTGGACAGGGAGGCCTGGCGTGCTGCAGTCCATGGGGTTGCAAAGAGTTAGACACGACTGAGTGACTGAAGTGACTGACTTCCTCGTGGCTCACCTGGTAAAGAAATTGCCTTCAATGTGGGAAATTGTGTTTGATCCCTGGGTTGTGACTATACCCCGGAGAAGGGAAAGACTACCCATTCCAGTTTTCTGGCCTGGAGAAGTCCATGGACTGATTAGTACATTGGTTTTCAAAGGGTTGGACATGACTAAATGACTTTCAAAGATATAATATGAAAGTAAAAAGGAGTGATCATTTAAAGAAATAAGCTTAAGTGCTTTTGTTAAACTAGAATCAATATTAGATTGGTGTAATGACTTCACTTAGCCCAAAGAAATCACTGTTAAGAAAGTTCTAGGACCCACACAGATTTTTCAATCTGGGATTCCAGCAAAGGGACTAAGAATCCCCACAGAATTTGCTTTTGAAGCCAGAGGGATATCATTACAGAACTTCCACAGGACTGGGGAAACAGACTCTTGAAGTGCACAAAAAAAACCTTGTGTGCACCAGGAGAAAGGAAAAGTTTCCCCACAATAGACTGAGCCAGACTTGCCTGTGAATGTCCAGGAGTCTCTGAGGAGGTATGGATGGACCGTTTGGCCTCAGACCAAACAACAGGGAGGGAACACAGCCCAACTCACCAATAGAAAATTGGATTAAAGATTTACAGAGCATGGCCCCACCCATCAAAACAAGACCCAGTTTCCCCCAGTCAGTCTCTCCCACAGGAAGCTCCAATAAGCCTCTTATCCTTATTTGTCAGAGGGCAGACAGAATGAAAACCACAATCATGAAAAACTAACCAAACTGATCACGTGGACCACAGCCTTGTCTAACTCAATGAAACTATGAGCCATGCCATGTAGGGCCACCCAAAACAGATGGATCATGGTGGAGAGCTCTGAAAAAACATGGTCCACTGGAGAAGGGAATGGCAAATCACTTCATTATTCTTGCCTTGAGAACCTGATGAACAGAATTGGTAGGTGTCCAATATGCTACTGGAGAAGAGTGGAGAAATAACTTCAGAAAGAATGAAGAGGCAAAGCCAAAGCAAAAACAGTGCTCAGATGTGGATGTGACTGGTGATGGAAGGAAAGTCCAAAGCTGTAAAGAACAATATTTACAGCTAGGAACCTAGTGTAGGAACCTAGAGTGTTAGGTCCAAGAATCAAGGTAAAATGGAAGTGGCCAAACAGGAGATGGCAAGAGTGAACATTGACATTTTAGAAATCAGTGAACTAAAATGGACTGGAATGGGTGAATTTAATTCATATGACCCTTATATCTACTACTGTGGGCGAGAACTCCTTAGAAGAAATGCAATAGCCCGCATGGTCAACAAAACAGTCTGAAATACAGTACTTGGGTGTTTTCTCGAAAATTACAGAATTATCTCTGTTCATTTCCAAGGCAAGCCATTCAATATCACAGTAATCCAATTCTATGACCCAACCACAAATGCTGAAAACACTGAAGTTGAACAGTTCTATGATGACCTACAAGACCTTCTAGAACTAATACCCAAAAGAGATGTCCTTTTCATGTTAGGAGACTGGAGTGAAAAAGTAGGAAGTCAAGACATACCTGACATGATAGGCAAGTTTAGCCTTGGAGTACAGAATGAAGCATGGCAAAGGCTAACAGAGAGAATGCACTGGTCATAGCAAACACCCTCTTCCAACAACACAAGAAAAGACTCTACACATGGTCATCACCTGATAATCAACACTGAAATCAGATTGATTATATTCTTTGCAACTGAAGATCTTAATGACCCAAATAACCATGATGATATGATCGTGCATGTAGAGCCAGACAGCTTGGAGCCCCAAGCCTGAGACCCCATGGACTGGAGCATGCCAGGCTTCCCTGTTAAACACCAACTTACAGAGCTTGCTCAAACTCATGTCCTTCAAGTCGGTAACGACATCCAACCATCTCATCCTCTGGCATCCCCTTCTCCTCCTGCCTTCAATCTTTCCAGCATCAGGGTCTTCTCTTTTGAGTTGGCTCATCTCATCAGATGGCCAAAGTACTGGAGCTTCAGCTTCAGCATCAGTCCTTCCAATGAATATTCAGTGTTGATTTCCTTTAAGATTAACTGGCTTGATCTCCATGCAGTCCAAGGGACTCTCAAGAGTCTTCTTCAACACCACATTGCAAAAACATCAATTCTTTGGTGCTCAGCCTTCTTTATGGTTCAACATTCACATCCATATATGACTACTGGAAAAATCACATATCTTTGTTGGCAAATACTCCAGAAATTAAAGAACTCCATAAAGTAAATACTACAGAAATAAAACACTCCAGAAATTAAATAACACACTTCTAAATGATGTGTTCAGCATCTGATTGGAAGTTAGAAAATATTTCAAACTGAATCATAATAATATTATGCAATGTATGTGTAGAGATTCAACTAAATTAGTGTTGAGTGAGACATTTGTAGCTTTATTTGTTTTATTGAAATATGGTTGATGTACAGTGTTATACTAGTTTCAGGTATACTACATAGTGATAATATATTTGCATACACTATGAAATGATCCCCATTATAAGTAATCATCTGTCCTCACAAAACATTACTACAATATTGACTTTATTGTTTATGCTGTATATTACACATCTTTGGGCTTCCCTTGTGTCTCAGACAGTAAAGAAACTGCAATATGGGGGATCTGGATTTGATCCCTGGGTTGGGAAGATTCCCTGGAGAAGGAAATGGTAAGCCACTCCAGTATTCTTGCCTAGAGAATCCCCATAGACAAAGAATCCTAGTAGGCTACAGTCCACGGGGTTGCAAAGTGTCAGACATGACTAAGCGTCTGATCATACACACTACACACATCTTTAACTTCCTTATTGCATGACTGGAGGCTTGTACCTCTTAAAATGCCCCTACCTATTTTGCACACCACCTCATTGCCCTCCCCTCTGGCTACCTGTTTCTTCTCTGTATCTTTGAGTCTGTTTTCATTTTGTTTTGTTTGCTTGTTTTTTTAGGATTCCACATATAACTGAGGTTGTATGGTATTTATCTTTCTCCATCTGACATGTTTCACTGTAATAAAACACATTTTGGATACACCCTTGTAGTCACAAATAGCAAGATTTTATTTTTTATGCTGAGTAATATTTCACTGTGTGTGTATGTATGTAACCACTTGGTCATTAGCCATTCATCTATCAATGGACACATATTGTTTCCATATTTCACCTGTTATAAATAACACTGTAATGAACATTGGTGTGCATATTTTTTTTTCAATTTAGTATTTATGTTTTATTCAGGTAAGTAGCTAGAAATTGCTAGATCATATGGTAGTTCTATTTTGGATTCTTTTAGGAACTTTTGTAATGTTCTCTGCAGCAGCTGTACCAATTTACAATCCCATCAGCAGTGCAGAAGTGTTCCCTTTTCTCCACATCCTCACCAATACTTATTATCTGTTGTCTTTTTGATGTCAGCCATCTGACAGGCGCAAAGTGGTATGTCAGTGATTTTAGTTTGCATTTCTCTGATGATTAGTGATGTTGAGCATCTTTTCATGTGTCTGTTGGCCATCTGTATGTCTTCTTTGAGAAAATGTGTATTCAGGTCCTCTACCCATTTTTAATCAGGTTTTTTATCTTTTTGATGTTGAGTTGAAAAATAAATAATCTCCAATCAGTTAGTAATATTTTTTTGATGTCTAAGATGATTTCAAGTGGCAGGGAAAGGTGTGGGGCATCTATTTTTGTTGGTTTGGCCAAGGGAGACCTCTCTGCTGAAATGACCTATAGTGTATGAGTTTTCCAGGACTACTGTTACAAAGTACCATAAACTCAAGGTGTCAGCAGGGTTGTGCTTTCCCTCTGAAACTCTACATGGGCTCCTCCCTTGCCTCCTTCTAAGTACAAGTGATGCCATCCATCCTAGGCTTGAAGCTGCATCACCTCTATCTCTATGTCGGTAATCACACTGTGTCTCTGTCTTTACATGTAGTGTTCTCCTGTGTCTTCATATCATTTACCTAAAAGCACACCTGCCATAGGTGGTCAAGTGCCCTCTCCACTCCAGCCAAACTGAATCTGAATTTAACTATTTATGTCTTCAATGCCACTATTTCCAAAGAAGTTCACATTCGGAGCTAATAGGCATTATGACATTTTGAGAGGAGGCACAATTAAACCCATTACAAATAGTAAGCTGAAATGCAATGAGAATTCTGACTCTTTATGACCCCATGGACTGCAGCATGCCAGGCTTACCTGTCTTACCTGTCTTTCATTGTCTCCTGGAGCTTGGTCAAACTCATGCCTATTAAGTTGGTGATGCCATCCAAACAACTCATCTTCTGTCATCCCCTTTTCCTCCTGCCTTCAGTCGTTCCCAGCATCATGGTCTTTGCTAATGAGTCAGTTCTTGACATCACGTGGCCAAAGTATTGGAGCTTCAGCATCAGTCCTTCCAATGAATATTCACGATTTATTTCCTTTAGGATTGACTGATTTGATCTCCTTGCAGTCCAAGGAGCTCTTAAGAATTTTCTCCAATGCCTCAGTTCAAAATCATCAATTATTAGGTGCTCAACCTTCTTTATGGTCTAACTCTCACAGCCATACATGACTGCAGGAAAAACCATAGCTTTGACTGTATGGACTTTTGTCAGTAAAGTAATGCCTCTGCTTTCTAATATGCTAGGTTTGTCATAATTTTTCTTCCAAGGACCAACTGTCTTTTAATCTCATGGCTGCAGTCATCATCTGCAGTGATTTTGGAGCTCAAGAAAATAAAGCCTGTCACTGCTTCCACTTTTTCCCCATCTATTTGCCATGAAGTGATGGGAATGGATGCCATGATCTTAGTTTCTTGAATGTTGAGTTTTAAGCCAGCTTTTTCACTCTCCTCTTTCACCTTCTTCAAGAGGCTCTTTAGTATAAGTATTAATAGATTCCTATTTCACTTAAAACGGAAATACTCCCTGGGGTACCATGAATTTAAGTGTTCTCCTTTCCTTCTGTGAGAGGCAAGTTCAGTGTTTCTGAAATGGAGTGCAAGGGAAGTTAGAGAGATGAAGGTCCACCATATATGACTTTGCCCAGATTACATCTTGCATTTTAGTTTGCATCTCTTGGGAGGATTAACTTTTTAATTTTTTAGAATAAAATGATATGTTTATTGAATTGTAGCACATAAGAAAATCAAATCTGTGAAAATCTTAAATTTATCTTACTAAATATTTCAAAAATTAACATACCAATATAATCATTACCAAAGTTAGAACATCACTATCAATCTTAAAACTCCACTTTGCCATCTCTAGACATTTCTTCCCTTCCTCATCCAAATATCATACACTTATTTGTTAATTTTAAACACATGGGATCCATCCATCTGTATCACATGATGTTTGGATCTTTTATGTTCAGTATGTAATTGGTAGATTAATGCAAATTAATATATGTATGTACTTTATTCTGTTGATAGGGAATTTTGTAATTTCTGATCTTTAACTCCATCACCTGTGGGCAATATTAGCACAGACTACAGAGGTCTTTAGTAGCTAAGATTCTGAAGGTCCTGTGAGTGGCAGTGGTGTCTAGGGTTGTTGAAATACTTGAAGGTAAAGCTACAATGCCCTGGGATCCTAGAGTGTTTTTGCTCAGGTCCTTATTGAGGCATTTCATGTTTTGTTTTTTCTGACTCCTTATGGTTTTTGTAGCTATCACTTTTCATGGTTCTTGAAAGGAACCTACTTGCCTCCTCTTTGTTGTTCATTCAAAATCTTCATTATGTTTGGGAGCAACCTTAGGCTTGAATTCCTCACAGTTTGTTTCAAATAAAATGGGTTCCATCAGGGAGAGTTTTTCAGTTCCCTGTCCATATGAACTTTCAGCCCTCGAAGGTTAAAAATCACTGAGCCATACTGTTCCTGAAATGGGAATATGGTCTATTTTTGTTTCTCTTAGAATGACCCCGTTTTTTAAAAGTAGTGGTTAGGCTGGAATGGTAACATCTAGTTTTCTCAACCTGACACTTCTTGGTATGAAATCCCCACCAGCTGATCAAGCTGGTTGGGAGTAATCAGGGTTCCAATATCCTTGGGCATGCCTGGAGTAGAGATTCTATCCTATGAGCTGGAGACAGGTAGAAAAATGAGACCATGGTCCCATAGTCATAGCTTCCAGGTTATACTCTGTGCCTCAGAATGAGAAACATTGTGGCCTGTCCCTCCTAGAAAAATACTGGATTCCCTGACCAGGAGCTGAAGTGAGATGGAGCCCAGTTGTCTGGCCATGTTTGTTCAAGTTGCACTTCTGTCACGTAGGTGGGGAGCAGGTAGAACAAGGAGGACTGGGTCGTGGTTCAAGTGCTACAGACTCTCACTATTCTTCATATCTGTAAAATTTTTTAGACATTCTTAAATACATGTTTCTTAACTTACAGTATACCCTTAGGGTAATTTTCATAATTTAAATGGTTATTTTAAAAATAATTTTCAGTTGTAGTTGTTTTGTTGGGGAAAGGTATGCAGAATTCTTTAGATGCTATTCTGGAAGTGGAATGAATACCTTATGTTCTTTAATACTTGGTACCCAGTAGAGTATATCCTTCTACATTGTTCTTATTCTTCAAGTGCAATTTCCTATGTGATTCTTGGTCAAAAATCTTAGAAGAAGTTGCATAATGACAACTGATAAAGATTTTGTGTCTATAAGAAAATGCAGGAGAAATAAAGAGCAGAAATCAGTAAAATAACATCAAACATTTTTTTCATGAAGAACTCAAAAATTATTTTTAAATAAGTTTTCCTAAAACCAAAGCTATTTGCAAGGTGTTATTGTGGTTAATTATAACCTAAATGCCAGGAAGCAGGTAACTTTTTGTGTGCATGCATGCTTAGTTGCTTCAATCGTGTCTGACTCTTTGCAACCCTATGAACTGCAGCCTACCAGGCTCCTCTGTCCATGGGATTTTCCAGGCAAGAGTAATGCAGCGGGTTGTCATGCTCTCCTCCAGGGATCTTGCACACCCAGGGATCAAACCCACATCTCTTATGTCTCTAGCATTGACAGGCAAGTTCTTCACCTTTAGTGCCACCAGGGAAGCCCAGTTAACTTCTTAGAGTTGTTTAAAAACAAACAAGCAAAATAGACCATGTCTCGCTCTATATTCACATTTATTATACCATTGGCTTTTAAATTATAAAAGACAATGCAAAAGGATATATAATATTTAGACATATTTCACTTATAAATTACAGTGAAAAACAAATTTTAGATAAAGCATTATATAATTCAAACCACAATCTATTTTTTAATAGACAAAATGAACTCTACTATATACATTTCAAGAATGTTATGATAATAATGGCTTATTATCAGAACATCTAAAAATATAAAGCAACATTTAATAAATTAATAGAGAAATTATTTGATTTTTTAAATAGATAAAAGATGATGTCTAAAACAATATATGCATAAACTCATTTGTTGCACTTGCAGAGAAGTGAATAAAGTAAAACCTGTTAATATACATGTATAATAAGGCATTTTTGTTACTTATTTCATAGTAGCAATTAACAAGAACTATTTGTTAATTTTTTGAGTCCATCGATCACTTGAGCTAGTACTGTTTGACTGATCTCAGCTGGACTCATTATATTTCAGTGGTTAGTTACAATATCTGGTGGGAGACCAGCTATTCTAAGTAGACACTTGATACATATCTGGCAGTTGGTTGTCTGTCTGCTGGGTTAAGTACTGTGATCAGACATTGTGTTTTTCAGGATCCAGCACATTAGCCAAAACCTTTTCCCACGGCAGCAGCAGGTTTCCCAGGGAGTGAGAAGAAGCATGCCAAACTTTGTGAGGTTTGCATTTGGAAGTGGTACAACAGTATTTCTACTACATGCTATTGGCAAAAGCAAATCATAAGGCCAGTGCAGATATTTGAAATGTGGAAATAAACTCAATCTCATCATGACAGAAACTGCAAAGTAGTCCTGTTAAAGATACAGAAACAGAGTGGGCTTGAATGTCAAGAACATTTTGAAATCAATCTACTAAATAAGCAAGAAATAAAACTATCATTGTTGGCAATTGATACAAGCATCTACAAAACTAACAAATGATTAATACAGAGTATATATAATTATTTTGTGAAGAAAATAAGTGTAAATGATGACAATGTGGTGTACAGTCAACAAATGCATCTAAAGTCCATAGTAAATACAAACATACATACATACAAGTATATGTAAGTTTTTTTAATTAAACTTTCCATTTTCAAATGAGAAAAGTTACAGTGTCATACAGAGGTTTTTTGAATACCCATCATCAATTTTCCAACACTGTTAACACTATACATTTTGATGGTATAATTATCAAGTTAATAAATTGATATTGGCAGAGAAATGCAAATCAAAACCACAATGAGGTACCATCTCATGCCAGTCAGAATTCCTGCTTTCCAAAAATCTACAAATAATAAATGCTAGAGAGGGTGTGGAGAAAAGGGAACCCTATTACACTGCTGGTGGGAATGCACGTAGTACAGCCACTATGGAGAGCAGTATGGAGATTCCATAAAAAACAACAATTGCTGCCTTATGACCCAGCAATCCCACTGCTGGGCATGCACACCAAGGAAACCATAATTAAAAGAGAAAACTACAGCCCAATGTTCATCACAGCACTGTTTATAATAGCCAGGATATGAAAGCAACCTAGATGCCCATCGGCTGACGAATGGATATGAAAGCTGTGGTACATATTCACAATGGAATATTACTCAGCCATTAAAAAGAATACATTTGAATCAGTTCTAATGAGGTGGATGAAACTGGAGCCTATTATACATAATGAAGTAAATCAGAAAGAAAAACACCAACATAGTATACTAACGCATATATATGGAATTTAGAATGATGGTAATGATGACCCTATATGAGAGACAGCAAAAGAGACACAGATGTATAGAACAGTCTTTTGAACTCTGTGGGAGAAGGTGAGGGTGGGATGATTTGAGAGAATAGCATTGAAATATGTACATTATCATATGTGAAACAGATCACCAGTCCAGGTTCAATGCATGAGACAGGGTGCTCAGGGCTGATGCACTGGGATGAACCTGAGGGATGGGATGGGGAAGGAGGTGGGAGGGTTTCAGGATGGGGAACACATGTACACCCATGGCTGATTCATGTCAATGTATGGCAAAAACCACTACAATATTGTAAAGTAATTAGCCTCCAATTAAAATAATTTTTTAAAAAAAGAAAGAAAAACATAATTTTATATTGGTATATCACTAGTAACTAAGTTCCAGATCTTATTTGGGTTTCACCTTTTTATCCATTAATGTCTTCTTTCTTTTTCAGGATCTCATCAAAGATTCCACAGTATACTCAGTTGTCAGGTGTCCCCAGCATTCCTGTTCTATGCTGTTTCCCCCTTTCCTATTTTCCATGATCTTTATGATGTTGAGGAATATAGAGCTGGTACAGATGACATAATCTAGGCTTTCGATTTTTCTATTTCCATGTTATTAGACTGAAGTTACACGTTCTCTTGGGAAGAATATGTAGGACATGCGCTCTGTTCCCATTTGTGTGGGGGTTACATTCTAGACCAGTGATATACTGACGATGATAGACCGTATACTTGTTTAAGTGTGTGCCAAGCTTATCCAATGTAATCATTATTTTTAAAACAGAAATTAACACATTTTAGAAATAAAGCAGGATGTATAACCCCATAATATATGATTGCCAAAAGGTATATTAATACAGACAAAATGTAAAATAAATTTATATTCAAATAGATAGAAGTACACAAAACACCAGATGTGCAAAAGCACAAAAATTATGGAATAAGTGTAATCTACTTTCATTCATCTACTGGTAAACAATGACTTTCCAATTATCTTTCAAAAAGATTACTTAATTTGATAGAATGTCCACTTGAAATACCAGGGAGGAACTTTTAACCTATTGGCACAGATGTGACTACAAATTGAAATATATTTATATCTATATTTATAAACAACTTTGAATTCTGCTTTTATATTTTTAAAGATAAAAGCTGCCTTATAGAAAAGAGTTTAACCTGAGAGATAACATACAGCAAATTAAACTGAAGACTCTAAAAGAGTATAGGGAGTAGGACTAGTATTTATAGTTTTTCTAATGAAAGAAGTTTTTGGGTATTAGCTGTAGGAAAAAGTTAGAAAGAAGGAGTTAAATTCTACCTAATACCAGTTCAGTTCAGTTCAGTCACTCAGTCATGTCTAACTCTTTGCAACCCCATGGACTGCAGCATGCCAGACTTCCCTGTCTTTATCACCAACTCCTGGAGCTCACTAAAACTCATGTCCATCGAGTCGGTGATGACATCCAACCATTTTATTCTCTGCCAACCCTTCTCCTGCCTTCAATCTTTCCCAGTATCAAGGTCTTCTCCAATGAGTCAGTTCTTCGCATCAGTTGACCAAGTATTGGAGCTTCAGCTTTAACATCAGTCCTTCCAATGAATATTCAGGACTGATCTCCTTTACGATTGACTGGTTTGATTTCCTTTCAGTCCCTTGGACTCTCAAGAGTCTTCTCCAACACCACGGTTCAAAAGCATCAGTTCTTCAGTGCTCAGCTTTTTTTATAGTCCAACTGTCACATCCACAGATGACTGCTGGAAAAACCATAGCTTTGACTAGATGGGCCTTTGTTGGCAAAGTAATGTCTCTGCTTTTTAATACACTAAGGTCTTCCCTGGTAGCTCAGTCAGTAGAGAATCTGCTTGCAGTGCATAAGACCCAGATTCGATCCCTTGGTTGGGAAGATCCTCCAAATAAGGAATTGGCAACCGACTCCAGTATTCTTGCCTGGAAAATCCTAGGGACAGAGAAGCCTGGTGTGTATGGTCCAGTGGGGTCAAAAGAGTCGGACATGACTTAGTGACTAAAGCATGACAAAATATGTTATAGTTTTTCTTCCTATAAGGAGCAAGTGTATTTTAATTTCATAGCTGCAATCATCAGCAGCAGTTATCTTGGAGCCCACGAAAATAAAATCTGTCACTGTTTCCACTTTTTCTCCTTATTTACCATGAAGAAATGGAACTGGATGTCATGATCTTAGTTTCCTGCTAGGTCCATAAATCAAGGTAAATTGGACATGGTCAAGCAGGAGATTGTCAGAATGAACATCAACATCTTTAGGAATCAGTAAACTAAAGTGGATGGGAGGAGAAATTATTTAGAAACTAAGCAAAACACTCCACTTTAAAATCATGATGAGAATTTAGAAAGTCTGTTATTTAAATAACTGAGTACTTTAATACCATGTTATTTAATGCAAAAATAGTTCACAGTGGTTTGCAAACTACTTGCATAAAATATTAATTTTTTAAATAAATTAAATAAAATGTGCTACATCTATATAAGTGTTTTTGACACTGTATCATTTCCTACAGTTCATATAAGCCACTACTTCTTATATCAATATTTTCTATTGGTTTTCTTTTCTTTTTTTTTAACTTTAACCGACCAACTTTATTTTTTTTCCTCATTTTTTGATTGAGTTGTTTGTTTTTTATTTATTTATTTATTTTTTATTATTTTTCAAAATTTATTTCTTTTTTCTTTACATTATCGTGTTAGTTTTGCCATGCATTGACATGCATCTGCCACTGGTATACATGTGTTCCCTTTCCAGAACCCCCCTCCCACCTCCCTCCCAATTCCATCCCTCTGGGTCATCCCGGTGCAACAGCCCTGAGCACCCTGTATCATGCATCAAACCTGGGCTGGCGATTCATTTCACATATGATAACTTACATGTTTTGATGCTGTTCTCCCATATCATCCCACCCTTGCTCTCTCCCACAGAGTCCAAAAGACTGTTCTATACATCTGTGTCTCTTTTGCTGTCTCGCATACAGGGTTATTGTTTCCATCTTTCTAAATTCCATATATGTGCGTTAGTATACTGTATTGTTGTTTTTCCTTCTGGCTTACTTTACTCTGTATAATAGGCTCCAGTTTCATCCATCTATTGGTTTTCTTATTCTGAAATTCATTCTTGATTAATATCTTTACAAACAAATGTATGGAAATGTAATTTATCTGTCTGTGCACCAGTAAATAAAATACGTGATATTGTTTTCATACCCAACAAGATTTTGCTCAGAATCAGAGGTTATTTCTTAGCTATCTTATAGCATCCAATATTATAAATGCTAATTCTACTGAAGGTAGAATTATCATTGTTTTGTATATGTGTCATATTTGCTGTATCTATCTAAACACCACAAAAAGCTTCAAGGATTATAATTTGGCTGAAAAATATTATTATATTTGTATTCTTATTATAGAACATTTTTTTAAATTTCGAGTATTGGTAATTAAAGTATCCAAATGTGAAAAATTAATTGTATGAAAATTTAAACCACTAGTTTGTTGAGTATATAATAAGTCTATATTAAATAAAATTTTTAATTTATATAAATATATTGATATAAATTCATTTATTTTCATTTTACTGTATTTCTATTCCTTTATTTTGAACTGAGTAGGCGGTTTTATGCATATGTATATTTAAGACCAATATACATGTTCTAATAACCAAATTGCTAAAAGCTTTTGGTGTCATTATTCAACTGATTCACTGCCAATGTTAACTGAATACCAAATAAATAAGGCAGCTAAAATAATATCTTCAGGGGGTAATATTTAAAGTCCACGTTTAGCGAGTCTTATTAATCAGAGTGATAAAAAAGGTAAGCATAATGAGCCTAGTATATTAGTGACAAAAAAACAAAGTTAAAGAAACTAATGGATTCGGAGACTATTATACATTAAAATATGTTATTTCCAGACTATTAAACCACACCATGATGAACAATTGCAGGTTTATAAAATCTCCATGACTTCATAAAGAATTAATTAAACACTGAATGTCAGAAGAAAATCACTAACACCAACAGTGTTTCTCACAGAAAAGTGCCTGTCCACCTGTATCTGAATCCTTCCTGGTATTCTCCTAAATTTGTAAATGCATGTCCTCTATCTGAAATTTAATGAATTAGAATACTCAACAGATGTGTCTGGAATTTGACTATATAATTAATACCCCAGATAATCCCATGCACATTACTATATGTCACAGCATGTTAGGGAAAGGAGAGTGACCAAAAAAAGTCCTCATATTCATTATGATAATTAATTTTATGTGTCAGACTTGGCTGGGCCCCAGTGCCCAGGTATGTGGTCAAACTTTATTATGCTTGATGTTTCTTTGAGGGTATTTTTGGGTGAGGTTAGCATTGGGATTTTGGATTTTGATTAAAGAAGTTTGCCCTCCCTAATGTAAGTTCATACATATTAAGTCACTTTAGTTGTGTCTGACTCTTTACAACCCTATAGCCTACTGTGCTTCTCTCTCTGTGGAATTCTCCAGGCAAGAATACTGGAGTGGGTTGCCATGCCCTCCTCCAGGACATCTTCCCAACCCAGGGATTGAACCCACATTTCCTATTGTTCCTGCATCGCAGGAAGATACTTTACCACTGAGCCACCAGGGAAACCCCTTCATGATGTAAGTAGGCCTCATCTAATCCTGAAGGCATGAATGGAACAAAAGACTGAGCAAGAGAGAAACCTGCCAGCTGATGGTCTTGAGCCTTGAATTCCAGTGCCAATTCTTCCCTGGTTTTCCATCCTGCCAATTCTGGACTTTCCAACCTCTGTGATTGCATGACCTAATTCCTTAAAGTAAATAAAAATATTTATTTATGTAAAGAAACCTTTGCCTCTGGAGAATTTTGACTAATGCATCCATGATGTATGGACTGATTGGTTTTCAGAATTTATATTTACTTCACATTAACTTAAAGTCTGTAAATAAAGACCCTAAGGATTCTGATCTTAGATTCATTCTCAGCCTCAGGCAAAATTAGAAGGCAGAGCTACCCCTACCAACTGAACAGAGCTCAGGCAAACATTTCTTGTCCAAATTCCTGATCCTGGTTCCATCTAACTTTGTTTGGCCTCCTTATAAAAGTCCTTTTATTCCTAGTCTTTAAGATGCCTTTATTCCTAATCTTTAAGATGTTTCCTTGGTGGCTCAGACAGTAAAGAGTCTGCCTGCAATGCTGGAGACCTGGGTTCGATCCCTGGGCTGGAAAGATCCCTTGGAGAAGGAAATGGCAACCCCCTCCAGTATTCTTGCCTGGGAAATCCAACAGACAGGGGAGCCTGGTAGACCATGGGTTGCAAAGAGTTGGACACGACTCAGCAACTTCACTTTCTTTTAAGATGCTTGCAGATCTTTTGGTTGGTGCATTCTTCTTATTAAAATAGTCTTCTCAAAAGATATATTTTTATTAATTTCAGATGTTTTGACTTACTGATATGTACTGGGCTTCCTAGGTGGCACTAGTGGTAAAGAACCCACCTACCAATGCAGGAGATATAAAAGATGTGGATTCGACCCCCCATCGGGAAAATGTCCTGGAGGAGGGCATGAAAACCACTCCAGTATTCTTGCCCGGAGAATCCCATGGACAAGAAAGGCTGGCAGGCTACAGTTCACAGAGTCTCAAAGAGTCAGACACTACTGAAGCAACTTAACACACACGCAGACGCTGATACATACTACATATATTTTTAAATGACGTTTTAAATAGCAATCAGTATCTATCAAAACTTATGCAAGGTCTGTAGGAAAACAATTTAAAAACTCTGATGAACGAAATCAACCAACTAAATGAATAGAGAGATATTTAATTTTTATAAATAGAGAGATCCCATACTGTCAGAATGTGTGTTCTTCCCAACTTGATCTATAGACTCAGGGCAGTCTCAATCAAAATCCCTGCAATTTGCTTTATGGATATTGACACAAACACTGTAAATCTTATATGGAGAGGCAAAAGACCCAGATGAGTCAACACAGTATTGAAGGAGAAGAAGAAAGTAGAAGGACTCACACTGAGTTGAGGGCTTCATATAAAGATACGGTAATTAAGACACTAATGTTGATGATGGGCAGTCATAAACACTTGCTCTAGTGCTTCCTACGTATCGGGCACTATCGTATATTCTTAATAAAGATGAAGTTATTTAATCAATACAGTTCAAATTAACCAGCTGTCTTCCAATATAAAATACAAAGTTTTAAAAAAATGGGTCATGGGGCCACATTTCACTTCAGAAAAGAAATAGGAAATATGGTGCTGAACATGAGCTGGTAGGTGGAGAAATGGAAGGAGTTGACCGTCATAACCGATTCCCTTGTGTATACTTTCAGTACAAATCTTAGATGATCTGTAAACTGTCCAAATCAGGGGATTGGGAGGTGTAGCTCATGAATAACTGATCCTAATAAGTAGAAACATGGAAAGAAGGAAGCTAAACAAATTATAAAAGTGATCATGAGCACACTACTTCACACAGAACATCAAGTAATTATCATTATTCCAGCCAGATAGTAGACAGGGAGCTTTAGTGGCAGTGATCACACAATGTAAAATATAGAGGTGTGCAAGAGGTTGCTCTTTCTTATTCTACACACTGTTGTTTTGATTTTGCACTAGTTCTCCTGTGAGGTCACCTAGTGTGACAATTCATGAAATTCTAATAGCTGAAACAATCTTAGCTCATTAAATATATATTCTTTGATACATATACAATCTCTGATAGAGAATAACAAATATATTATTTAATTCAATTCTAGTCATATACAGTAAGCCCTGAACTTTCAACAGGAGTTGAAACTGTTCAGGTCCACTTATTATTTGGATTTTTTTTTCAAAAATACCTACAGTTCTGCAGAATCTTCAGTTGATTGAATCCTGGGTGGGGAACTGTGGATCGAGAGGACCCTCTGTTGAGCAAACTGGGATTTTGGTTTTCATAGGAACTCTTGGAAACAGTGTCCCCTGGATACCAAAGTATGGCTGTGTATTCCTTTTTCCAAGATAGGCACTATTTTCTCATAGGCCAATATGGATTACATTAATGCTGTCTTGTGAAAGAGAATTGCTGTGTTAGAAGAAAAAAAGACACGTATAGTATGCATGTATTCTATTAAATGCATGAAATCTATGAAGTATTAATTGCTTGTGTGTGTTACTCAGTTGTGTCTGACTCTGCAACCCCGTAGGCTGTAGCCCTTCAGGCTCCTCTGTCCATGGAATTCTCCAGGCAAGAAAGTGGAGTGGATTGCCATTCCCTTCTCCAGGAGATCTTCCCAACCCAGGGATCGAACCCTGGTCTCCTGCATTGCAGGCAGATTCTTTACCATCTGAGCTACCAGGGAAGCAAGTAAACTTTGAAATATTTGTGCATGGAACTTAATGAAAGGAGAAAAACAATGTGTCATATCTTTCCTGCTACTTATGTTTGAGTAAATTGTGGCAGTTTTAAAATACTGTGGAGATAACTTAAATACACTTTATATAGGCACTTGCTCATAAAGTAACTCATATTATTTAAAAAAAGCAAACTCCTCAACAAAACAATTACAAGAGTGGTTACTGAGAAATCATGCATAGGTGTTTTCTTAATTTTGATTACTCCTGTTACACCATCTACTGGTAGGTTTTGAGAATGCTATCAATTTCTTCAAAAATCATTTTACTTTTTCTAAAATATGTTACAATTTTTATTCATAAAAATATTTCAAAATTCACTCTTTACTTATTCTTTACTGCATAAAAGTTTTCTAAAATCATTTTGTTTTCTCTGTCCTTTTAATACTGCTTGCTTTGGCAATCACAATATGCATTGGAAAAGTAATAGTGTTTCAATCTCTTTGAGTTTAGAAATCAATTCTTTATGAAAACTCCTCTATGAATGCACTACACACTTGTACACATACAAACACATACAGTTTGAGGGATATTATATACTATCATAGATATTATAGTTATTTCTTTAACTTTTCTCATTCTTTCCTTTTATCTCTTTATATCATTATTTCATCAATATAAAAAGGGATATCATAATTTATTAGTGAATGTATTTGTTTGTTCAAGCTGCTGTAATAAAATACCATATACCGGGTGTCTTTAACAACTAAATTTATTTTCTCATAGTCCTGGAGACTAGAAGTCCAAGATCAAGGTGCCAAAAAGGTTGATTTCTAGTGAGGCTTGTCTTCCTGTCTTGCAGATAGATCTCTGTGTCCACACACACCCTTTCTTCTGTTCATATGCACTTCTGGTATCTCTGCTTTTATAGATAAATCCATTCTTTGGGATTAGGACAACACTAGTATGTCCTCATTTAATTTTAATTGTCTTCTTAAAGATTGTATCCCCAAATACTGGGGGTTGGGGCTTACACATGAATGTTGGGAGAAAACAATTCAATTCATAACAGTGGTTCTGTGAACTGATACAACTTTTATACAAAGCAGTCTTGAAGTATGCACCATTTACTTGAAAGCTATGTTCCTTCAAATTAATCATTTACCTAGAGGTTGTTGTTATTCGGTCCCTTATTAATACCCAATTCTTTGCAACTCCATGAATTGATGCACACTAGTTCCTCTGTCCTCTACTTTCTCTTGGGAGTTTGCTCAGATTCATGTCCATTGAGTTGGTGATGCCATCTAATCATCTCATTGTTTTACTTAGAGGAGTTTAATCTAATATTATTGCATACTAGGTGCCGGGGTCCAGCCCCGGTGGGTTCGGGGGTCTTGAGGGATGAGTGGCGTCGGCGGAAGAACTGAGCTGAGTCGATGTGTGGTGATGGAGCAGTCTCTCAGTTTATTGTTGTTGGTTTATAGTTTTATAGCCAAAAGACATCCCCATTACATCATTACATCACCTATCATTCTATACAATTTTTTGTTTTCTACCTTCCATAGCAACCTTATCATTGAGCTCATTCTCCAATCTATCATGAAACATTCCCTTTGCAGAAGTCAGGTTTTTATGTAATTAGATTTAACAATAGTATGTTTACCATTTAAATGTCTTCAGTATACTTCATTCAGTCATGATAAGTTCATCAACCTAAGTAGAAAGGTTACATTTCTCTTATCAGGTACAACTATGTAGAAGCTGGAGGGAAGGGCTTAAGCTTGAGACTGTTTATTCTAGTAACCTACTTCAGTTCTTACGAGAAAAGAGGAAAGAGGACAAAGAGACAATTTAGAGAGAGGAAAGAGGACTAAGACAGTTTAAGAAGAGGAAAGAGGACTAAGAGACAATCAAGCAGCACTGCTTTAGCAATAAAACCCTATTAACCTTATAACTACTATAATAAATTCCTATGTCTACATTATCCTAAAGCAATCAATATCTCCAACTATGCTGGCCACAATTATGAGCATTCCTAAGTCCCATTCCAGCCTGCTTTCTTCAAGGAAGAGAGCCTCCTCTGTGGAGTGGTCAGGGGAGTGGGAGGTGGAAAGGTGACCCAAGTAGGAGCCTTTTTGGTGGTGGCCTTGCCATGACCCCCAGAGAACTCTTGGTAAACTCCCCAGTAATTAGTAAGAGGATTAGTAATCTATTTAAATGTCCCCTTTCATTCCTCCTAGCCCCCAGGGAAGATCCTCTGGTCTGGGGAAATTATCTCGGGACAAATTCTTTCCAACTGGGACTGACCTACTGAGATGAGCCAATGTTCCAAGCATGGACAGAACTTCCAAGAAAAATACCAGGGTGGGGCTTGCCCAGGATGCCCCGATAAAGAAAGTCAGCTTTGCAATTTCTTTCTTAGTCTCGTGACCTTGTCATCCGAGCAAGGGGGCATCCTGACGGCTCCCAGCAACTAGGTTGCTTCAGTTGTGTCATACTCTGCGTGACCCTATGGGTTGTAGCCAACCAGGCTCTTCTGTGTATGGGATTCTTCAGGCAAGAACACTGGAGTGGGTTGCCATGCCCTTCTGCAGGGGATCTTCCCAAACCCAGGGATCAAACCCACGTCTCTTATGTCTTCTGCATTGGCAGGTGTGTCTTTACCACTAGCACCACTTGGGAAGCCCAATCTAATATTAATAAAGTATGAAACACTGAATATGCTTTGGCTCATGAATGTGCTTATCACAGTCTCCTTAGAACGAGAGACTTCAGCAATGCCTCCTCAATACCTTCAGACTGAGGCATACAAAGATAATTATACTGTACAGTGCCTTCAGGTTAGTAGATATGGCCATTACCAGCAAGAGAGCGTGCGTGTTCAAGGGCCCGACCAGAAGCCCCAGCACTAAGGACCTTGGCTCATATGTGACCCACTTGTGGTGACTACTGATACTGGGTACACTGAGGAGCTGTGACAAACAGATTAGGAGAACAGTTACTGGGGAGAACCTGATGTGCAACATTAATGCATCTTCTACTTGAAAAGAAACAAGATAAAGGGAAGACACACAAACTGATGAAAGATGAAAAATATGCTCATTTTTGTCTTTTCCTCAGAAACATTTTTCTGATCACCTATTTGTAAAAATATTTTAAAGCCTTTAAAAATCACTTTTGTAGAGTTTGTTTTAATAGAAATAAACATGATAATACTAAATTTTTAAGGTTTTTTTGTACAAGCAACATATACAGAATTGTGACTATAACGAAATGTTGTAATACTGAGCATTTGCCATGGGAGTAGGAATGTAGACAATTTTGTTCTTCTTGCTTATTTATTGCTTTCTGTATCTACCAAAATAAATGGCATTTATTTATAATAAGCAAATCATAATGTTTAATATTTTCTATAGACTGATTTGTCTTCCCATAATTTATATGTCAAACACCACCTGTGTGTTGGAGATAAGACCTTCAAAGAGATGATTAAGGTTAATTGACCTCATAAGGGTGGAGTCTTGTTTGATGATACGGAAGCTCTTATAGGAAGAGGAAGATACACCAGAGCTGTCTCTGACATGTGAAGACACAGCAAAAAGAAGGATGACTGAAATTCAGGTAGAGTAGTTCGTCAGACCAGATACAGACACTCTGATCTTGGACTTCTAGCCTCTATGCTAAGTTACTTCAGTCATGTCCGACTCTGTGACCCTATGAACTGTAGCCCTTCAGGCTCCTCTGTCCATGGGATTCTCCACGCAAGAATACTGGAGTGGATTGCCATGCCCTTCTCCAGGGGATCTTCCTGACCCAGGAATTGAAGCTGTGTCTCTTTAATCTCCTGCATTAGCAGACGTGTTCTTTACCTCTAGCGCCACCTTAGGAAGTCCTTCTAGCTTTAGAAATGTGAAAAAAGAATTCTGTTATTCAGCCAACTAATCTGTGTTATTTTGTTATGGCCACCTGATCAGGCAGGTATAACTTTATAACTTCATAAATATCTCATACCTTTTTATAATACACACATATAATTATATATAATTTAAAATATTAGTATTCTAGGAGGTATTTTATTAATAAGACTATGTAGTTTTGAAAGCCCTAGGACTCTTGAGAAGCCTAAAAATATCGATAATTTCCCCGTACATTTTTGAAATCCTTCAATGGTAATTTATGGTAATTACTGCTGCTTTATCAGAAGTTGACACAAAAGGTTATACCTTTGTGACACTGTCACATTGTCAAAGCTCTTCCTTTGCCTGAATTTCCTGAACTATGTGAATTCTGTGTCTGAGGCTGGCATTTTCAGACCTAGATTGATCTTAATCTATGGGCAGGTTTTGACCCTGGGGTTAAACCTAATTCTTACCCTGAAAAGAGTGGAAAGAGCCTCTAAAGAGAGTCATTCAATCTGTCACTTCCACTTTTACCTCTTACCCAGTCTTGGTGGCCGAGCTTTTCTCTTGATTATTTGGTTGTTTACTTGGTCATTGGGTTCTGCTTCTGGCCTCTTATAGTCTTACATTTGCATTTTTTCATGACTGACTAGTCTTTTTTACTTAATCACAAGCTCACTGCACTAGAATATTAAATGCTCTCCTTACACCCAGTGTATTCATATCTCCGTAGCCGAAACCATCTTCCTATTTCAGTACTTGAGACCTGACTTTTAAAATTTAAGTTCAAAACCTGCAAAATTGTGCTATTTGGCTTAACACTCTCTGCATCTGACCTTGAATACAATATTATGGCTTAACACTCTCTGCATCTGGCCTTGGACACAATATTATACCAGAATATTAAACTAAGCATATCCTTAAAAAGTAACCTACTAGACATTGTCATTTTACATGTGGGGAAATTAAGAAGAGACTTGGCCAAATTTACACAAGAAGTGTACTAGTTTCCTATTTCTGTAACAAATTTCCACATATATGGTCGCTTAAAACAATGCGAATTTATTATTATACAGTTCTGTTAGTGATAAATTCAAAATAAAACAATGGGCTAAAGTAAAGAGTCAGCTGATCTGTTTCCTCCTGGAGGTTCTCTGGGAGAATCCATATCCTTGCCTTGCCTTTAGAGGAGGCTTGTGTTTCATAATTGTTTGCGTCATGGGACTAGGGTTGTGTTATGCTTTGGCATCATTCCATCATCTGCTCTGTGGTCATATCTTCTCTATCTTCTCTTTCTAACTCTCTTCTCCAGGGGATCTCCCTGACCCAGGGATTGAACCCAGGTCTCCTGCATTGGAGGCAGATTCTTTACTGTCTGAGCCACTAGGTCCCCCTAAATCTACTCCTTCCTCTTATAAGAATCCTTGTGAGTACATTAAACTGTATAATTCAAAACAAATCCAGGGTTATGTTAGAAGATGCTTTATTTGGAAATACGTCTGCAATAGAGAGAATGTTCTAAACGTAAGATCTGCAAATGTCACAGAAGATATGCAAAATAAGATTTTTATTTTTAAAAGTTTTTATTGAATTTTATATGCTGTACAATATTATATAAGGTACAGATACACAATATAGCAATTCTAAATGTTTAAGGTTATCTTTCATTTATAATTAAATATACTGGCTGCATCGCCCTCTTCTCCTTCTGTCTTCAATCATTCCCAGCATCAGGGTCTTTTCCAATGAGTCGGCTCTTCACATCAGGTGGCCAAAGTATTGGAGCTTCAGCTTCAGCATCAACCCTTCAAGTGAGTGTACTGGGTTGATTTTCCTTAGGATTGACTGGTTTGATCTCCTTGCTGTTCAAGGGACTCTCAAGAGTCTTCTCCAGCACCAATTGAAAGCATTAATTCTTCAGTGCTCTGCTTTCTTTATGATCCAACTTTCACAGCTGTATGTGACTACTGGAAAGACAATAACCCTGACTTTACAGACCTTTGTTGGCAAAGTTATGTCTTTGCTTTTAAAAAAAAAATTACTTTTTAATTGAAGGGTAATTGCTTTGCAGAATTTTGTTGTTTTCTGTCATACTTCAATATGAATCAGGCACACTGACAAGATTTGTCATAGCTTTCCTGCCAGGAAGCAGTCATCTACTCTTTTCATGGCTGCAGTTACCATCCACAGTGATTTTAGAGCCCAAGAAGAGGAAATGTGTCACTGCTTCCATGTTTTCCCCTTCTATTTGCCATGAAGAGATAGGGCCAGATGCCACGATCTTAGTTTTTTTAGTATTTAAATTTAAGCTGGCTTTTGTACTCTCCTTCTTCATTCTCATCAAGAGGTTCTTTAGTTGCTCTTTACTTTCTGCCACTAGAGTGACATCATCCACATATCCGAGGTTATTGATATTTCTCCCAGCAGTCTTGTTTCCAGCTTGTGACTCATCCAGTCCAGCATTTCTCATGATGTTCTCTGCATATAAGTTAAATAAACAGGGTGACAATAAACAGCCTTCTCATACTCCTTTCTCAATTCTGAACCAGTCAATTGTTCCACAGGGTGTTCTGATTGGTGCTTTTTGACCTGCATTCAAGTTTCTCAGGAGACAGGTAAGATGGTCTGGTATTCCCATCTCTTTAAGAGTTTTCCACAGTTTGTTATGATCCACACCGTCAAAGACTTTAACATAGTCAATGAAACAGAGGTAAATGTTTTTCTGGAATCTCCTTGCTTTCTCTATGATCCAGCAAATGTTGGCAATTTGATCTCTGGCTTCCCCATAGGGTCCCTTAATGAGGGGCTGTAGGCTGGCACAGGCTGAGGGTGGCCACATTTCTGGGGCCTGAGGAAGGACAGATTATTTACTGAAGTTTGATTTACAAGTATTTGTTATGATTGATCAGTAGGACCACATTAGTTCAGTTAATAATTTATGAAGTGAATAATGGGGATACAGAGAGTGTGGTCGCTTTTATTGCAGGTGAAAAAAGTGTGTGCCCCTGCGTCTTAGCTAAGTCACATGGGAAGGGATAGTTTTTTGCAGTAAGCCATTTTCCAGAGCACAGAAGACTGGGGAATATCTAAATATGGCTGTTCTCTAAGATCACAGGTAAAGTTCACAATCATCTAAAATGATCCCAGTTGGATAATTCAAGATAGCCTTCTCATTTCAAAATAAGTCAGTCCTAAATAAAGAATGCAAATATGGGATTATTGAATTTAATAATTCCTGCAACGACACCCTACCATAGTGGTTAGTGAAAAATCCTGGACAGAAATCCAGGTCTTATTATCTCTAACCAGAGAATTTTTCTGTCATAGCTTTAGAAGAATTGGGCCATTCTGAAGTGTCAGTTGATGCCCCTTGTCCTGTCTGAGAAACCATATCTTCAATTTTAACGAACTCCATGAACTTCTTCACCTATTCTGACTTTGTTCCTTAATCATTAACTCTGATTTCAAACTCTAATACAGACTTCATGATCCTCACAAGTCCTATCAACATTAGGGGTTTTAAAAGCTCCCCATGCCTGGTTTAGCCATTTACTGTCTATTAGGCTGTGGTGGGCCAGTCAAGCTTTCCTAATCTTCCCAGTTCCATTATCATCCCTGTCCTTGTCATTCACTCTCTTAAGTGGTGTCAAAGTCTTTGCAACCCTATGAACTGAAGCACACTATGCTTCTCTCTCCTTCACTGTCTTCCAGAGTTTGTCAAACCCATGTCCATTTGGTCAATGATGCCATCCAACCACATGATCCTCTGTCGTTCCTTTCTCTTCCTACCTTTTATCTTTCCCAGCATCAGGGTCTTTCCAATGAGTCAGTTCTTTGCATTAGGTGGCCAAAATATTGGAGCTTCAGCTTCGGCATCCGTCCTTTTAATGAATATTCAGTATTGATTTCTTTAGGATTGACTCGTTTGATCTCTTTGTTGTCCAAGGTACTCTCAAGAGTCTTCTCCAGCACCACAATTTGAAAGCATCAGTTCTTCAGTACTCAGACTTCTTTACAATCCAGCTCTCACATCCGTACATGACTACTGGAAAAGCATAGCTTTGACTATACAAACTTTTGTTTGCAAAGCAATGTCTCTGCTTTTTAACAGTCTCTTCTGTATATAAATTACATACCTGCTTTTTTAGTCTAACTTCTCTAGTGGAACCTATCCTTGCCATAAAATTGTTTTCTCATTTTCAACTCTGATACATTACCTAGAACATTAAAAAATAATTCACAATGTGTGTACAAAATACTAAATTCATGTACAAAATAATTTTATAATTTAATATATTTCCATATAGAGCTTGTCATCAGTGTCATATCTTAGGTAATTATTATAGTAATATGTGTCTTCTTCATCTCTGACTATCCATTTTCACTTGGATTCCTGCAGTGGATTAATGAATTCCTAATTATCTGTCCAACTTCTGCTTTTACCTTCTACAAATCAATTATGTGTACAGTTCCTGAAGAAAGAATATCTATATCTATATATCTAGTTGTATTGTTGCAGAAACCAGTAATGGAGAAACTGAGCACCACACCCAAAGAGTTGGAGAACTCAGGTTTGTTATGCTGGCTGGCCCAGAGGAGTTAACACACCGAGCTCTGAGCTCTGAACAAAGGGATTACAGAGTTTTTAGAGACAGACTATAGTGGGCAACACTAGCTGTAATAGCCTGGTTTAAACTAAGGGGTTTTCCTCACATTGGAACAGCAGTCAGGATGGGGAGGGGGATGCCTAACCTGGACAGGCATGATTAAGCAGGTTTTCAGGGGCTGGGCATTTGCAAAGAGCAGGACAAGGGTGAATGAAATAAACTCCAGTTCCTAGTATTTCAAGTCCTCATTTTCTGAGACTACGTGATCTCCATGATCTAGACTTTGCAAAGGGCAAGCTGAGTTACAGAGGCAGAAGGAGATGGAGGTTATATAAAATTTTGACTTTTTCTCTTCAATATCATATCTATATCCGTATCTATGTATATATGCATGATATATATATGCAAAATATAGATTTGCATGTGTTCAAATCTCTTCCAATGTAAACCATGAAGTGCTATGTTATTCTGTGAATGAAGTCCAACATTGTACACCAAACTCATCATCCCAGGCATTCTATAATATGAACCTCTACCAAACTCCTAGTTTAAAACCTTGTAATGACCTATCATTCAGTACAAAATTTGACCTTTCCCAAGAAGTCTCACATCTGCCTTAAACTCCTAAAATGTAATCATGGTTATTAGCTAAGGGAGTGTTTTTGTTTAAAATGTGACTGTCCACACTGCTTGATTCTTAGGATCGGGGCAGCTCATGCCAGAAAACCAACACTGTGGCTCAGAGTGGTGCTTGGGGTAATGCAGTATCAGTCAACCTGGGTGCTGAGATCACCCACATGAAAATACAGGAAATTAATCATGAATTCCTAATGGAGCCCCAAAGAACAATTTAAAACAGCTGGAATGATCCTCATTGTTTGACAGTCCTCTACATTGTTACATGCTGATACCCCAAGGTAAGGTATCCTGGCTCCACAGAGAAAGGACAACACAAGATCTACATTTGTAATCCTACTAGATCTTGTCTTCTGTATTTCTTCCTTTGGCTGATTTTAATCTGTATCCTTTCCCGAAGGACTGATGCTTTTGAACTGTGGTGTTGGAGAAGGCTCTTGAGAGTCCCTTGGACTGCAAGAAGATACAATCACTCAATCCTAAGGAAATCGGCCCTGAATAGTCATTGGAAAGACTGTTGTTGAAACTGAAACTCAAACACTTTGGCCACCTGATGTGAAGAACTGACCCACTAGAAAAGACCCTGATGCTGGAAAAGATTGAAGGCAGGAGGAGAAGGGGACAACAGAGGCTGCAAGGTTTGATGGCATCACCGACTTGATGGACATGAATTTGAGCATGCTCTGGAAGCTGCTGATGGACAGAGAAGTCTGGCATGTTGCAGTCCATGGGGTCACAGAGAGTCAGACACAACTGAGAGAAAGAACTGAATCTGTATCCTTTCCCTATTATCTACTTTACCTGTGACAAAAATAGCTTCCAGTAAGTTATTTGGGATATTCTAAAGAATTATCAACCCTGACAATTTTGAAAATTGAAATTTTTTGAAATTTTCTAACTTGCAATTGGAGTAAGAAGTGAAGTTATTCTTCTGGAGGACTGTGTGACTTCAGACTGCAGTTCAGTTAACTCTGAGCACTGTCTTTGGATGAGACATTTTCTAAAATGGCCCAGAGTCACATAAATATATGCTGTTAAAAAGGAGGCTGAGACAGTGGGAGATGACCAATATGATTACTGGATGGCTGTACGGTTTATAGAAATACAGCTGTGTTGCATTCAGTTACTAAAGGTAAAAGTTGCCAATTGGATTTAGAAATGATGAACCTAACTCCTGAGCAGTTTATTCCCTGGATGTATAAGGAAATGAAATTAACAAGAAATAAGAAAAACGTGCCACCTGCCTATTGTTTTCTGTAATAACTATAATTAAAGTAAGAAAGAGTGTTATGGCGGATCCTAAATGTTGGGCCATGATTGGATCCCAGCAATTCAGAGCATCAGCCTCTAGCTTCAGAGCCACTGCTAAAGGGAAAAATTGAGATAAATATCAGTGAAGAAAATTAGAATGATGTTCAAGAAAATGGAGAAAGGTGATCTGGAGAATCAAGATTTTTATCCCAGCAGGGTAGAAATCTTTAAACAGTTTTTAAGAAATGGAATAAATACAGTGAACAGACTTGGGGTCAAAACAAAATCTTAAATAGAATGCTCCGAAGCAGGTGGACTGATGGTGCCCAAACACTGAAGAACACTAAATAAATCTGCTTAATAATCTCAGTCTGGAGCAATTTATAGAGCCATTAGGCAAAGATGACAATAAGAAAACCGACCTCCAAATTCCTGGAACAGTGGTCCTGAGGGTAATCGAGACAAGTGCTGATAAGTAGGCCTGAGTCCTTTGGGCCCACCCCCAGCTGTGAATCCAAAGTCACATACACATGAGTGGGTAAAATGCTCAGGAAGGTGAAGAAATCCTGGGATTCCTTGAAATGGGATCCCATGGGTCTAACCAACAAATGAGTATCCAGCAGGAGCTACAGTTAGGTTAGAAGGATAAAGAAATATAAAGGTTGATAAAAATGAAGGTAAAACTTTAGATGAAAACTGCTATGTTTGAATAGACTTTATCTGAAGTGGTTGTGTTTTCTTTCCCTGAAAATATAATGAGGATGGATATCATGCCTGTCTGGGGAATGCTCCCCCTACCTAGTATCGTAAAATAGAAAATATAATGAGGATGGATATTGTGCCTGTCTGGGGAATGCTCCCCCTACCTAGTATTGTAAAATAGAAAGTATGTGGAGCCGCCTCTCTCCCACTATTGATTGGACATGCTACATGAGAACACAGAAGATGCTTGACCACATAGGTTATTAATTTATAACAGCCAGTGTGGTGTACAGATTGGAGCTATAGGAAAAGCCTGTGAGTGCCACCCAGCAACAATGCTGGGATTTGAACCAGAAAGTTTCCATTTGGGAAGCAATTACTAGTTGCTGTTAAAAATAATCAGAATTGTTTCTGTGTGTGAGGGCCATGAAATATTTCTGAAACTTAGCCTATGTTGACTTGAAAGTGAAAGTGTTAGTTGTGGCCAGCTCTTTGAAACCCTGTGGACTGTAGACCCCCAGGCTCCCCTGTCCATGGAATCCTCCAGGCAAGGCTACTGGAGTGGATTATCATTCCCTTCTCCAGGGAATCTTCCCAACCCAAGGATCAAACCCTGGTCTTCCTTATTGCAGGCAGATTCTCTACTGTCTGAGTCACCAGGGAAGCCTTATGTCTTGGGTGATTTCAGAGAAAGTTAGACAGACAATGCCTGTGAGTTCCATAGTAAAATGGAAATGTTTTATATAGAACATGATAGCAGGGGAATGCAAGGAGATACTCGTGAGTAGGTAGCCTAATTTCCCCTAGGGTTGACTCCATAATTTGGTCAGTTGAGCCCTTTGAGCAGTACTCTCTAAACAGCTTTTTGTGACCAATAGAAAGCTTCTTGGTTTATGGATGTCAGTTCCAAGATGAATGTACACCATCCTGTTTGTCCCCTGTCACTAAGAGTGTAATAGCCTCCAGGAAATTCTGAATCCTCCTGGACCTGAGAGTGATTCCAGGAAGCTCCTGAACCTGCTGTTAGAGTTAGTCTCATGGAGAGCTGTATGACATCGGACTGTGTAGCTGGCCTAAATCTCCTAATACATGTTTCAGATCTTTCGAAATATTTATTTTACTTTAATTCTGGCATTGTTTTTGCTGTTGTTTTTCAGTCACTGAGTTGTATCTGACTCTCATGGACTGCAGCATGCCAAGATTCCATTCCACTGCTTAATTTAATGCAATAAAACTCTACTGAACCTTTATAAACTTTCATCACTATAAACGGAGAATGATATTTCAACTTTATTAAGATGACAAGCATATCTTTCAGTGAATAATGGCATCTAGAATTTGAAGAACTGCCTTCATGCAATATATATTCCTATTCACATATCCATACATAGTCATGGATATATGATGCGTTTTGTCAATTAGTTTTGGTATCATTATTCATTTTCATATAGATGCCTAGGAAAAACTATTAGTTCTGTGGCTAAAAATACACTTTTATCTTTTGAATATGTGTGGATTTCTTTCCTATCTTTTCTTCTTTTCCCTCATTGTTTGCTCATAAGATCCAAACAGAGCAGACAGCCTTATCTCCTGCTGATTTTGATTCATTTGAAATAACTTGGGATTTCATAACTTTATTTTAGCAAGATATTTACACTTATTTCCTGAGGCACTAGAACAACATTCGCATTAAATAGATATTATTACTCTATATTATGAGAAAGGATTTTTTATTTATTGAGTTTGTATTCAGTAACCAGTCTTGAATTTGAATTTTTGCTTCATGTCTTACTAAGTTTGAATTCTTAGCCACGTTTCAGTTTTTCTTACCTGAATTTTTAAGATAATTGACTCAGTATCTTCCAAAACATACCATTGTTTCTGTAATGATTGTCATATTTAAGGGAAACCCCATTGCTCAAGTGCAATGCAGTTTGCAAAGTGCTCACTTCTGTGTATTATATAGCAATCTGCAAATCCCTTGTTTCCAGTTCCACGTGTCAAGCCTTGTTTCACAATAGTGCAGCATTACCGGTGCTCTGTGTCAATATGATGGGTTTACATTCCAATCATTCCAGCCTTTAGGGTTCTAGAATTTAGCTGAGTCTTCACGATAGAGAAGTGTGGTAAGGGCATAGTTTTAATACATGTACATTGTTCCCTTTTGTTACACCTCAGGTGTTTTACTGTCTAACCACACAAACACACTCTATAAGACATGTGCTCTTTTCATTTTCACTGATTCCAGTTATAACCTCATTCTTTCATATAATCTCTGCTGTGTGTTCCTCTGACCTGTTTTAACCCCCTTTCTCTCACGCCTGTTGCTTACCTCCTGTTTTACCACTAGATGGTACTCATATTTTTGGTATCTTTCAAATACATAATTTTGTTGTTTGCTAAGCAGAATTTAAGTAATTTAGAAATATGAATAACTCTAAATATCAAGTCTGAAAAAATTATAATTTACATGCTTTTATTAAATTTAATTACAATTATATGTACTTCATAGAAAAATCATATGCAAAATATATTTTTTCTCAATGATTCCTATAATGTATTTTTTCAAAATTTATTTAAGAATGTGGAAATAGAAGAATGACAATGATACTTACTTTACACTACATATATAAGCACAATCTTTTAAAAAATTCTTAATACTTTGGATTTAGGTAGCCCATGTTCTCATAAATTTAATCTCAGTTTAGAATACACACTTTGTCTTTCTGTTTATCTGCTTCTTAATCCTCCCATGGAGCTATTGACTTTTAATTAAAGAATAAATTTGATTAAAATTATCTTTCGGTTTTGTATTGTTCAATCACTATTCAAAATATTTTACATTTTTTACACATTTTATCATTGCATCAATCAAATGAGAAGCCATAATACTGTTTTGGTTCTCATTTCACATACTAGAAAACTAAGAATTTGAGCAGTTAGGAATCCCCCCAAGCCACACAGCTGCCTATTTATGGAGCTTAGAAACCTTTTCCTTTAAATCCTAATTATTATATTATAGTAATATAATAATAATACTAATAGTATACAAATTATTATACTAAGGTGGTAATGATGGTTTAATTATTATAAAATTTTGTATTCTTGAAAACAATGAAAAATTATTTGCTCATGCATTTATTAAAGTAAATAAAATTTTCTAATTTTGTAGTGTCTATGGAAATAATATCAATACATGTAATGTTAATGTGGTCAAACTGAGTAAAGATCAGTGGCAAATGAAGAGATTTTATTATACTGACAACTGTATCAGAATTTACTTCTCACCTCTATTTCTCTACTGTTCATTACTATTAATCTAGTGTTTCTATGTCGATTTGTTCCTGTGTTTTCAAAGGGGAAAATATATACATACAAAACCTTGTTTAAAGCAAGTACTATAACAAAACAAAACTTGATCGTATCCATAACTTATGTCTAAGCATTACATTAGACACGTATATTTAGGAAGTTAATATTTTGAGCAAATTAGATTAACATTTTTATAGTGTATGACTTCAGGTTGCCCGTGAACACTAAAAGCAAGTAATTTGGCCTAACAATTTGATTTACTAAAACAAATCCCTTAATTCCAGTTCCATAGTGGTTATTTTCACTGATAAGTTGGAAATCAAAAGTCAATGGGCATTTGGCTTAGAAGATGACCTCATTTATATGTATATGTATATAGGTAAGATGGTCCTGGAATAAAGTATCAACAATGGAGAACTATACTCATCAGTATATGGGGAGAAATATTAACTTCAGATCATTATTTAAAGAAGGGTAAGGAAAGGAGACATAGGATAAGGAGGATAAAAAGGGGGGAAAAAGGAGAGGTGAGCGCAAAGAGAAAAAAGCATAGAAAGAATGCCATATTCCCAATGACAAACTGGGAAATGGAAAGCTTTGGATAGAGCAGTAGCGTAAGTCTCACAGTCGTGTCTGACTCTTTGTGATCACACAAACTGTAGCCCTTCAGGCTCCTCTGTCCATGGGATTCTCCAGGCAAGAATACTGGAGTGGATTGCCGTCCCCTTCTCCAGAGGATCTTCCCAACCCAGGGATCGAACCCAGATCTCCTGAATTGCAGATAGATTCTTTGCTCTTTTAGCTACAGAAAAGGCTATGAAGGTCATATAATAGTAAATATGCATGCATACTAAGTCACTTCAGTCGTGTCTAACTCTTTGAGACCCTGTGGACTGTAGTCTGCCAGGCTCCTCTGTCCATGGGATTCTCCAGGCAAGAATACTGGAGTGGGTTGCCATGCCCTCCTCAATAGTAAATACGTTAACATAATTGTTAATGTCTTTCAGTATGGTAGTTTGCTTTAAAACTTCTCAGTTTCTACTTTCTCATTCCAAAGATACTCACAATCTACATCACACAAGCTTAGGTGACACCTTGTAAGATAAGACAGATTTAATATTTGGACAACTAGGGAAGAAAAAGTACTGTGGAATAAAAGGTGAGGTCCAGAATGGGGATTGCAATCCCTGAGGAAGGGCTGTCAGAGCCAGAATTGCTTAGGGGTGAAGCATACACCTCTTCCAAGAATCTCTGAAGATAAGGAAGGGATTTTCAACATGAATATAATAGAACAAAAGCCATTTATTTAGAGTTGGCCATTTTCAAGCACACATTTAAGCTAAATTGGGGGAATATATATGGTAAATACATATATATATATATATATATATATGCATGTGTATTTCAACTCCAAGTCTGTAATTGTACTATTGTGTTTTTTGCAACTATGTTTCTCTATATCTGTTTCATTTTTTCAGATGACTGGCAAAATGTCATGAGAGCTATATATATAAGATGGCCAGTTGCAGCATACTGTATAACAAGAATACATAAACACACAGTATAAGCTCTGTCAATGGAAGACTGAGTTTACAATCAATACCTCTTATTGAGCAATTTAAATGAAATGCAATGGCTGAATCATTTTAAGAAAAAAACCAGAAACCAGAATATCTATTACTATACCATTTAAAAATTCATGGAATGCACACATGAATTTTTGCTTATATGAATGTTCAACTAGTTATAGTTTAAATAGTTACTGCCTCTGAGGGAAAGCTCTGGGAATAAAGTAAAAGGGTAAATTATTCTTCACAGTTTACTCATTTTAGTAATCTCATTTTTTTCCTTATTACCACGTATCTGTACTACCTATTCAAATGAACAGAATACAAATATGAGAAAATCTAAGTATTTAAAACACAAGATTAAAGAGAACTCTTTGTAATCCAGACAGCTTTTGTTTCTCCTGGACGTTGTGTGTAGTTTCTGATTACAGATGTGAGTGTGCAGGGAAGAGAGGGAGATAAGGTTAGTGGATTTCTCATTCAGGCAATGAGTTTTTCTCTATATATATTCCTGGTTGGACTCTGCCTTGTTTCTGCTCTGGATGTCACTCTTCATTCAAGGAGACTATTTTGTTAAATTTTTATATATGACAGCATTAAAATAATCAGGAATGTTTCTAAGAAAGGAGAGGGCAAAAAACAAAATATCAATAACAACAACAACAAAGTACCCAAATACAAGAGACGTGATCTGTACATTTATCTTGCCGTACAGATTTGTAAAATATTTATTCAGTCATTTGAGGATGGAGTCAAATATACTTAAACTGTAGAACTTGTGGAAATACCAACTTGCTCAGCAAACTAAGAATGTGGCTTGTGTTACGGATGGAACTGTGTCCCCTCAAAATTCTTATATTGAGATCTAATCCCCAGTTGACTGTATTGGAGACAGGGCTTTTAGGATGTAATTAAAAATAAATTAGGTCCTAAGGGTGGGACCCTGATCCAAGAAGATTGGTGGCCTTATAAGTAGAGGAAAGGAGAGAGAATTTTTCTCTCGCTCTCTCTCTGCCACATGAGGACACAAGGAGAAGGCAGCTCTCTGCAAGCTAGAATAAGAGCTCTTACCAGGAACAAAGTTGGCTTGTACTTCATCTTAACTTCAATTTCTCTAGAACGTAAATAAATTCCTGTGTTTTAAGCCACTCATCCATGGTAAGCAAACTATTGAAGACTGAAATAAAAATTTTATATATTACCAGCCCAAGAACTAAAAAGAATAAAAAAAAAAAATCCAGGTACCAAAATGTAAAATTAGCATAATATTTAAATGTACCTTTACAATTTAGATGCTTAACATATAAAATGTACTTACTAAAAAATGTCTATATGTTATAAGGTAAAATAGATTGCCAGGACCTTCTCAGGCCAATTTCATATTCCCACTTTCATTTGGTGATTGAGTACTGTTGTGTGTGGCCAAATTTGTGTCTGGATAAATCTGATAACCTGCAGTTCACAATTGGGAGCTCACTTGCATGGTAACTTGGTGACCCATAATTAAGCATTCCATGTCTGCTAAGACTTAGCAGCAGACAAAAAGCTGTTTCTCAAAAGTAGAGGAATTATCTGCAGAAGATGACAGGACTTTTAGTCTAAACCCTGAGGACTGCTCTGTGAATCACTTACAGGGCCTGGTCAAAGGCTCCCAGTAGCTCCCGTTCAGCCACTGTTGGATCATACAGTTCAAGCAACAGAACAACATATAGCAGCCTGAACCTACTGCAGAGCATTCTCTTGTTTTGGCCCCCACTCAAAATTAGCAGTTCTTGGGTCACTTGGTAAATGAGCTCACACAACACACCCAAGTAAGGATTATGTTGTCTCTAAAATCCAAAGAAGACCATAAGCTGTTGTATCATTTTTTTTAGTTGTAGGAGGGACTAGATGCAACAACTTACCCTTCAGTTTAGAGGGGATAGCTCAACATGCTCCACACCACTGGTCCCCTAGAAATTTCACTTGAGGTAGAAAGCTCTGAAACTTTGTTGGATTTACTTTGCACCATTTGGTATGCAAATGTCTCATCAGTAGAGCTAGAGTATCTTCCCCTTCTTGCTCACTATGTTTAATCAGAGTAATGACATCAATGTAATGGATCACTGTGATATCCTATGGAAGGGGAAGATTATCAAGATCACAGTAAATTAAATTATGACATGGAGCTAGAGAGTTGATATACAACAGAGGTAGGATAATGAGGTGTACTACTGGCCTGCCAACTAAAAGCTAATTATTCCTGGTGATCTTTATCAGCAGGGATGTTTAAAAAAAAAAAAAAGGAATTTGCTAGCTCAGTAGTAGCATACTTGTTACCTGGGAATGTGTTAATATGCTCAAGCAATGAAACCATATCTGGTGAAGTTCCTGCAATTTGGAGTCACCACTTGGTTATGCTTGTGATAGTCTACTGTCATTCTCCAAGATCCACATGTTCTCTGTGAAGACCTCAAAAGGTAAATTGGATGGGGATGTGGTAGGAATCACCTATAGAGAAGAGCAATTACAGAGCAATTCATCTCTTCCAATAACGTTTTTCTTCTGAACTATCCCAGTCAGGGTAAGATGTTCTCAAGTGATAAATTCACTCTAACATCCCAGTCTCCTTAACTCTTTGAATTTCTTGCTCTATAGTTAACCAAGTCATGTCCAGCATTTCAAGTTCATTTAATGTGGGCCAGCTTTTTGTCAATGTTTCAGCCAACCAAGCAAGCAATCTGATAGATTCCTTTAAAATTGTCTAAGTTGCAGTAGTAAATGCATAAATTTCTGTATAAAGGGCCCATATCAATAAATTTGGTCTAATACAGATTCCCACATATATTCCTCAGATTTCTATCTATATAAATTAGAAAAATCAAGTAGTTTTTGGAGGGTAGCACACTTTCTCCTGGGCCTCCCTGGTGGCTCAGACAGTAAAAAATCTGCCTGCAATGCAGGAGACTTGTGTTCAGTTCTAGGGTAAGGAAGATCCCCTGGAGAAGGGAACAGCTTCCTACTCCAGTATTCGTGTTGGTGAGTTCCACGGACAGAGGAGCATGGCAAGCTACAGTCTATAGGGTTGCAGAGTCGGACATGACTGAGCAACTAACACACACACCCACTTTCTCCTGGGTCAAATTTCATACCTCACTTTTAGGAGCCTACTGAGACTTGAGTCTAGTGATACATCTGGAAGCAAAGAGGGGTTGGAAATTAGTCAACAGTGTCATGTAAGGCAACTTCCTCAGGGGAGAGCATTACCTTTTCTTCAGGCAATAACAGGCTGCTGATATTGACAAATAGGACATCAGGATTTAGAGACTGAATGTCTCGGGTTTCCACTTTCCAACTTTCAGTATACCATACATTCCCATTCACTAATCTTGCTTTAGCAGTAGACATCCTGTGACCCTGGGCATTCAATTTGCATTGTAATTGACAGGATGAGATTGGGGGTTTGGTTTTTAACAATCTCAGCCATGTGATTGTAGGAGATACAGGTCTCTTTCAAGGCAGATGTAGAAACTTCCAGGTCATTTTTGTATCTATTACTTGGAAATTAGACTCATCCTTTTCTTTATCCACTTTCTTTAGAAACATTAGGAGCAAAAGCTAATCTTATTTTAGTCATTTATTTGACAAAAATATTTGAAGGCATCACATAAGGGGTCAATCAAATCTTTACCTCATAAATGCTTTATTATAAATATCCAATGATTGTACTTTGCATATCTCTTGTTATATCACATATTGAACTATCAGTGTTCTCTTTGCTGCTAGAAATTGTGATTTCAGTATCTATAAATTTAATCAGAGAACTAATTCTAGAAACCCTAAATCCAATTCAGAAAACTCATTCTTAAGATTCTATTCATCATTAGTGATACCAAAACCTGTACAAGTCAGTGTTTCCCAAAGAAACAGAACTAATAGGATGTGTGTGTGTGTGTGTGTGTGTGTGTGTGTTTAGAGAGAAACAGAGAGAGATAGAGACAGAGTAACAAGAAATGTTTATTTTAATAAATCATATCACATGATTATAGAGGCTTCCAAGTCTACTCCTGCCAGGTAGTCCAGTGGGTTAGAAAATATTTGATGCTGCAGTTCAGGTCCAAATGCAGTCAGACTGGAGAGCAGAAACAAGGTGATGCTGCAATTCAAGTCTGAACAGTTCAAGTCTAAAAGTCATTTCCTGGCAGAGTTTCTTCTCACTTGAGAGAACTCAGATTTCTGTTCTATTCAGACCTTCAACTGATTAGATGAGACCTACCTACACTATGAAGCACATTCAGCCTTATTTGGAGTCCATTGATTTTAATGTTAACTTCATCCAAAAGCACCCTCACATGAACATCAAGGGTAATGTTTGAACAAATATTTGGGCACCATGACTCAGACAAGGTGACTCATAAAATTAAACATCATACACTACACTAACATAAAGCATAAAATTGTGTATTTCTCATTAAAGACCAAATGCATTTTTATTTCAATAGGTTTTACTACCCCTAGAAATGTCAGGGAAAAAAGTTAGTGTTTAAATCTTCCTTTCCTTACTCTATAGAGTAATATATAGTTTATATTTCCTCTGTATATAAGTGCTTTTAGCACATGTATTAATTTTTCCTATGGTAATAAATAATGCCCAATTTCAGTGGCTTACAGAAACAAATTTTTACTTCCTCCTATGATGTCTGCATCTTTGTAGGGCTCAGTTGGACTCCACAAGTTCTTTCATTTTAGAACTCAGGCTGAAAAAACATCTGATCCTGCTGTTTTTACGGACAGTATCAGAATTGATGAGGTGGGAATGTCCATTGTTTTTAATCTACTAGAATGTATCAGAGTCACATAGCAAAGGGCAAGGACATATAATACTATTATCAATATGTAACAAGATTTGTGAATAATAATCCAATCTATGACAATATCGTTAAAGAAATATGTTGCACTCAGATCAATAACATCATAATAACTAGGAAGCAAGTCTTTTCCAATTCATCGTGGTTTCTCTGTTGAAAAAAAGTTTTGCACATTAATATATGGTGGAAACGCGAATGTTATGATTAGCATGGCTAAGTTTTAATACACTCTAAAATAATTTTGTCTGGATTATAAAATATGAATCAAAGGCATACAATAAAATTATCATATTATCAATTTTTACTGTATTTACATTGTCTGGGCTCTCTTACATGCTTAATTTGTATGTTCTTATTAATTGGCCTAAGGGATTACTTTTATTATCTTTATTTTAAATAAGAAACAGGAAACATAAGTCTACCCAAGTATGTATGAGTAGACAGGAAATAGCACAGTCAGAATTCAGCTTCAATCATTTAAGAGCCATAGTATAAAACAGTTACTTGTGAATTATAACACTGGAAATAGTAAATCCTATTTTTTCTATGTTTAAAATAATAAAGGCCAGTCTATATTTCCTTATTAAGAATGCCTAATATAACCATGTAAGATGTGTATTGAAGTCTAGATGATTTTTTCTAAAAAGAGTATGAAAATATAGATGCATATATTCTCAAGATAACTTTCTCTAAAGATCTTTGCAAGCGTTAACAAACTTAATTTAGAAGGCTGTGCTTCACATCAGGATAAGATTGAAGTGATGGGTTTTACATTCACATTTTTAAAAAGGGCTTCCCTGGTGACTCAATGGTAAAGAATCCACCTGCCAAACAGGTCAGATCCCTGGGTTGGAAGGGCCCCTGGTGTAGGAAATGGCAAACCACTCCAGTATTCTTGCCTGGGAAATTCCATGGTCAGAGGAGTATGGTGGGCTAATGCTCATGGGGTTGAGAAGAGTCAGACACGACTTAGCAACTAAACAACAAAACTTTAGGCAATAGACAATTTGACTTAAACAGAGTTTTTTTTAAGGAAAATCCGATCATTCATCTCATTAATTCATGTTCAGATATCCACGTTATGAATTTCCCTCTGTCATGTGTGTGTATGTGTGTGTGTGTGTGTGTGTGTGTGTGTGTATATATATATATATATATATATATATATGGTGTGTATATATATATATATAAACAAAGACATCAATTGTATATCTTTTCAGTAAAATGATCTTTAAAAAAGTTAAATTTTAGCATGTGTTTTATGAGACATTGTTTTTAAAGGATTACTTGTTAAAAAAGCTAACAGCTTTTTTAATTCAGTTCAGTTCAGTCACAAAGCTGTGCCCAACTCTTTGCAACCCCGTGGACTGCAGCATGTCAGGCTTTCATGTCCATCACCAACGCCTAGAGCCTACTCAAACTCATGTCCATTATGTCGGTGATGCCATCCAACCATCCCATCCTCTGTCATTTCCCTTCTCCTCCCACTTTCAATCTTTCCCAGCATCAGAGTCTTTTCCAATGAGTTGGTTCTTCCCATGAGGTGGCCAAAGTATTGGAGTTTCAGCTTCAGCATCAGTCCTTCCAATGAATATTCAGGACTGATCTCCTTTAGGATGGACTTGTTGGCTCTCCTTGCAGTCCAAGGGACTCTCAAGAGTCTTCTCCAACACCACAGTTCAAAAGCATCAGTTCTTCAGAGCTCAGCTTTCTTTATAGTCCAACTCTCACATCCATACATGACTGCAGGAAAAACCATAGCTTTGACTAGATGGACCTTTGATGGCAAAGTAATGTCTCTGCTTTTTAATATGCTGTCTAGGTTGGTCATAGCTTTACCTCCAAGGAGCAAGCATTTTTTAATTTCATGGATTGCAGTCACCATCTGCAGTGATTTTGGAGTCCCCCAAAATAAAGTCTGTCGTTATTTCCATTGTTTCCACATCTACTTGCCATGAAGTGATGGGACCAGAAGCCATGACCTTAGTTTTCTGAATGTTGAGCCTTAAGCAAACTTTTTCACTCTCCTCTTTCACTTTCATCAAGAGGCTCATTAGTTCTTCACTTTCTGCCATAAGGGTGGTGTCATCTGCATAGCTGAGGTTATTGATATTTCTCCCAGCAATCTTGATTCCAGCTTGTGTGTCATTCAGTCCGGCATTTCTCATGATGTACTCTGCATATAAGTTAAATAAACAGGATGATAATATACAACCTTGATGTACTCCTTTTCCTATTTGGAACCAGTCTGTTGTTCCAGTTCTTACTGTTGCTTCTTGACCTGCATACAAATTTCTTAGGAGGCAAGTCAGGTGATCTGGTATTACCATATCTTTAAGAAATATTTAATTATAGAAATCCAAATCAGAACCTATGTGACAATATATGTTATACCCATCTATGTCAGCTAAATTTTACATAGAATATGCAACTTGAGTTATGTGATGCCTACAATGGGACTATAATGACCTAAGTATTTTTCAGTTATTCTGAAGAAGTACTAAAGGCTTTGATATGTTTAAAAATATTCATGTATATAATTATATCTAAACTGATTGACACTTTATACTGTCCTATTGAAATAATTACAAGAAACCTTTCTTTTGATATGCCTAGCATTATCTGCTGACACACCTGGATCCTCATATCAAATAAACAGCTCTATTTTGTAACAGTTTCTCAGTTCTCTTCTAGGTAACACATAAGAAAAAAATGATAAAAACATATAAAGTAATAATAGTAAACATACACTTAAGAGATTAAAAATGACTTACACGTGTCTCAAATTCGTAGTGAGGGTAAGTATAGAAAATTTGGATGTTGAATAAGCAGATTATGTGTAGTAGTATCTATGTATAAGGCAAAGAATAATTTTTGCTTATTTCTAAACATTTCTAAAAATATTTTTGATAACAGGGCTCCCTTTTATGTCTCTATATTCACATTATAATTCCTATCATACAATTTAAATGGGTTTAGGAAATGTGAGTGAATAGCTTTACAAAACACTGATCATGTATGCATCTCCTCAAAATGATGCAGTATGGTACATTGCTATAAAGGAAAGAGTTGATTTATTTGATGAGCAGCAAACCATTCCATACAAAGTTAACATTGAAGGAAAACATGCATTAGCTTTTATTACTGCATCAAGGCCAATAAGTGTCTGTCAAAAGAATACAACTGAAAATTGTAAAGCATGGAGCATTCTCATATAGTACAGAAGCCAGTTTCCTGTCCAATTACTCATCAGGACTCAGCATTACTTGTAAAGACTCAGTGACTCCTTCAAGTTTCAATCCTCAGTGACCTTGCAAGCAGTGAAACAGGTGATGAAAGAGTCTAAGATGAGTCAGAAATTTGAAAAACCACAACACTATGCTTTTGATACTTGCATTTCTGCATACACCCTGGCATTTGATGTTGCTAATATGTATACACTGATGCTATATATTATTATATTATTCGTGTCTGGAGATTCCCCTGGGCAGAGGATCCTGCTGGGGTACATTCCATAGGGTCACAAAGAATCAGATATGACTGAAGTGTGCATGAAGTATACACGCATGCATACTGTCCATTTAATGACGTTTAATGTGTTATATATACATATATATGAAAGTGAAGTGAAAGTGTTAGTCACTCAGTTGTGTCCCACTCTTTGTGACACCATAGATTGCAGCCCATAGGCTCCTATCCATGGAATCCTCCAGGCAAGAATACTGGATTGGGTAGCCATGTTCTTTTCCAGGGGATTTTCCCAACCCAGGGACTGAACCCATATCTCCTACCTTGCAGGCAGATTCTTTACCATCTGAGCCATCATATATACCTACATACATATATCATATATACATACATGGAAATAATAGATATATGATATCTTCAACATATTTCTAAGTGTGCACAATTCAGTACTACCAACTATAAGCACAATGCTTTTCATCAGATTTCTGTAACTTATTTAACTAGTGTTATCCGGCCCTTTCCAGATTCTTAGGCAGCAGTACCACAGAAATGAATATCACACCCTCAAGATTCTCACGAAAGCAAAACTTATTTTGAAAGAATAGCTTTTGCACAAGAGAAAAGACAGAAAATATTGCCAACTCCCCTAGCACTTCTAAGAAAGATGTTTTCAAGGCACTGTGAGGGTGCCTGACCAGTGTGTGTGCAATTCTTAGACTGAGTGGTATGGGGTGAAGTTTTGAGCATCATCAGTCTTACGGTTTCAACTATTCTGGCATCTGCATGCTTGCAATCAGCATTTTTTATCTGGGCAGGTGTTGGGGGGCAGTCTGCTTCCTGCAAAACCATCTTAGGAATGTGTGTTGGGCCTGTATCTATATCTTTTAGAGAACTGAGAGTTTGGTGATTCTACAAAGTGACAAATTTATAGTCCTGCTCTTGTTTTTTGGAAATTATGTACATAAATTGATGGAATAGAGATAGAGCTAATCTTTTACTCCTGTGGGTCTTTGCTTATCACCTGTGAAACCCAAGCCTTTAGCACTTTGTTTTACTGGGTGTGTCAAGTCTCCTGGCTCAAGGCCATTCCTTCAGTCCTTTTCTAAAATGACTGTACTTTTGTCTTTGTAGAACTGAAACTATTACTGAACCCAGACTCTTACTGTTCATAGAATAACAGGCCAATAAATCAACAGATGTGTTGTTGGGGCAAGCAATAATAACTATTCAGAAATCTAGCAGACTGAAATGTTGATGGACTAGTGTTCCAGAGAACCATCTTACCTGAATTCAGAGTTCATTTGTACTGACAGGGGAAGGGAGTGGCTGGCTGTTGGAAACATCTTGGTGTCAGAATCATCTGCTCATTTAGCTGTCTGGATAGGTCTCATCACAATTATTCTGTAAGCCTCCAGCAACATAAGTGTTATTCTCTGTTCTGTAACTTTTCCTCTTTATATGAATGAAAAGTGTTATACCTTTAAAGGTCAAGCCTGGGAAGCACAGTCTTGGGAATGGGCTATGATGTACATTTCAGACTATATGTGACATTATTTTACAAAGGTGCAGAGCCAGCATGATGAAGCACAGAACACAAAGGTTAGAGCTAAAGGAATAGATCCAATATGGAGTCAAATTTGTTCTCTGTCACAAAACTTCATACCCCTTGAACAGCAACTTGTGATTTCCTCCCCTTCCTAGCTCCCAGTAATGACCACCATGCTTTCCGCGGAGCCCTATACCAAGATCACAGATATAAAGCCTTGTGCCAGGGCCACAGGTTTAGAACCCTGTACCAAGGTCATCTCCAGAACTGACAGAGCTCCATAGCTACTGTTGTCCTGAGCCCCCCTGACCTAAACCAGCCAGCTCCCTGACTCCATATTAGGAAAGATATACACCTTATAGCACCCTAACCAATCACCTAATGCCAACCTTCCAGCAGAAATTTTCTTTGTCTTGTGATTATAAAAATTGCCTACTAACCTATGAAAGGGATTCACTCTCCCTTGAGCCAGCCCACTATTCTAATAAGGTCTCCTGCTCTAACAAACTCTATTCTGAAACACTTTGTGTCTGGAAATTCTTTTCCAGCCCATGCACAGACCATGATACTTTCTGCTTCTATGAGTTTCATTATATTAGATTTCTCATGTAATTAATTAGGCAGATCCTGCTAATATTTACTCCATCTCTGGAAATTTATATTCTGGAAAAAATCATAGCTGTGTAACTTAATGATACACATGTAGTATTTTTGAAAAAAGTTTTCTCACATTTTCTTATTTGTCATCCTCAGAGGCATGAGAAAAATTCTTCAGAAACAGATCACATTGAAACCAGCTTTCTTTATAAAAAGAGATATTTGTTAAAACTTGGTATTTTGCTATGCATTTTGAACAAGTATGTTATTTTATTGATTGTAAGTTGCATTACTTTTCTAGGATTGCCATGATGAAGTATCATACACTGGGCAGCTAAACAACAGAAATTTATTTTCTCACATTTATGGAGGCCAGAAGTTCAAGATCAAGGTGTAAGCAGGGTTCGTTTCTTATGAGGGCTGTCTGGTTGGTTTGTAGATGACTCTTCTTCTGGTGTTCACATGGTATTCCCTCCGTGTGTGTCTTTGTGGTAAAAATCTCCTCTTAAGGGCACTAATCATAATTGGATTAGGATCTACCTCTGTGCATGTAAGCTCAGTCTTTCAGTCATGTCTGACTCTGCAACCTCACCCGTGGACTGTAACCCATCGACTCCTCTGTCCATGGAATTTCCTAGGCAAGAATACTGGACTGGGTTGTCATTTCCTTCTCCAGGGGATCTTCCAGGCCCAGAGATTAAACCTGCATCTCCTGCATTGGCAGGCTGATTATTTACCCCTGAGCCACCTGGGAAGCCTCTACTAGGCTCATTTAGCCTCTACATTCTATTTAATTCTCCAAATAAGTAATAGGTCATGGAGGAATATACTCTATAAAAAATAACACAAATATAAATATAAGGGAAAAGGAAATGGTATATTGTTTAAGTAGTGACTGTGTTATGATTATATCTCTATTCCTGATTATATTAGGCATAGCAGATCTTTTTGACTGTTCCTTTTGCTCCTGGGGAAGGGCTTCCCTGGTGGCTCAGATGGTAAAGCATCTGCCTGCCATACGGGAGACCCCAGGTTTAATCTCTGGGTCGGGAAGATCCTCTGGAGAAGGAAATGGCACCCCCCCCCTCCAGTATTTTTGCTTGGAAACTTCCGTGGATGGAGGAGCCTGGTGGGCTACAGTCCATGGGGTCACAAAGAGGCAGACACAACTGACTGACTTCACTTTCTTCTCACTTTCCTCCTGGGGAATGTTTTCTCCTCTCTTTTATCTTAATATAACAACTTTCATAATTACCTCAACCATAGTGATCATCATATGCATTCTCATAACTTCAACTTTAACTCTTATTCTTAAGTCTCCTTCCTTAGATTGCCACTTAAAGTGATAATACTTCACTGGTATTTCAAGCAACATCCATGTAACATGGATAAAATGAACTCCTTGCATTTTCCTGACACATCAATACAGTCTCCTCTTATTTTCTTTCCTTTTAAAACTATCAGTCTAAATGCAAATTTCCAAGCATAGTGCTGTAATTTATATTTTATCTTCTTTTCCCCCATTTATATAAGCAAATTGTAAATAGTACCATGGAAAGTATTTTTCTTCTGACTGATGTTCACTTTTGCCTCTAGCCTAGCACAGGCTCTTCTACCTTGTCCTTCAACTCCTTTACATGCCTCCTAAGCAGCCAATTAAATTATGATCTGTTTCTCATATTCCCTTCAGCTCAGATTGTAAAGAATCTGCCCACAGTACAGGAGGCCTGGCTTCAACCCTGGGTTGGGAAGATCTCTGGAGGAGGGCATGGCAACCCACTCCAGTATTCTTGCCTGGAGAATCCCAGGGACAGAGAAGTCTCGTGGGCTACAGTCCGTGGGGTCACAAGAAGGCAGACACAACTAGGTGACTAAGCACAGCACACACACAGCACATCATATTCATGATGAAACTGCTTCCAGTTATTTATCTAACCCCTATCTGTAGCAGAATATTTCATGACTATGTTATTTACCTCCTTGAGACACAGTTATGTACAGGAAAATGTACAGAATGTATTGGCATTCATAGTCCTCCACATTTTTAAAAATTAATTTATTTTTTAATTGAAGGATAATTGCTTTACAGAATTTTGCTGTTTTCTATCAGACCTCAGCATGAATCAGCCATAAGCATACACAGAGAGCAAATGATCTTTTTTTCATTGTTCTATCATAAGCTTGCCATTTAAAAAGCTGAAAGGTTAGTTACTGTATCAGTTGTCTGTTATTGTATGCAACTGTTGCACAGAATTAGTGGCTTAAAATAACCAAGATTTTTTTGTCTCAGTTTCTGTGAGTCGAGAATTACAGAAGAGCTTAGTTAGGTCCTCTGCTTCACACTCTAACACAGCCGAGTTCCAAGTGTTGACCAGGGTTGCAATCTCATCTAAGGCTAAACTGCGGAAGAATCTGTTTCCAGGGTCACATGGCTGTTAGCAACATTCCACTCCTTGCAGGATCCTGGGGTTAAGACCACACTTTCTCGTTAGCTCTTGACTAGAGGCTGCCTTCTCCACCTTGCTATGGCCTTCTCCAAAGGAGATCCACAGCGTGGCAGCATGAGACTTAAGAGCTAGCAAGGAAAATAGAATCATCTAATAACATGATGGGCATTCTTGCAAAATAATCGTGTACAGTTAGTCACTGTGTGCATCCTGTCACATTTGCTCTGCAGTATTGGGTAGAAGCAAGTCTCAGATTCCACCCACACTCAAGGGGAGAGAATCACACAGTGATGTGAATACCGTGACATGGGGCTCTTAGGAACCATTCTAGAGTGTGTCTGCCACTGCCCGCTTTACATAAACCATGTCCTTTCTTGACTGTAAGATTAACTTATGTTGTTTTTGTTCAGTCTCTTAAGTCGTGTCCAACTCTTACAACTCATGATGTTAACTTACCTTGGTATTTTTTTTGTCACCTGTCCCTCTGGATTAATATATACTTTCTCTTCAGAAAGCACCTTCTAACCAATATAATCTCAGAGCTGTTAAAGAAGTTATTGTTGCAGACATTTGACAGTTTGACATTTAAATAAACATAAGAATTTACACGATACTTTTCCTATCTGTTGTTTAGCCCTACTAATACAAGAAAAGCTGAATATTTTATATGAGAAAAATGTCTCTCTGCCATATACTTTTCTAAGATACTGTTAATAATCTTTCAGGGCTTAATATGGTCAGGTTCGTGTGTTTATAATATAAGCAACTTGACAGAAACTATGTCTTATAAACTTCATAGGGGCACATTATGGATATGTAGCAATAATTTGTTAAATATTTATGATTGATGGAGTCAAGTCTGAGTAACAAGTGATTAGATACAGAGTGTGGAATTGCTTTTCACCAAGCAATTTAATGTGATTTTGTAATATAATCTGCATAAAAAGCTGTATTGGGAAGATGAATATTTCAAGCATAGCTTAATGGCTACTAGGATCCAACATGATAAAGATTGCTTTTGACATAAAGAAATGCACTACTTGGTAAATATTTCTTGCTGATTAAATGAATTCTTTAAATTAAATTCAGCATCAAATAGCACTGTCTTTTCCCCCCTTTTTTTCTTTAATAGTAATTTGTTTCCAGAGTTTATTAGTGATTTTAAATTGCTGTTGAAACTTAATCTAAGATGAGAGAATCATGTTTTCAGGATATAAAATAATGACACATAATATAAACTTGGTAATAAAAAAGCAAATCCCTTCAGTTCAAAAACATCACATTTAATAGCTTGCAATCTAAAGGAGGAGGATGGCTGCCAGACAAATTACTAACACTTCTATATTGAGCTGTGACATGCATTTGTTAGTGGTTGCCAACAGATACTTATGTAAATGTGCTGCCTAGCACCTCATATTATTTAAACCTGGGTATTTTTGATCATTCAGCATATATTTGCTTACAATTATTTGTCTGCTTTAGCACATGTGTCAACATCAGATATAAAAAATTGTTACTATATTAAATATAATGTGTTTGCTAGATACATGAAAAGTAGATTCTATGATTAAAATGATTTTTTATGTGGTTAGATACCAAAATTAAATTCTTACAATAGTAGTACTTCATTTGAATTGGCTTATAAATATCACTTTAGCTATAATGCAATGAATTGTATGATGGTTTTTAGAAATATTTTTTTCCAGTTCATGTAAAGCACTTCAGAGGTGAAGTTTCAAAGTCATGTAAACTTTTTATCAGACTAATATTAGTAGAAGATATGGATAAGTTTTCAACATTTGTTAGTTTTTAAATAAATGTATGCCCCCAAAGTGTAATCTTTTTAGATAAGGAAGATTCTAATAACTATGCAAGGAAACTGAATCTGAAGACTTAAAACAAATTGATTATTCAAGAACAGAGGTATTACTGAATTGTTAGTTGGTGTCATTTAATAACTCAGTTAAATATATTGAATAACCATAATGGAAAAAATTATATGCAACACTCTTGAAACCATGTAGCAACAGATAAGATACTTCTTTCTTTCTTACCAACTTGAAATAAGAACCAGATTTGAATAAATGAATACAAATAGAGTACAAAGTTCTAAAGAGTACAATCATAGTAGTGGTCAGAATGCAGTGCTATGATTAGTAAGACAGAGCATAATTTCTAGATGGGGAAGTCATGAAAACTTTATTGGAAATAAAAAGAATTGGTACTGAACCTAGAAAGTATAATTTTAATATTAAGTTATCATACAGTATAGAGAAACAGAAACTTCAAGCAGAAACATGAGTATGAACAATACTTTTTTTATTTTTTTTAATACTTTTTTTAAAAAGGAAACTTTAGAGTTATATAAATCTGTATTATAATTTTCCTGTTGGTCAGTCCACCTTGTGTCCACACACTTTGCAATATGTATGACATTAAAGCTCCATGTACTAAAGATGTTCAGTATGCTCTTGACTTTGGTTTTCTATACTTGACTTGTTTCCACTCAGCATTTTCTTAAGCCATGAGATTAGGACTACATACTTGGGCAGTAATTCTGATTTCAGAAGGAGAATAAAAGACAAATAGAGCAAAGAAATCTCAAATAAGACAACGCTCTCTAAGTTGACCCACTGATACAAGCTTGAACCATATGTGGATTTGGAGCTGTCTGTCTAACTCATTTCCTTCAGTTGATTTTATGCTGACATATGGGTGAATAAGTGAAAATGACCATTTGGTGATATTTATGGTGGTGCTAGTGTTGGGGGACCTGCCTGCCAATGCAGGAGACATAAGAGACATGGATTTGACCCGTGGGTCAGAAGGATCCTTTGGAGGAGGGCATGGCAGAGCTCCCCAGTATTCTTGCCTGTAGAGTCCCATGGACAGAAGAGCCTGATGGATTATGCTCTGTGGGGTCACAAAGAATCAGACACAACTGAAGTGACTTAGCATGCAGGCATAGTTGAGAACAATTATGGATTTTGCTGAGTGGACTGGGAATCTTGGAGTGAGCACATTTTCCAAGTAGAAGGGGCATAACTCCTTCTGACTAAGAGTGTACTATTGTGGACTATGTTATTGATTTTAACTATTCCCTTCACATACCTCTATCGTGGAATATATTTCTTCCTCCTTTATGTTCAGCTTGGCCACATGACTTGTTTCAACCAATAGAATTAGACAGAAATGACTGGTTTCCAGTTTTGAATTTAGTTTTTAAGAGTCCTTGTCTATTTTACTTGCTCTCTTGAGCATAGCAAGAGCTAGCATCATGAGGAAGACAGAAAACAAACAAACAAGCAAACAAACAAACAAAAAAAACTCTTCACTTTAAACCTATTTCTGAAGGAGAATTGAGAAATGAGAATCTGTATAGTCTCAGATGGGTCACTTCATCCAAGTCCAGCAATAACAAAGTGTATTTGTTTCAATTCTACACATTTTAGGGTAGTTTGTTTTACAACATTCAGAAGTAGAAAGGAGGAGATGGTACCCAACATACACATTTGCTAGTTGGCTTTGAGGTCATCTAGTATAGACTGGATTAATTGGGGAGGCTGCTTCACAAATCTATTACCCTCATTGGACCACTAATTAAGTATTAATGTTGTGGATCTGACTATTTTTCATGTAATTTCTGTCAATTTATCATTATGTGCTCAGTCTCTCAGTCATGTCTGTCTCTTTGCAACCCTATGGACTGTAGCTTGCCAGGCTCTGCTGTCCATAGGGATTCTCTAGGCTAGAATCCTCCAGCAGATCTTCCCAACTCAGGGATGGAACCCAGGTCTCCTGCATTGCAGGTGGATTCTTTACCATCTGAGCCACCAGGGAAGCCCAGTTTAACATTCCATTTATATTTTTAGTTCTCTACAGTAATATTTCACATAGGAAAATATTTCCCAAACAGCAAGTTCCTGTATACCCTTCATAGAATTTAATCCTATATTAATATAATTGTCAAAGTAATACATTGATATTTGTAACACTATTAATCAAAATTATATTCAGCAGTACTCTATTTTTGTGTTCTTCACCACCACTAATTAATTTGAAAAACATTTTCATTTGTATAGAACTCTAGGTTATGTTCATTCATTATGCTGAAGAGTTTTTTGATTATTTTCTTGCTTTCCTTATTTCTGTTGAGGAATTACCTGTCAAGCTTATTGGTGTTCCTTTGAATAAAACTTTTTTTTTCCTCTACTAGATTTTATGATTTTATCTGTGGTGTATTTCTCAAGATTTTTACTGTAACTGTGTAGGGAAACTGGCTTGAAATTAAGTGAGAGTTTTGATTTTGTGTTAGTATTTTTCATCAATTTTAGAAAATTATTAGCATTTATATCTTCATTCTTTTATTTTCTCTGGCATTGAGAGTGTATATATGTTAAAATTTTACTTATTCCACATGTCTCTTACCCCCTGTATTTCCAATGAATTTTGTTTATTGTATTCAGATCAACTTTTTTTCATGCTTATGCCATTCATTTTATTGTTCCTGCCATTTGCTGCCTAAATTTTGTTCAGGTGAATTCTTAATCTCAGAAAGTATATTCTCATTTCTACAGTTTTGATTTATTCATGTTTTAATAAATACAATTATGCTTACTTTTGTATCTTTCCTTCTATTTTTAATACTTTATTATAAACTTTTAATTTTTTCAATTGTTTAAAAATTTGTCTAATTGCTCATTTACTTAGTACACCTGACATCATGTTACATTTTTTCTGCTTTCTGTTCTTATTTTCACCTATTGTGTCTGTCTATTTCTCAACTGGGTTAGTAATTTTGATAGGATTCTGGACATCGTATACAGAATGTTAGCCAAAGATATAGCCATATTAACCGAATAAGTTGTGTTAAGCCAGAATTTTCCTTTTTGGTAAGTTTAATCTAAGTTATGAAAACCTTTCTTGTAAATTAAACTCAGGGAGGAAATTTGGGGATTTATAGCCAGTCAGGGGCACGGATAACATGCTGGATATATGATCAGCATCCTGAGTTGGAAGGGTTGTTGGAACTTCCTGTTTGTAGCCAGTTGGTCATAAGCACAGGGACAACCTAGGCCTAAGGCTGGCATCTCAAGTGGAGGGTTGTCTCATGGGACTGAGCCATTTTTACCTATGAAATCTTATTCTATCTCACAGTAGAGAGTGTCATAATTGAGTTGAATTGAGTTATTTTACATCCTGCTGGCATCAAAGAATTGTATGTTGCTGAGGGGAAGCCTACACATACAAACACACACACACACACAGGCACACAATCACATTAGAATTGGGTCTGGGAAGCCTGTTTCCTTGGATTATTAATTTACCTGCCTGAATGTCCTTAGGAATGATACTTAACTTCCATTGTCTTACTTTTCTTAAGTGCAAAGTAGATGAAATATCAAAGTTCCAGGTTGTTTTGAAGATTAATTAAATTCAAATGTGTCAAATGCTTGGCAGAATACTTGGCAGATGACAACTAGACCTATAGGCACTCTTTTTCAATCATAAGATGATATAAAGATAACTATTAGTTTTCTCTCTACTGAACTATATATTGTATTGTATTGTTTATGTTGTATTTATTTATAATATAATATTGTATTTATTTATAATTTATATTTATTTATATAATACATATTTATTCATATTGTACTATTTATATTATTGTATAAAGTAGTAATTGGTTTATCTGTTACTAAAACTTGGAGCCTACTACATTTTAAATAATATACATCACATTTTTCTGACCACTTGTGTTAAGAAATCAAATTAGTTTTCCTTCATTTTTGCTTGGCAGAGAGAGATAGTAAATTATTCCAGTTAGATTGAGATCACAACATATGTTTAAAATATCTAGTATGTAAGCTAAATAAATCATAGTCCCAAAGTATTTAATCATGCCAAACTAGATGATTATATTTAGTCATGATTTATATTCATTTGATCTGTCCAAATCAATGGTAGTCTTATTTAGAACATATTCTTGGATGTCTCGTAGCTACAGCTAAGTTATATTTCTTTTTTTTTTAAGTTATATTTCTGATAAATGTTTATTTTATCTACTTCAAATAGAAAAGTACAATCTATCACACATTGAGATAGGTTAAAATATGGTTTGCTGCTTTGTATTTGCAACATACTCTATTTTTTACAAAAGAAATGGTGATTTACAAAAGATGACAAGTTGCAAAATAGGCTTCACTAAGATTTATGAATTGCAGAATGCTCTCTTGATAGTAATCAATGGTAGAATCACTGTTGAAATTTTCTCATTTATTTGCAAGTTCATACATTACAGTGCTGGAAATAGAAACAACCACTTCCAACTTTCCATGTTATAGAAGATTGTATCTTTATTATAAAAGAATTGAGTGAAGGCCTAAAGTTATAAAATTTTACATTTGAGTCTATCCATAATCTTCTGATGATGTCAGGAAACATTTTCCTGTCTTTATATTTAGAATCTTAAGAATATGGTCACCGTAGAAAGAGATGAGTCTGTGACTTCATCATGCATAGTTGAAAACTAATTTTTAACATCAATGCCTCTAGAGAGAAACAACATTTTACTTAATATCTAATATATAATAATTTAATACTAGATACACAGAGTTACAAATGCTTAATTTTCATACTAGGATTTAAGAGTCTAACACAGGTGACATATTTAATGATTCTTATAAAAGTGACAAAGGTTGACAGCTAAGTTATTTTTGTGTATTCATATATTAACCAAATAATGAAATGCTCAGCAACCCTTGTGACTGTTATTAACATATTCCCTTTATAAACCTTTAGATAAGACCCTGATGCTGGGAAAGATTGAGGGCAGAAGGGGATGACAGAGGATGAGATGGTTGGATGGCATCATTGACTCAATGGACATAAGTTTGAGCAAGCTCCAGGAGATGGTGAAGGACAGGGAGGCCAGTGTGCTGCAGTCAGTGGGGTTGCAAAGACTTAGCAACTGAACAACAACTTTATGAACTTACCCAAATCTTTCTGAGTTTTTCTGTTTTCTCTACTTGTATTTCCTATTGGTGCCCAAACTTCTCTTGAATACACCTCAGTATTCCATCTTTGTTGAAGTTCTAGTCAACCCTAAAATGAGTTTTGTTTTTGTTTTTATTAAAGTTTATCTTTCACTGAATATTTCTAAGATTTTTGAGAACTAGTCTACTGCAGTAAATACTAGTATTTCTTTGGTCCTCTGGCATTCATCAGTAAGAAGTTGTAGGAAGACTCCTCCTAGTTTTGGCTATTGCATTCCTATACCTGCTTCTTCCTCCAAACTTAAAAGGTAATCTTCCTTTTAGTAAACTGAATATTAAATTGCATTTCCTAGGCTTTAGGTTATTAAGAGTATCAAAAACATTCCAGTTTTGTTCCTTTTGTTTTCTCAAATACAGTTGCCACATTAAAGTGGCCTTATTAATATCAGTGACTTGACCCCAGAAAATTATATTCTGTGATTCACAATATATCCAGTTTGTGAAGGTGATATCTGTGTGTGTGTGTGTGTGTGTGTGTGTGTGTGTGCATACCCACATGTGTATTTTATGTGAGGAGGTTTGGAAAAAAATCTAAAACCTCTTTTACTTCTATGTAACATTTTCTCTCCCTGTTCTCACTCAAATCTTTTAGTCATGCATTTGGCTGCCTTTTAATAAACTTCTAAAACATGGTATATAAACTAAAGTTGTGGTATTATTCCTCAATAAATTCTCTCCACAGTCTTTTTCATCCATTTTAATAGCACTTCAGTCCTTCAGCACTCAAGCATAATAGTTTTTGACTCCTCACCTGATCCCTCACACTCCACATCCTGTTCACCCACAGACACCCTCAGTTTCACCATCAAAACATTTCCAGAGTTTAAATATTTCTCACCAACTTCACCATTACCATTCTGAAGCAAACTTCTGTATCTCTTTCCTTTCTTTGATTAATGAAAGAAATTCCTAACTGGCTTCACTGACTCTTATATTCCTCCTGTCTACTTCAGCAGAGCAAATAGATCAATCATTTTAGAATTTAGATTACTTAGAATTTAGAACACATCTGCTATAGACTAAATGTTTGTGTCCTCCAAAACTTCCTCTTTTGAAAACAAGTCCTCGATGTGATGCTGCTTCCAGCAGGGGCTTTTATGGGGTGATATCATGAGGGTGTGGTGCTCCTGGATGGGATTAGTGCCCTTGTAAAAGGGAGGTGGGAGCAGGGTTCAAGATGGGGGACACATGAACACCCATGGCTGATTCTTGTCAATGTATGTCAAAAACCGCTACAATATTGTAAAGTAATTAGCCTCTAATTAAAATAGATAAATAAAAAAAAAAAAGAAAGAAATACCAGAGTGATCCCTTCCACTGCGTGAAGACTCAGGAAGAAGATGAACTAGGAACTGCGTCCTCATTAAATACCAAGTCTGCCAGTGCCTTGGTCTTGAACTTTTCAGCCTCCAAAACTATGAGAAATAAATTTCTCTTGTTATAAGCTATGCGGCATATGGTATTATCTTGTAGCTGCAAGATAGACTAAAACATCATCAGACTGAAGCAATCACTGTCTCTCTGTGCTAGATATTGTCCTTCTGTCCTTATATGTCTTCTCTTTTACCATAAAGACTGAAATCCCTAAATCTTCATTTCATAGACTGTTAAGTATCAAGCTTCAGGTTAAATGTTGCTATTGAAATGTATTCATACAAAGTTTTGATGGCAAAAGAGAATGAAAACCTGTTTATCTAGCCGACACTGGGGACAGCCATGTTTGCTTTAAAATAAGGCAAAAATTAAGATATTGTCATTGGCTTTTAGGCATCTTTTTACTAATGTTAATCTTCTACTTCTGGTGTTGAAAGCAACTGATGCTATGTATCATCATTTCCTCTGATTTCTATGGTGTCCAATAGTTGAAACCTAGAAATACTCTCTTTGATCATTTTCTGGAATGGCTTTCAGTCATCAGAATTTCTGCATCCAATACGTATTTGAAACAAATAATGTAAATTTCTGTTTTCCCATTTCAATCTTTCTTGATAAAGTATTAGATGTTTGAAATATTTTCACAGAGATCATTAAACAGAAATTTGGAACTCCATGTATGACTTGGTTTGATTTCAGGTTCGTAAGAGTCTTATCATCAGTGGTAAATTGGGTTTGGATAGACACAGAGAGTAGAGTAGGAAAATATTTACTTAAATTATAACTTATTATTTTCTGAAATGATGTTCTCACAGAAAGCAAGGATTTAGGAGATGAAGCTGCACAAGCTACAGAATGGCATATTGGAAATAATGATTAAGGTGACTATGAGGTGATAACAAGTCTAGAGAACTTACAGAAAGTAAATGACCAGAAAATTATTTTCAATCTCCATTCTGGACCAGGTAGGAAGACCAGAGTTCGCCTATATCTGTCTTGAAATAATCTTCCCAAGGTCAATATATCCAATTTTGAATCCAAATATTTGTGACTATACTATAAAGAGTTACAAAATGAGTGTAATACACAGCCTTGAAGGTCGTTTATAATAAATTTAGTGGTTGAGAAACTTGGGAGACAGAATGGCAGGCACCTGGGATTAATTCTAATAAATCTACCTATATTACATTGCTCCATAACATTCTGCCCTCTTTCTCAGCCAACACTTTCTCCTCTCATCTGAAGAGACCAGTCTCCTCTTATTCAGAGAACCTAAACAATTCCAAAATAGGACATTTGTTTGCACACAGATACCAGCCTTGCTCAAGGTCCACCTTACTACCTGTCATTTCATTCAGACTCAACTAGATATGGATAATGAAGTGAAAGTGAAAGTCACTTAACTGTGTCCTACTCTTTGTGACCCCATGGACTATACAGTTCACAGAATTCTCTAGGCCAGAATACTGGAGTGGATAGCCTTTCCCTTCCCCAGGGGATCTTCCCAACCCAGGGATAGAACCAAGGTCCCCTGTATTGCAGGCGGATATCCCAGAAATATTGGAGTGGGTAGCCTATTCCTTCTCCAGTGGATCTTTCTGACCCAGGAATGGAACCAGCATCTCTGTATTGCAGGCAGATTCTTTACCAATTGAGCTAACAGATATGGATGAAATAACTAAATCACTCAAGAACAGGACAAAATTTTACTTGGATGGGGCTATAATCTCTACTAAATTACTATAAATATTTTACCATTTATGTTGGCAGAAGCTTAGGAATATTTATGAGAAAAAATCCTAGAGGTTATTTCATAGAGGAATGTATGTAATGTTGGACTAACCAAAGTGTTTGGACTCATTGAGTTAGTTCCTGCCACAAAAGTGTCTCTAGTAGTTAGCCTCACTGAATGACATGAACCTAGATTCAGTAAAACTAAAACAATAACTCACAAACCCAAACTTATAATCCACATTGTTATTGTTGTTTAATCACTAAATCATGTCAGACTCTTTGTGACCCCATGAACTGTAGCCTGCCAGGATCTTCTGTCCATGGAATTTCTCAGGCAAGAATACTGCAGTGGGTTGCCATCTCCATAGCAGCTTTTAATAAAAATAGCTTTAGAATTTCTTTTTTATAATATAGTTGGGACAATACTTACAGTGATAGAAGTATTTGAATGCATTTCTAATAGTCAAGAGTTTCCTCTGTGGCTCAACTGGTAAAGAGTAAGAGTCGAAAGCTCTGAACGATGTCATCTACCTGCCATGTCCCTCCAATGCACTACTGAAAGACGACTCTATGTTCCCTTAAAGTTGCTTTAATAAATACTATTGATTAACACAGAACATAATGATGGGTGAGTATGGAACTAAGAGGAAAGAAATTCATAAATAACACAACAAATCAAATTACAAATGAAGAGGTTTATCTAAACCTATCCTAAACCTTCCCATAAACATACATTTTACTATTTTCCTGTTTTTAAATATATAGTTGGGAACAACTGGCAGGATTTCTGTCAGGTCCCTAAACCACAAGTTAGGGTTTATTACAGTAAAAAGGTAAAAGTGAAAGTTCTCAGTACTTTCCTTTTCCTATTCTAACAAAATATTGAACCAAAAACAATATACCATAGCTGACAGATTGCAAATATTGCCACACTCAGAGACATGAAAATTGTAGAAGTGTCTTTCCTGTCACTTTCTCTGAATTTATTTGACCTCTAAAAAATACAGATATTGATAAATGAGTGTCAACTAATGTAATGCTTATCAGGTGTTGACTACAGTTACACCTGCTGTGCTAGTTATTTTATCTTTACTGGATCTTATCTCCCAAGCCTTTGTTTTTTGATAGACAAATGCCACCTCTTCCAACTTTATCAAAAAGGAAATGCCAGCAGATGTCATGTGTTCTCATAAGGACATCTATACAACTTTGCTGTCTAAGATCAGGGTTTTTGAAGTCCTACAGGTCCCTGGAATAATCAGACTTACTGTTACCTTGATCTTTTGTTGTTGCCCACATTATCATGCTGTATCATTCAGTTAGAGATAGCAAAGTGAGTGGAACTTGTAAGCAAAAGGTGGCAAATGTCACTGTGACTTCTTAAGACAATATGTTTGCCAGAAGGTGGGATGAAGACTCAATGAAAATTCAGACCTAGCACTTGAGAAAGAAGCTCTATAATTACTGAACCTCTTAGATTTATAGAGGTAATCTTTATCACTTATGTCTGTGTTGCTTTGAACCACTTTCCAAGAAAACCCATAACACAACCACTTTGGGGCAAGGATCAGATGATAAAGAATCTGCCTGCAACGCAGGAGAGCTGGGTTTGATCCCTGGATCAGGAAGATCCCCTGGAGAAGGAAATGGCAACCCACTCCAGTATTCTTGCTTGGAGAATTCCATGGACAGAGGAGACTGGAGGATATAGTTCAAAAGGTCACAGAGTCAGAGATGACTGAGCAACTATATTGTTTGTTTAATACTGGATGAAGCACATGCTGGAAACAGGATTGCCGGGAGAAATATCAATAACCTCAGATATGCAAATGACACCACCCTTATGGCAGAAAGCAAAGAAGAACTAAAGAGCCTCTTGATGAAGTTGAAAGAGGAGGTGAAAAAGTTGGCTTAAAACTCAACATTCACAAAGCTAAGAGCATGGCATCTGGTCTGATCACTTCATGGCAAATAGATGGGGAAACAATGGAAACAGCGACAGACTTTCTTTTCTTGGGCTCCAAAATCACTGCAGACGGTGACTGCAGCCATGAAATTAAAAGACATTTGCTCCTCAGAAGAAAGCTATGACAAACCTATACAGAGTATTAAAGAGCAGAGACATTACTTTGCCAACAAAGGTCCATATTGTCACAGCTATGATTTTTCCAGTAGTCATGAATGAATATGAGAGTTGGATCATAAAGACGGCTGAGCACCGAGTAATTGATGCTTTTGAACTGTGGTGTTGAAGAAGACTCTTGAGAGTACCTTGGACTTCAGGGAGATCAAACCAGGCAATCATAAAGGAAATCAACGCTAAATATTCATTGGAAGGACTGATGCTTAAGCTGAAACTCCAATTCTCTGGCTACCTGATGCAAAGTGCCGACTCATTAGATAATACACTGACACTAGAAAAGATTGAAGGCAGGAGGAGAAGGTGATGACAGAGGATGAGATAGTTGGATGGCATCACCGACCCAATGGACATGAGTTTGAGCAAGCCCTGGAAGCTGGTGATGGACAGGGAAGCCTGGCGTGCTGCAGCCCACAGGGTCACGTAGTGTTGGACATGCAAAGAGTTGGACACGACTGAACAGCAGGAGCAACTATTATAGTGTACAGATCAGTGGCTCAAACTCTCATTGGGTTTACTTTAATTTTATTGCTACCTCTCCCTCAACTCATGTCTATGGCTTCTTGGGGAGCTCACTATATATGACCACGCAAAATAGCCTGGGCTTGGTTTATGAGCTGTTTATACACAAGGTGCAAATACCAGAAGTAGACGAATGATTGCAGTCCTCCTATGAGTATCTCTAATCGTCCCAGTCAAAAACGTACACTAATCTCTTTTGTAAATTTTTACATATTTGCTCTGTTTAGAACCCCTTATGTCCAAATTTGGGTATATCAGATACCACATGATAAGGAGATTTTCTTTAGCTTATACTATTAATTTTTATTTGAAAGTTGTTTTAGCCTGGGAAGTAGATCATCTACTGTTAAAACATGTTTCATTACATACTGTCTTTATTTTTATTTTTAAGAACAATTATTTTGAAATGTGGCTATGAATAGAAAACTATGGTCTTTTATCATTAAAATAATATATGCTATATTAAACTCCTAATTTATGCATTATTATCTCAATTTGGAATTGTAAATATTTCATGGAAAGTTTTCACTTTAATAAAGATAAAAGGAAGGTATGGTTACAGTCTACTTTTTGAGTTAATAGCTCAGTTTATTTCACTCAGTTTTAACCCCATGAACTGCAGCGTACCAGGCTTCCCTGTTCAGCAGCAGCTCCTGGAACTTGCTCAAACTCATCTTCATTGAGTCGGTGATGCCACCAACCTCTCATACTGTCATCCCCTTCTCCTCCTGCCTTCAATCTTTGCCAGCATCAGAGTCTTTTCCAATGTGTCAGTTCTTTGCATCAGGTGGCCAAAGCATTGCAGCTTCAGCTTCAGAATCAGTCCTTCTGATGAATATTCAGGGCTGATTTCCTTTAGGATTTACTGTTTTGATCTCCTTCAGTCCAAGGGACTCTCAAGATTCTTCTTCAACACCACAGTTCAAAAGCATCAATTCTTTGGTGCTTAACACTATCTTATTATTTTGTTAAAAACATATTGTTACTGTGACAGTAATAAAAGAAATAACATTTGGTAGTAGGGAAATTTACATACTTATACTTTGACATACGTTTGTGTTATACTTTCTTATATACTTTTTATACTTTTATAACTTTCAGTTAAGTAACATCTCGATTGTGTTTTTGTGTAACAGTATGATTGCTCCTGCTTATAAGAACATACTGCACATATATATATACATATGGTATATATACCATATGTATATATAATATTTATCTCACTTAGGGATTTCAAATTGTCTCAATACATAGTAGTGATATAGTCTAAGGTACTCTTCTTTGATGTTTGTCAAAGAAGATTCTAAGGTCTGCAGAAACATCACACAGTAACATTGAGCTTAGATCCCATGGACCAGAGTCTGGTGGGCTACAGTCCATGGGGTCACATGGAGCTGGACATGACTGAAGCAACTTAGCATGCAAATGCACACTCGAAAGCAACTTTAAAATCCTAGGTATAATCCTTTTCCCTCTTCTTCCTTATAATATTTAGAGACATATGAAACATTATAATATGTGTCATGTCTGAAATTAATACTTCAATTTACATTTGCTGACTGCAAAAGCAAAACAAGGAAGGTACTCTCTTGATAAACAGACTTTAGGACAGTTTCTTCAGAGATTATAATGGCACTGATCCTAAAAATATTATTGTGAAATAAAACAGGGGAAGCAATTGACAGGAAGTACATGAAGATGAAATAAAAGCTTGATATTTTTATATGAAAAATGATACAAAATGAAAAGTTCTATACTAATATAAATTAAGCCAAGTACCTAGGGGAGAAAGAGGAATATTCCTTTTCCTGACAAATAGTGCGATTGGAGTTCACAGAAGAGTAAATGACTTTTGCAATTGCTTCTAGGAAGTCAGAAATACAACCTAGGGAAAATTCTTAGATTTAAGTTCTCAATAAATTAGGAACCATGAAATGATGTTATATTTCTTGACAAAAATAGAGGCATGGACATAGTTCAGAGAGTAAGTCGTTGGTTTTGATTTAATGGGGTTATAAGCTGAAAAATCACAGGACAGGAACTCCTACTACTGGTCTCACGCTTTTGCAGCAGAACTTTAGACGTGATTGAAGCCCTGTTCTTGTTCTATTCTTGATGGACAGAAGTCAGTGGAAGAGCACCATCAAGATAGATTCCATACACTCACCTCTTCCTGACAGAAAATTCCATTGACTTTGGAATTCTTATCTTTACCTTGTTCAGGCCTTGTGCCTGCATGTTGATTAACCACTGATAATAAGCCTTCAGAACAAAAAGAATGAACTCTTGAATTACTGTTTATTTTCATTTCTAACCTTACTCATGCAACAGACATGCATAGATGCACATATTTTCCTTCATAGAGCTAATAATTTTCAACATCTAACTGAGACACATAGATTAGTAAGTAGTGGCTTCCCTGATGGCTCAGACCCAGGTTTGATCTCTGGGTTGGGAAGATCCCCTGGAGGAGGGGTGGCTACGCACTCCAGTATTCTGGCCTGGAGAAATCCATGAACAAAGGAGCTTGGCGAGCTACCACCCACATGGTCAGAAACAGTCGGACATGACTGGACTATTTATATATCTTTTTTTTTAACTCTACTCATTCCACAGTCACACACATATGCACACATTTTCCTTCATAGAGCCAATAATTTTCAATCTTTCAACCAAGATATATTGACAGATGGAGATATAAAGTGGGTAAGAACAAGCTTTTTAAGGACTCAAGTAAGTTAGGTTGCTTTTCCTACTGCCTAAGATTTATGAAGTTTTTTTCAAGACTGATACAAGAAATGTTTCTATAACAAGCTCAATAATATGAATGTTTTTCCAGTTCTATGATTAGCAGTAGAAATATGTACCATGCACAGGCCAAATGCTTGCCCCCAAAATTAAAATAAAATAATTAAGCAGAATATATTTTTTGTCTTTACATTCTCCAGTTTGACTAACAGGAGAATGTAGTGTCCTGTAATTCTTAAATCTCATAATATCACCACACATTTAAATCAAATGTTACTTGTACATTCTAAATTAATTGTATTAGTTAAAATTTAAAAATTATTAAAAACCTAGATGTGTGTCCATCTAAGTGGTTTAATGTTTTGTTAGCACTAGTAACTAACCGGTCTTTATTTCAAATAGATTTCTTTACCACATGTAGAAATCAATACAAATTCATTAATTAATGACTTAAAAGTAAACAAATCAACTTTAGTCATTTTAAAAGTTCTATTTTGAGAAAGAAGGTATATATTTTCCCATTTAATTAACATTTTCTTTCTTGTAGTATATTAGGCATGCAATACCTAAAAGCAGGTTAAATCTCCCCTCCTGATTAAAAAAAAAAAGTACTTTAAATAGTTAGTGCAAATTGAGCTATTAATTTCATTTTATTTCATTTCTGTGGTATGTATAATTTTTGTTTTGTGTTTCTAAACTTTGTGCATGATCTTATTGCTTCATAAAATTATTACAATTGTAAGTAAATAATTTGAACAATCATTGAAATCGCTCACCATCCTGTGACAGCAGCAGAGTGTCTATGTTTTGAAGACTGATAGTATCATGTGCAAGGGCTTCCCAGGTGGCGCTAGTGGTAAAGAACCCTCCTGCCAATGCAGGAGATGTAAGAGACACAGGTTCAATCCCTGGCTCAGGAAGATCCCTTGGAGGATGGCATGGCAACCCACTCCAGTATTCTTGCCTGGAGAATCCCATGGACAGAGGAGCCTGGCAGCTACAGTGCATGGAGTCACAGAGTCAGACACAGCTGAAGTAACAGCTTGCACACACACACAGTGTTACATGTACAAAACAGTGTCTGGTGCAAACACTGTCTGATGCTTGTATTTGTGAAATAGAGGCTGATTCACAGGAGCTCAATGCCACAAAATGCACGTAGTAACTTTTAATTAGGTGGATATATTTTCCTATGACAGTCTCAGTTCTCAGTTCACCCTTCTTCTCTCAAGGTGTCCCTGTCTGGATTACAAAATAGATTATCTTGCTATTCTATCTCTAAGCCATTCTGTGTTCTATGTGTTTTATATTTATCAACTACTTAATTTTGAACGGATCCTTCACAGCAGAAGGATCTATTGGTATCCCTACTAACCATCGAGGAAGCTGAGTTAGAGAAGTTAGCTCATCCAGACTTTTTGACCATGGAAGACCTCAGATTCAAACTCATGGTGTGTCACACCAGAGCCTTTGCTTTTAAATTGCTACACGGTGATGACCCAAGTGCTTTATGGATATTCATAGGCATTACATTACTGATATGTAATTTCATAACAATCACAATGAAATTTTGAATTGTTTCTATGTGGACTAACCACATAGAACTGATGTCTTTTTCTTACCGCTCTTTTTTGTTATTCTAGCTTTCCTCCAAACTATTGTATAATCTCTCTTATAGACTGTAAAGAAACAGTGTGTGTACATTTGCGTGCCAGCCTCAAGAAGGGATGGTTTGGATTGCCTCATTGGCTATGCTTTCTGTGCTTCCCTGGATAGGGGAGCCTGGCAGACTACAGTCCATGGGGTCACAAAGAGTCAGATATGACTTAGAAACTACACGCAGAACACACTACTTAGATATCATTTTAGACAATCATTGATGCAAAACATTCCAGAATATACATGTTTTACCAGAACTCTTTGCTAAAATTATTATGAATTTGCTTTTAATAATTAGCCTTGATTAAAAAATCAATTTTTTGTTATTGATTGTGAATTATATATAGTATTAACAAGCAGAGGCTCAGGAAGGCAGTTGGGGCTTAAATCTCAGATCAAGAAAAACTGGAATTTTCCATTTCTTAATGCCATCATTAAATTGATAGTGACCTTGAAACTATGATAATGGTGGTATGATAGTACCATGCTAAATGTTTGGTAATTATGTCTGATAATTCTTTACTCTGTATTTTGAGTAAATAAAATTCTATTACTTCATCCTTATTGCTAACCCTTTATTTCATACCCTCCTCTAATACAATATTGTCTTTAAAATGGTTATTGCTTCTTCATTGTTTCTCTAGCTCTCTGCATATACTTGCTCCAATCCATTTCCTATATTTATATAGTTATGATTCTGAAATGTCAATCTGATGTTGCATTTTTATGCTTGAATTATACACAGCCTGGGGATAACGTTGAAAATGCTTAGCTTGTCAAAAATCCTTCTATGTCCTCCATTAGATTTCAGTAGCTTTTCCTCTGTGTGCTTATTTAGTATTGTGTATATACATCCTTTATGGAGATCATATTCTGGATTGTCAAGGACCGTCCTAATGTATGCCTGTTTTCCATGCTTCCCATCTGATTTAACATTTCCCTTAATTGTTATTTTTGTAAATGAAGTATTCTTTTGAAATTTGTAGTAAAGTAGCCTCAATGATTTAGAAAAACATTTAAATTTAATTTTCAGTTTTTTCTGGGTGGTCATCTAGTAGTAACTGAAATACACGTTCAGTAGCAAATTACTGCTAGAAAATGACTGGTTATAGTACTTCTGTCTGGAACCATTCTAAAAGCAACATAACTAATACTTTTCTTTCAAGGTCAGTGTGTAGGGCATGTTACTAAAGCAAAATGCTCAGTTACAAATGATTAAAGACATTTTACTCCTTGCAGTAAGAGAGAATCTTCTATTTTGTTTCTCGCCATTCCATATACCAGCCTGCAATGCTATCGTCCAATGACACGTCTGGTGAGATCGGAGAAACCTCTAGGCGGCAAGATATGTCAGGAACATAGGGAATTATATAGGTGCAAAAATAGAAATATGTAGAAAACTTTACTCTCCTTATCAGAAATAAACCCACTTGAATAATAAATTATATGCTTCCTGGAGTGGACATCATTTTCTAAAGTAGGTATTTTTCCATCTTCTTGAATCTGGGCAGGTTAAGAAGCTGGGTTGACCTAGAGTGTATGGCATTTCAAGGCATAGCCATTACATAGTCTTGTACTCTTCTGCTTTCCGGTCCTTAGAATGCTGACTCTCAGAACCCGGCCTCCCTGCTGTGAAGGTCAAGCTGCATGAAAAAGCTGCATTGTTGATGTGCTTGTCAACAGCTCAGCTATGCTCCTAGAAAGCAAATCTGTACTAAATGTCATTTTGGATTTCCAGCCTAATTGAGCCTTCAGTTGATTCAGCCCCTGCCAACATCTGCCTGCAACTTCATGGGAGAACTACTTACTTGAATCTAGTCAAACTAGCAGAGTGATAATAATAAGAGTAACAATAATTATACTAAATTGATTTTAACCACTAAACTTGAGAGAAGATTGTTATACAACAAACAGACCAACTCATCTTTCTACAATAACCCAATCACATTTTATTTGCATTTTTGAATACTGTAAGCTTTTTATCCATTGGGCATTAGGTTTAGTAAGAATAATCCAGGTTCACTTTATTCATCATTTGACCCTTCAGGAGGCTCGAATCTTTCCCAGTTCCTGGCTCAGAGTTGGTGCTTATTGGATGTTTGTTGAACAAGTAAAGGAAGAAATACTGTGGGACTTGGATGTAACTCCAGATTTTTCTTTCTCAAATATTTCTACCTTTAAAAGAACCATCAATACCATGATTTTAAATCTCTCTAAACACATAATACAGTCCCAGCCATGCCACTCCCATTGACCAGCATATCCTCTCTTTTCAGACTGCCTGGTGAAGTCATCACTGTTCAGAAAACAATAGCGTATAGCTCCCTAAACATCAGTCAAGGAAGCCTCCTAAGTGCACTGCTGCATGGTACACACAGAGTCATTGTTTTACCCAACACATTATATTTTAAATGTTTATATTATTATATCTATTTTACTATGCAGAGAGATATAGGTACTATATTTCACTGATTTTTAATAAGCAAAAGTCAAATTAAGGGATAAAAAATTCATAAAAAATATTAAAAAATCATCACTTTAAGTAAGTCAAGAGAGGTTCCTGCTGGTTTAGAAAACCGATGAAGTTTAGGAGAATAGTCCATGAGAACTTGGCCCCAAAGACTGACACTTTATGAATCTGCTAATTAATCATATATTATTTATGTCATTAAATATTTTAAGTCCTATTTGGCTTCACATTTTCACATAAAGTAAAGAAATAGGAAAGAAAATATCTCCACTTCCATATATTTAATTTATATTTTAGGGACTATGAAGGATAGAGGAATTTCTATCTCATTTAATAAAAATGGATGAATTTTTTGATCCCTTATGTTAGAATTTAATTCTAAATTTCATTCAAAATGAAAGAATAATGAAAATGATCTACATACAAAGAAAAAAGTAACAAGTTGCCAATCTGTACATGATTCTGTTGCTATTTATTTTGGAAGCATGCAATTGGAAGGTTTTCTGAGGGATTTTCCCCTATTAAAAATACCATCAATACACTTAAAATTGAATCATCAAAAATAAAATGTCAAGCCTTTCCGGATTCCTTTTTCTTATATTTTGATTTATTTTAGAGTTTCACTTAATCTGGTTTTAAACCTTTTTTTTGTTTGTTTGTTTGTTTTTGAGATGTGGCAAGGATTTGTACTGTTGACTTAAAAAATAAAATAAAATGCCAGCTATTTCTCCAACAAAGATGGGTTTATTTGTGATCAGTAGAGAATTGCAATTCTGAGTCTGCAACCATAGTGAGGAATTTTCAAGTCCCTATAGACCAGACAAGGGAAGAACACTTCTAAAGGAGGAAAATGAAGTTGAGAGGACTTTACAGTAGACAAAGACTGAGTTTTTCTTTGGCTGAGGAATCTTTCTTCTTCATGTTGGACTCTGCCATTGTCTCAGTGTGAGAGATCCCCTTGCTGGCCTCCGAACTCTATTTAGTTGAGGTTTCTGTTTATTTATTTATTTTCTTACAGTTATCATACTCTAGTGACCTTCCTGCTTAAATTTTAGTTTCTTGATGTAAACAGATTAAAAGTATAAAGCAATCTCTGCATGTAAGTATGAATTATTTTATGTATTAACCAAATCAAAAATTGCCAATTTAAATTCATTGCCATGTATTTAATTCTTCAAGCTTATTTTCTGGACTAGACCTCAGTTATCATATATATTCCTTTTAGAATTGTGGGATCACAATGAATGTATACAGAGTTTTTCATAGGAGTAGCTTTGCAAGTTTTCATTTTAAATGCTATTAGCTTTTAAGCTTTCTGTCAAGAGAATGTTTTCTCCAAAAAAATAATAATAATTCAGCTGTATGGAAACTCTTTTATGTTTGATGACAAATTATGTTAGTAGGGATGACTAAAAGATACTGATACAAACATCTAGAGACTAGCTAAATTCATTACATAAACGGAATTATTCTTTATGGGAGGACTAGTTCTTAAAACATAGCATCTGTTAAAGTATGTTTCTTTCAATTTCTCATATAAATAAATATAATTTCCAAGAATATTTTATTGCTAATAAAATAACTCTCTTAGAAAATACAACTCCTGCTTTATTTTGCATAATAAACATAGCTGGAATCTGAGCACCATCTTCAGAGACATCTGCTTCTGTCTAGTTACATTTTTGTATCTGAAACTGAAAGCATTCGTTTATTGTAAATGAGTATGCTGCACTATAGGAAATTACAGCCCTTTCAGTGGCCAGAAATTCCTAAAATATTGAAGAAAATTGAATGCTTTTCTCAAGAAGTATTAATGATAAAGACAAATTATGAACAAAAATTTAAGGAAAACTTATTCCAAATAAAAATATACATATGCTTGTAGCAGCCAGACCCATAGCAAATCTAGTCTCTATATTAGAGGATGGCACTGTTTGGAAAAGACAGGTACAAATTAAGCAGCTGGCTGAGAGAGGAATCAGTTCTTCACTATGAGCTGATTATCTAGTCAGAATCACATCATTTTATTTAAACTTTTTATTGTAAAGTGATATATATATGTATATATATATATAAACAAATCAGTGATTTTTCACAAATAAAAACTCACATATAGTCAGCAGCCAGATCAAAAAATATCGCCAGCACCCTGGAAGGCCCTACTGTTCCCTCCCAGTTGTTGTCTCCCAAGGATAACCACTACCTGGACTTCTGAGAGCACAAGTTAAGCTTGTCTGATTTTGGACATTATGTTATTAGAACCAAATGTATGTATTCTTTCATATTGGCTTATTTGCTTAACAGTGTGACAGATTTTTCTCACATGTATTTGTACATAGTTCATTTTCATGTCTGTATAGTATTCCATCGTGTGACTAAATAACATGTTATTAGTATATACATATATCATATGCATATGCTAAAAAAAATATGAGAATGTTTTAGAGTTCATATAAACATGACCATTTATAATTAGCTATATCCGTGGAAGATATTTAGTTGAAATAAGAGAAACAAAACTGAGAAAAATATCTGAATATATTTATTTTTAATATAGCATTTCTTATAATCTTAGGGGTGTTGTCAATCGATCTTTAGGATAAGCTTAGTAATTTTTTAAATCAATTCAGAATTTATAATGTAATGAATGAGATTTACTTTTATCAAAACCGAAAGTAAAGTTTGTTTTGTTTATAACAATGTGAGCCTAATATGAGTCAGCTTATAATTATTTTACTGTTTTATATAAAATAAATGCTTTGTTATATTTTACAAGCAATTATCAAGGAACTACTATATTCTAAGCATATATATATATATATATATATATATATATATATTTCAATGATGTATAATTAGCACCTAATATGAATCAGGAAATGATCCAGTCCCTTAGGATACAACTATGAAAAAGGCGTGCACATACACAAAACCTGCCTTCATGTTGCATATTTTCTAATGAAGGAAGGCAGGCAAATAATAACTAAACTATATAGGATACCAGATATTAATAAGCACAGGAAAAGAGGATGAGAAGGGTAGTAAAATAGATTTACTTAATATTCATTGACATTCATGAGATTTACAGCTTGTGAATAAACAATATACTGAAATCCAAGTTTCTTGTGATAGACATAACAGAAACAAATGGTGTGATGAACGACACAGATCTCATTTCTCAGTTTGAAACTCTGGATGAGATGGGAGGGTAGGATACTTCCAGGACGTGCGGTGTTCTGACATGGCAATGTTGTTGTTGAGTTGCTAAGTCATGCCAGACTCTTTACAACCGCATGGACTGCAGCACTCCAGGCTTCCCTGTCCTTTCCTATCTTCTGGAGTTTGCTCAGACTCATATTCATTGAGTCAGTGATGCCATCCAACCATCTTGTCCTCTGTCATCCACTTCTCCTCCTTCCCCCAATCTTTGCCAGCATCAGGGTCTTTAACATTGAGTTCGCTCTTCACATCAGGTGGCCAAAGTATTGGAGCTTCAGTATGAGTCCTTCCAATGAATATTCAGGGTTGATTTCCTTTAGGATTGACTTGTTTGATCTCCTTGCTGTCCCAGGGACTCTCAGCACCACAGTTCAAAAACATCAGTTCTTAAGCACTCAACCTTTTTTATGGCCCAACTCTCACATATGTACATGACAACTGGGAAAAGCTATAGCTTTAACTATATGGACGTTGGTCAGCAAACTGACTATGGTGATTTGGAAGCAAAGGGAAATGACAGCTCTTCTCGGACTTGTACCAACAAAGGCAAGAATACAAAGGAAGGTAGTTGTATAGAACACATTTAGTTGTAGACAAAAGATTTCAAATAGTAATCTACCCTCCCATTTAAAAGAAGTAAAGTGAACTTTCATTATATAATAAGAGAGCACAAACAGAGGCAGTATTTGAGGTGGACCTCTGCAAATATCTAGTCATTAGTCAAGGAAGTGAAGGCAATTCCCAGAAGGAAGAATATAAATAGAGTCATTGAAGCCTGAAAACGACTGATTTGTTCTTGAACAAAGGGCTCTTTGATGCCCGTTGTGAGTGACAAAGGGAGGATCTGATTTTTAGTTGGAGGCTGAAGTATACCCCATATTCCAAGTGGCCCAGGGCTAGCAAAATTGTCTTATTCATTGCAGTTTACTGTCATTTCCAAAACTTAATCTTTTTTTTTAATCTTACAATGATAATTGCCTCTTCAAGATTTATGTCTTTGAAGTAAGATGCTCTCTTTGCCTATATGTTCTTGTAATCTTCGTACTTCCTGTAAAAACCTCTCCTCAAGCTCAGCTCTAACACTTCCCCCAAACCCTCAATGAATCTAGTCTTACCAGTGCAGATAGCACATTTTACTTATCTACTTTTGCAATATTTTTTATTGTTCGAATATTGTAAACTCTTTTAGAAAGCATTTAAAGAATTTAAATTCTGACTATACCAGGAAGCACAGTGATTTTAATATTATCTGTCTTCAAGAGCTGTAAAAAATGCTTTTATTTATGGTAGATTGTTCAACTTAATAACCCATAACAAGTTTTAAAATACATAATGGTATTTGCATTCTAAGCAAAACTTCTCAGAAGTCTACCACCATCATCTGCCACTCCCTCCTCAAGCCCTCAGTTTTGTTAGTTTGTGCATGTCCCAACTTTCCCTGAGGCATCTTTGAGTTCCCACAGAGTGTAAGAATCTCCTTTCATCTCCAGTCCTACAGTTTCCATCTACTATCTATGCATTCTCTGTGATTTAGTTGAATAACTCATCCTCTCTTCATTATTTTATGCAAGAATAGTTCCACCAAACATTTTGTTATTTAAAAGTTTTTAATAAAAAGGGTCAGTCAAAATGCAAATATTTTGATCTTTTTCCTTGTTTTTGAACTATTGAATCATCACAGATTTTCTTTTAAAATAAATTATCAAATGAATTATATATACATATATATATTTAATTTTCTCTATTTTTATATAATTGTGAAAGTAGGTAAATATGAACCAAACAGATATTAATGAAAAAGTTCATCAGTCAGTTCAGATCAGTCACTCAGTCCTATCCGACTCTTTGTGACCCCATGGACTGCAGCCGCTGGGCTTCACTGTCCATCACCAACTCCCGGAGGTTGTTCAAACTCAAGTCCATTGAACTGGTGATGCCATCTAACTATCTTGTCCCCTTCTCTTCCTGCCTTTAATCTTTCCCAGTGTCAGGATCTTTTCCATGGAGTCAGTTTTTCATATCAGTTGGCCAAAGTATTGGAGTTTCAGCTTTAGCATCAGTCCTTCCAATGAATATTCAGGACTGATTTCCTTTAGGATGCACTGGTCTGAACTCCTTGCAGTCCAAGAGACTCTCAAGAGTCTTCTCCAACACCACAGTTCAAAAACATCAGTTCTGCAGCACTCAGCTTTCTTTATGGTCCAACTCTCACATCCATACATGACTACTGAAAAACCATAGCTTTGACTAGATGGACCTTTGTTGACAAAGCAATGTCTCTGCTTTTCAATATGCTGTCGATTTTTGGCATAGCTTTTCTTTCAAGGAGCAATCGTCTTTTAATTTCATAGCTGCAGTCACCATCTGCAGTGATTTTGGAAAAAGTTCTTACAAGAGGTTTAAAAAAGGGTGATCATAGTATATTCATGTCTATGAGCTCAAATATAATTTGCAAGATAGATGTTATAATACTAATGTACTTCACCATCTATCATTGACTGAAATATGCTTTCCCATATTCAAATGTTAAAGCTCTATCCTCACCAATAGTTCAGAATATGTATTTGGAGAAGGGGCTTTCAAAATGTAATTTAGTTAAAATGGGACTTCTCTGGTGGCTCAGATGATAAAGTGTCTGCCTACAATGCGGGAGACCTGGGTTTGGTCCCTGGGTGGGGAAGATCCCCTGGAGAAGGAAATGGCAACTCACTCCGGTACTGTTGCCTGGAGAATCCCATGGATGGAGGAGCCTGGCGGGCTACAGTCCATGGGGTCACAAAGAGTCGGACATGACTGAGCGACTTCACTTACTTATTAGGGTGTGTCCTAATCCTATCTGCCTGGTGTCTTTATAAGAAGAGAGTAGAACAGAGGGACACCAGAGGGCTTATAAACAGAGAGATGACTGTGTAAAGAGGCCACAAAAGCTGAACTTGTGTAAACCAGGCAGAAGCCTCAGAGGAAGTCAGTCATGTTGGCTTCTTGACCTAGGGCTTCTAGCCACTGGAACTGTGAGAAAATAAATTTCTGTTGTGTAAGGCACTCAATTTGTGGTTATTTATTTTTTTTTAATGGCAGACCTAGAAAACTAATACACCATGTAAATTGTTTTTCTCCAAAAATATATGTGTTAAAATCAATTTATCCATGGACTGTTTTCCAAAAACTTTGCAGAAGAGGAGAGAGGAGTTTAATATTTCTAAGTATTATCCAAAGAATTGTTATAAAATATAATTTGATTAAAAAATGTTCCTTATTAGTTATCAAGCTTTGTAATGATTATAGACCATTAGTTAAAACCATATGCATGCTAACTAAGTTGATTCAATCATGTCCTACTCTTTGTGACCCTATGGACTGCAGCCCACCAGGCTCCTAGTCCATGGGATTCTCCAGGCAAGAATACTGAAATGGGTTGCCATGCCCTCTTGCAGGGGCTCTTCCCCACCCAAGGCCAAACCTGGTTCTCCTGCATTGGCAGGCAGATTCTTTACCACTAGGGCCACTTGGGAAGCCTTAAAACCATATGAGGTCTAGTTATTTCTTACTGAATATTGATTTTCTGAATTTAAAAATTGGCTATTAATTTTTTATTTGTCTCTATGATTAATATTTCCATTAACATATAAAGAAAGGTGAAACCTATATTTAAAGGGTTGAAGGACATTTGAGTATTGGCATCAATAATATGTATTAGTAAAATGTTATTGATGAAGGGTGGGGAGAATGGCAGGTTTTTTAGAATTCAAGAAGAAATGATATTTTCAATTTTTATGACAATATGTTTCTTCCCAATGTATATTTTTGAATGAACAGAATTCATACATTAATTTTATATTTCTATTGCAACAGATTGCCACAAAAATAATGACAACACACATTTAGTAGTCTACAGTTCTTTGGTTCAGAAGTATAAAATTAGTCTTAGTAATCTAACATCAGGGTTTCCTAGGTGGTTCTAGTGATAAAGAATCTGCCTGCCAATGCAAGAAAGAGACAGGTAAGAGAGGCGGATTTGATCCCTAGGTTGTGAAGATCCCTTGGAGGAGGGCATGGCAATCCAATCCAGTATTCTTGCCTGGAGAATTGCATGAAATGAGAAGCCTGGTGTGCTATGGTCCATAGAGTCACAAATAGTTGGACATGACTGAAGTGACTGAGCACACACATGCACACAGTCTAACATCAAGGTTTGACAGTTCTGCGATCTTTTTGGAGACTCTAGAGAATTTGTCTTCTTTTTTCTAGCTTCTACAAGATACCTGAATTCTTTGGCTCATGGCCCTACATCAATCCAATCTCTGCTTCCATTTTCACATCTCCCTTTTCCCCTCTGTTTCTGCTGTCACACCACCAATCTATGTGATTGAATACTCTGGCATTTTGACACTTCAGGGGCACTAGTTAAAGGTTAACTTTCTCTCAAGAGCATACTTTACTGACAGTAAATCTTTTCATTTTAGACTCTTTGGCAATTTGAATAGGCTCACAGTTTCCCAGATCATTAAAGTCTAGTTCCATTTTGCTTAACAGTTCTTCCTTCAATTTATTTCTTTCCTCTAAATTTTACTATAAGCAGTAAGAAGAAACAATACATCTTCAACACTTCACTAGGAAATCTCATCTAAACACACAAGTTCATTGCTTAAATGTTCTGCTTTCCACATGTCTTTACCATGCAATTCAACTAAGTTTTCTGACACTATATAAAAAGGATCAACTTTCCTCCAGTTTTCAGTAATTTTTTTTTTCATTTCCTTTTGAACTCTCACCACCACAAAGTCTTTTTAAGATGATTTAGATATTCTCTAAGATGAGATAGATTTTCTCTCTCATGCTCAACTTTTTCTAAGCCCTCACCCAGAATGCATGATCAAATAAAACCAGGATTATCGAAATCTCCTACCCTCTTTCAACTTCCAAAGTCTGAAGCTGTTTCCATATTTTCAATAATTTTTTTATTGCAGTACTCCACTCCAGGTTCCAAAATCTGTATCAGTCAAGGCTCAACCAGAGAAATCAAAGCAATATGAGAAATATATTGAGAAATCTGTTGCAAAAAAAAACCTGGTTGTTTCTGTGCCAGCCAAACAGTTAGGCTGAATGGGAATATGGTCATATCACCACTGCTGAACCTTTCAAATGATAGTACTAAACTCTGCAATCCTTTAAGGAATTCAGTATTGCTTTGGTTTGTTATTTTGTAAGGAGAAACTGTTCTAGTCTTGTACTTTATCACTCCTACCTTAAAATCCCAGAAATAATTACTTTTTAAAATGGGAAAAAATAGCTTTACAAATAAGCATGACCTTGTGCCTAAAAGCCTATGAATGCCAGGATTTTACCCCGGATGTTATTTGGAGTCACCAAAAATATTAATAAATATAGTAAAAAGTGTATTTAGTCAAGTGTGAAAACCAACTAGGTTTAGATCACATTAATTCCTCTCTACCTTTCCTTTTCTACCATAAAAATCCCAAACGAAGGGTGTCAGTGGCAGATAGAGATGCTGTTTGGGGCATTTTGCAGGCTTTTATAGATGAATCTACAAAAAGAGTCACAAAAAGTTGGACATGACTGAGTGACTGAACTGATTGATAGAGGAATCACAGAGCAGAGTCTTAAGATTTGGGGGTAAAATTCTGCCACTCTTACAAGTGAAAGTGAAAGTCACTCAGTTGTGTCCGACTGTTTGAGACCCTATGGACTATAAAGTCCATGGAATTCTCTGGGCCAGAATACTGGAGTGGCTTGCCATTCCCTTCTCCAGGGGATCATTCCAGCTGAGGGATCGAACCCAGGTCTTCTGCACTGCAGGCAGATTCTTTACCGTCTGAGCCACCAGGGAAGACACTTTAGGGCAAACGTTGTAATCTAGCTGACTTTTCCCTCCTTCAATTTCATTTGGTTGGTACATCTATCAGAAACCATTAGAAACAAATAGGGTCATTATCTTTTAGTTAGACACAGGGTAAGTAATATCACATCAAACAATCAGATTAATTGTAGAAAACGTTTTTCAGTTCTATAATTGGGAGAGTGAATTATCATGAAGTAAATGGAAATATGTTAACATTTTATCTCTGATATAGAATTGGTATTCCCTTCAATAAAAAGTTTATGAAAGATTTAGAAGACGAATTAACTTCTGTTAAGCACTCTGTACTTAAATAGCACATAAAATAGTTTAAAACCTTTGTCAAAGATTGTATTACACAGTGATTAGCAATTATTAATGTGCAATTCATGGCAAAGTATAATGGTCAAAATATTTAACCTAAGGTACAATAACATTTGGTGATTTTGTTTTTGCTTTAAACTGTGTATTGACTTACTTATGGTACATAAAATATTTGTGTAATCAGATGTTATTGGATTTTTTACTGCTTTATTACCTAAGTTTATTGTTCAATCAAAAAACATATATTTTAGGGCCCTTGTTGACAGGAAGTAATTTCAAATCCTTCATGCTGAAATTCCTCTTCATATTTTCTCCTCCTGCCCTTAGTAAAACAGAGAGAAGCTAGTCAGCAGTTTTTATATTTTCTCAGTTCATTTTCTCTTTTCACTTTACCTAAGCTGGATTGGTATTATGCACATGTATAGTATTGACTATTCTGAATATAATGAGAGAATTATTCAGAAAAGGTGAATATTGCAGAGTTTTGTGTGAGATATACATTTTGAAATCTCTGACTACATTTATTAATTAGAATTTAGAACATATAAGCTAAAGAAAATTAAATGGAGAGAGCTAGGAAGTTTCTTTGCACCACTGAGCCAGTTTTGAATAAGGTAAAATACCTGCAAGATTAATTCACTTCTATGATATTTCAATAAATCAAGAATATTAAAGTTTTAAAATTATGTGTTTGCTAAAAAAAAATTATAGCATCCTTTGCTAAGTTCATGTTCATGTTAAATTCTATCATGTAGTTATTAGAGAAGGTATTTTTATAAATAGACAGCATACTAAAAAGCAGAGATATTACTTTGTCAACAAAGGTCCATATTGTCAAAGCTATGGCTTTTCCAGTAGTCCTGTATGGATGTGAGAGCTGGACTATAAAGAAAGCTGAGGGCCGAAGAATTGATGCTTTTGAACTGTGGTGTTGGAAAAGACTCTTGAGAGTCCCTTGGACTGCAAGGAGATCCAACCAGTCCATCCTAAAGGAGATCAGTCCTGGGTGTTCATTGGAAGGACTGATGTTGAAGCTGAAACTCCAGTACTTTGGCCACCTGATGGGAAGAGCTGACTCATTTGAGAAGACCCTGATGCTGGGAAAGATTGAGGGCAGGAGAAGAGGATGACAGAGGATGAGATGGTTTGATGGCATCACCGACTCAATGGACACTGGATTTGTGTAGTCCCTAGTTTCTTTCTGTGCCAGCCAAATAGTTAGGTTGAATGGGAATATTCATTGGACGAACTGATGCTGAAGCTATAATCCTTTGGCCACCTGATGCGAAGAGCCGATTCATTAGAAAAGACCCTAATGCTGAGAAAGATTGAAGGTGTAAGGAGAAGGGGATGACAGAGGATGAGATGGTTAGATGGCATCACCGAGTCAATGAACATGAGTTTGAGCGAGCTCTGGGAGATGGTGAAGGACAGGGAAGCCTGGTGTGCAACAGTCCGTGGGGCCACAAAGAGTCAGACATGACTGAGTGATGGAACAACAAAACTTTTATAAATTAGAAAGGATTATTTTTAAGAGATAAAATGTTATTTACCCTTCTTGTAGTTTTACTGAAAATTTTTTAAAAGATTGTTATATTATCTGGTAATTTCTGATTCATGTTCATCCAACAAGCAATAGTTATTTATTGAACATTGGGGAATTGAAGGGGAGATAAAAAGAAGAAGAAATGGGACTGGGAGTGTATATGTTGAGTCTCTTTGAAAAAGTACACAACTTTTGGCCTTCATTTGACTTGGGCTGTTGAAACATGTGGTCACAAAAGGATTCTCTATGCTGAAGCACTGGAACATAGGCCAGAAATGATAGAGAGGGGTCATTTGAAAAGCAGGCTATGGTTTGACATTTCTTAGTGTTGCTGTATATCATTGACGATTCTGGGAGAAAGGAATGAGGAAATGTATGAGTAGTTTTATGAAAACACAGTGACAGGAAAACAAGGAATGATAACACGGCCCACACATATTGTATAGTCAGTGTATACCTGACTCCTTGCTAGTATTTCTCGTTATTAACTGCTGTAAAACTGGAAACCACCATATGAGTCAAGTATTATTTTTAAACACTTTTTATTCAAGAGCAAATAGGTGCAAAACAGTGTTTTTGAAAGAGAGGCTAAATAATCTGTTCTAGTTCACATAAAATTGGAGATCATAGAAGTTAAATATTAAACTGAATAGCCCCCAGATTCTATGTTTTAAACTCTGTATTATATTACTCTTGGACTTCCTAGGTGGTACAATATTAGGCAATTCACCTTTCGCAGGAGCCGCAAGAGACTCTGGTCTGATCCTTGGGTCAGGAAGATCCCTGGAGAAGGAAATGGCAACCCACTCCAGTATTCTTGCCTGGGAAATCCCAAGGACAGAGGAGCCTGGAGAGCTACAGTCCATGGGGTTGCAAAGAGTTGGACATGACTGAGCACACACATCAAAAAAATATATATTATTCTTGTGAAAAAGTAAATTCAACATACTATACTGACAAAAATAGTTGCAAAGCCATTCACTGTTGGAAGCTAACTACTGCTCATGGTATAGGAATCTTGCAAGAAGATATGATAATCAAATTCTATCAGTATATTTAACACAGGTATCCAGTAGTCCAAATGGAGTTATTTAGAATGTAGTATTGCTTCAATATGAAATTAAATCATATCAGGAAAAATAATAGCCTGATTAAATGTATCTATTTGCAATCCTGTGTTAATACAAATAAAAATATGCACAAGTATAAATCTGAACAGAAATCAGCGAATTTCTCATTCATAATCTTAACCATGTTTATTCAGATGGTATCTCTTCTGTAAACACTAAAAATTATTGAATCTGATGATGCCTTAACGGATTCACAAAAAATTTTTTTTAAGTTCATGGCTTACAGAAAATATTTAAATGCCACCACTGGAAAATTGTTATATGATTTGCAAGTCTTTCATTTTCTAACAACTTTTATAGTCTTTAAAACTGAAGTCATCGTTTGCTTCAAGCTACTGTTTGCTTTTCATTTTAATCTGTATGATTCTGAGAATGGTGTTCTTTCTCTAAGGAAGAATGAGAAGTTGGTAATAACTTCTTTTCTAATTGCATGATATTGTGGTAAATGGTTTAGTGAGAGGTGGATGACATGTAACAATATAGTTATAAATAAGAAAATTGCGTAACCAAGGCTCACTTGTAATTGGTCAAGTAATAGCAAGTGGGGCAGTGCACTAAGACTGTTTAGATTCTCAACTATTTTCAAATTACCAAACACACAAATATCTTAAGTTAAAAGTTTTCTTTAAAATTAAAATCAAATTTCTCTGTTTTATGAAGCCATTGGCAAACAGCATAGAAATCTCTACATTCTAAATGTTATACCATTTCACAATAATTTGTAGAAGTTGAGTTGTTGTTTCTTCTGGACATGTTCTAATTTGCTTTCCTAAAATAGACCCAATTGCCAATGGTAAGAATTTTGATGAGTCATTAAGATTAACCTTAAAAAATGGAGGATCACAAACCATAGCATATTAATTATAATTATTAATTTCTACTGATTGATATTTTAATACATTGTTAACATATTGAAAGTGCTATAATACCTCTTTCCTGGTGTGATCACTGTTTGATGCTTCTTTGAAGATTACAAACTGGCTTCACTATGTTCCATTATTTAGATTAAAAAAAAAAGTATGAGATAGAGACATACAATCCAGAATTGTCCCTGCTTCTCAAAGTGACCTATCTAGAATAAACTATTGCTTTGTTAAACTCTCATCAAAACTGCCTAACACATTCTAGACCTATAACAGCCCCTCCTAAGCTCTGTTTCTGAAACATAGCATGATTCCACATGCTCTGTCATCTCCCTTTTTCTCTTGCAACAAATATTAATAAGCTAAACTTTTTCCAGCTACAGGTGTCATCCTGATGGTTTGCTAATGGACATCTAAAGTTCTTTCTTATTCCTTCAGTTTTACTGAATTATAATTGATAAGTAAAATTGTAGACAAAGAATATAATGTGATGATCTGACATACACATACTTCGTGAAATGGTTACCACAATCCAGTTAACTAACACAGGCAATATCTCACACAAGTACATTTCCTTATGTGTGGTGAGTTAGTCCAGTTCACTTCAGTTGCTCAGTCATGTCCAACTATTTGCGACCCCATAGACTGCAGTATGCCAGGCTTCCCTGTCCGTCATGAACTCCCAGAGCTTACTCAAACTCATGTCCATTGAGTTGATGATGCCATCCAACCATCTCATCCTCTGTCGCCACTTCTCCTTCTGCCTTCAATCATTCCCAGCATCAGGGTCTTTTCAAATGAGTCAGTCCTTCACATCAGGTTGCCAGAGTATTGGAGTTTTAGCTTCAATATCAGTCCTTCCAATGAATATTCAGGACTGATCTCCTTTAGGATGGACTGGTTGGACCTCCTAGCTATCCAATGGACTCTCAAGAGTCTTCTCCAACACCCAGTTCAAAAGCATCAATTCTTTGACACTCAGCTTTGTTTATTATCCAACTTTCACATTCATACATGACTATTGGAAAAGCCAAAGCTTTGACTAGATGTATCTTTGTTGGAAAAGCAATGTTTCTGCTTTTTAATAAACTGTCTAGCTTGGTCATATATTTTCTTCCAAGGGGCAAACATCTTTTAATTTCATGGCTACAATTACCATCTGCAGTGATTTTTGGAGCCAACAAAATAAAAAAATAAACTCTGTCATTGTTTCTACCTTTTCCCCATTTATTTGCCATGAAGTGATGGGAACTGATGCCATGATCTTAGTTTTCTGAATGTTGAGCTTTAAGCCAACTTTTTCACTCTCCTCTTTCACTTTCATCAAGAGGCTCTTTAGATCTTCTTCAATTTCTGCCATAAGGGTGGTGTCATCTACATATCTGAGGTTATTAATATTTCTCCTGGCATTCTTGATTCCAGCTTGTGCTTCTTGTGCTTTATCCAGTCCAGCATTTCTCATGATGTACTCTGCATATAAGTTAAGTAAACAGGGTGACAATATAGAGCCTTGATGTACTCCTTGCCCAATTTGGAACCAGTCTGTTGTTCCATGCCCAATTCTAACTGTTGCTTCTTGATCTGCATACAGATTTCTAATGAGACAGATCAGGTGGTCTGGTATTGGCATCTCTTTAAGAATTTTCCACAGTTTGTTGTGATCCACACAGTCAAAGGCTTTGGCATAGTTAGTATCGCAAAAGTAGATGTTTTCCTGGAAATCTTGCTCTTTTGATGATCCAACAGATGTTGGCAATTTGATCTCTGGTTCCTCTGCCTTTTCTAAAACCAGCTTGAACATCTGGAAGTTCACAGTTCATGTACTATTAAAGCCTGGCTTGAGAATTTTGAACATTACTTTGCTAGCATGTGAGATGAAAGCAATTGTGTGGTAGTTTGAGCATTATTTGGCATTGCCTTTCTTTGGGATTGGAATGAAAACTGACCTTATTCAGTCCTGTGTCCATTGCTGAGTTTTTCATATTTGCTGGCATATTGAGTGCAGCACTTTCACAGCATCATCTTTCAGGATTTGAAATAGCTCAACAGGAATTCCATCACCTCCACTAGCTTTGTTTGTAGTGATGCTTCCTAAGGCCCACTTGATGTCACATTCCAGGATGTCTGGCTCTAGATGAGTGATCGCACCATTGTGATTATCTGGTCATGAAGATCATTTAACCTCTTAGCAAATTTTCTGTCTACAGCACAGTATTAACTGTATTTACCATGTTTACATTAGATCCCCAGAGCTTATTTATCTTAACTGAAGGCTTCTCTGGTAGCTCAGGCAGTAATGAATCTGCCTGCAATGCAAGAGATGTGGGCTTGATCCCAGGGTTAGGAAGATCCCCTGGAAAAAGTAATGGCTACCCACTCCAGTGTTTTTGCCTGGAGATTCCCCATGGACACAGTAGCCTGGTGGGCTACAGTCCATTGGGTCACAATGAATCACACACGACTGAACAACACACCATGTATCCTTTGACCAGGACCACAGTCTCCCTCACCCCATGATATTTGATAATCAATATTCTGCTCTCTTCTGCTTTATTTACTATTTGTAAGGCCTCCTCAGATAACCACTTTGCCTTATTGCTTTTCTGTTTCTTTGGGATGGTTTTCTTCACTGCCTTCTGGACAATATTATGGACAGTATTACAATAAGGGGACATTTTGCTCAAGGATGGGCACAATAAAGGATGTAAAAGGTAGACACATAGTAGACACTGAAGAGATCAAGAAGAGATGGAAAAAATATATGGAAGAACAGTATAAAATGATCCAGATAAAGCAGACTACTACAGTGGTATGGTCAGCCATCCAGGGCCAGACAATCTGGAGAACAAAGTCAAGTGGGCCTTAGGAAGCACTGCTGTTAATGAGGTTAATGGATGCAATGAAATTCCAGTAGAACTATTCAGAACTCTAAAGGATGATGCCATGAAAGTGTTACATTCAATATATCAGCAAATCTGGAAGAATCAGCGGTGGCCACAGGACTGGAAAAGGTCAGTCCTCATCCCAGTTCCCAGGAAAGATAGTGCTAAAGAATGTGCTAACCATTGGATAATCATACTCATCTCCCATGCTAGTAAGGTCATGCTTAAAATTTTGCATGCCAGGCTTCAGCATTATGCGAAGCATAGACTTCCAGATGCCCAAGCTTGATTTAGAAAAGACAGAGGAACCAGAGATCAAATTGTCAACTTTTACTGAATCATAGAGAAAGCTAGGGAATTAAAAAAAAATCTACCTCTGTTTTGTCAGCTGCGTCAAATACTTTGATTGTGTAGATCATAATAGACTGTGGAAATTCCTTAAGGAGACGGGAATACCAAACCAGTTTACCTGTCTCCTGAGAATCCTCTATGTGGGTTAAGAAGCAGCAAATAGATTTCTGTATGGAAAACTTGCTGGTTGAAGATTGAGATGGGAGTACAACAAGGTGTCTGCTGTCACTCTGTTTGCTGAACACATCATGAGAAATGCTGGGCTGGCTGGGTTATAAGCTGGAATCAATATAGGTGAGAGAAACATCAGCAGCCTCAGATATTCAAATGATACCACTCTAATGATAGAAAGCAAAGAAGAACTAAAGAGCCTCTTGATGAGGGTGAAGGAGAGTGAAAAAATTGGCTTAAAACTAAATATTAAAAGCCAAGATCATGCATCTGGCCCCATTACTTCATTGCAAATAAAGGAAGAGGGAAGGTGAAAGTATTGACAGATTTCCTCTTCTTTGGCTCTAGAACCACTGCAGATGGTGACTGCGGCCATGAAATCAGAAGACATTTCCTTCTTGGCAGGAAAGTTATGACAAACCTAGACAGTGTGTAGTAAAGCAGAAATACCACTCTGCTGACAAAGGTCGTAGTCAAGGCTATGGTCTTCCCAGTGGTCACATATGGTTGTGAGAGCTGGATTGTAAAGAAGGCAGAGCACCGAATAATTGGTGCTTTCAAACTATGGTGCTGGAGAAAACTCCAAAGAGTCCCTTCGACAACAAGGAGATCAAACCAGTCAGTCTTAAAGGAAATCAACCCTGAATACTCATTGGAAGGACTGATGCTGAAGCTGAAACTCCAGTATTTTTTTCACCTGATATGAACAGCTGACTCATTGGAAAAGACTCTGATGCTGGGAAAGACTGAGGACAGAAGGAGAGGGGAGCATTAGAGGATGATATATCTGAATGGCATCACCAAGGCAATGGACCTGAACTTGAACAAACTTTGGGAGATGGTGAGGGACAGAGAAGCCTGGTGGGCTACAGTCCATGGGGTCTCAAGAGGCGGACAAGCTCGATGATTGAACTACAACAACATTCTCCTCTCTGCTTCTAGGTGTTCAACTAAAATCATTATAACTGAGAACATTAAATAAAAGAAAATCAAGTTCTCAGTTTGATGTTAAATGTAGTAGAGGTTCTCATTACCATCTTTCTAAATTCCATATATATGTGTTAATATACTGTATTGTTGTTTTTGCTTCTGGCTTACTTCACTCTGGATAATGGGCTCCAGTTCGGTCCATCTGAGTAGAATTGATTCAAATGAATTTTTTTTTTAATGCTGAGTAATATTCCATTGTGTATATGTACCACAGCTTTCTTATCCATTCGTCAGTTGATGGGCATCTAGGTTGCTTCCATGTCCTGGCTATTGTAAACAATGCAGCGATGAACATTGGGGTACACGTGGCTCTTTCAATTCTGGTTTCCTCGGTGTATATGCCCAGCAGTGGGATTGCGGTAACGAGAACCCAACATGCGAGACAGCAAAAGGAACGCAGATGTATAGAATAGACTCGTGGACTTTGGGGATGAGCGTAAGGGTGGGATGATATGGGAGAATGGCATTGAAACATGTTAATTATCATATGTCTAATCAATCGCCAGCCCAGGATTGATGCTTGGGGCTGGTGCAGTGAGATTTCCCGGGGGGGAGGGAGGAGGGAGGGGGGTTCTGGAGGGGAAGCATATGTAAACCCATGGTGATATCATGACATTGTATGGCAAAAACAAAAAAAAAAAAAAAAATAAGCTAAATTTTTTAAAAAAAAGGTAAATAAATAAATAAATAAATAAATGTAGTAGAGGTCTGCCAGTTTAATGAAACAGATTTGTCCCAGAAAAATACATTTAAAAGAAAAAGAAAATTTTTAAAATATACCTTTCTCAATAATTTGTTATAATGAAATATTTATAAAGACTAATTTATTCATTATTTAAACATTAGCAGAGTAACCTTATCATCCTATGGACGAAAATAGGAACTGAGTTTGGAAGTGTAGAATATGTTGTAGATAATTTTCTATCATGGGATGAGAGAGATGAATGATAGAAAAAGTTAAATATTTTAAAGGAACAAACATAACTTTTTATTCAGAGTTTCAGAAGTCATTACTTACTGAATTCTGGTACCAGCACAAAAATGTGAAAATTATGAAAATCTAGGAAGATATTACCACAAAAAATCAGAAACCATTGTAATATTTTAAAAAGAATGTCCCAAGGAGATTTATTCACATCTTTACTAGTCATAAAGTTAATTAAGAAGTTCTACTGAAATAGAATTAAACAAATGCTGTCATTCTGGGTGCAACAATACCAACTACTATGTTGAAACCATGGGAATCAAAGAAGTGACTCTAAAATTTAATATGAGAGAAACCTTATATAAGATAACCTTAATCATGATTCTTAACCAGGTATGCACACTTGACTCACCCACTGAGCTTTTAATAAAGTAAACATACAGAAGCCAAATATGAATATTCATAAAGTGCAGGAACTGTGCTAAAATGTGTGGTTGGGAGCCGAAGCCCTGGTACATAATAGCAATTCTTTATACTCTTGGAAAGCTTTTTTTTTTTGAGATATACCATGGTATCCTTTTCCAAAGTGAAGAGAACATTGTAAAATCATTGCTTGAGAGAATGACAGATTAAAAAAGTATTACAAACTTTTTTTTATAATAAAGAGAAAAAATTGCAATATAAGAAATCTCTGAATGATTTGTACAGTTCCACTTTCTCTGGGCCAGACGCTCCTTACTCTCCTAATTGTCCTTTCATGACAATTTTGTTCTTCCTAACAACCATGTGGAGAAGGGCATGATAACCTACTCCAGTATTCTTGCCTGGAAAATTCCATGGACAGAGGAGCCTGGTGAGTTACAGTCCATAGGATCGCAAAGGGTCAGATGTAACTGAGCAACTAAGCACAACAGTGTGAGCTATCATAACCCCTATTTTCCAGATAAGCAAAATGGTGTATAGAGAGGTTAGGTAACTTATGCAAATGTGTATTTCTAGCAAATGATGGAGTGGAGATTTTAACCTGTGATGTATGACTCTGGACCACTATATATACCCAAGAGTATTTAAATTTTAAGCCAGCATTTCATAATCTGACATATGAAATAAAAGTTTATAACTGATTAGTGACAGAAATTTTAGATTTAAATGTACTTTAAATGTAAGCTATAGCATCTTTAATAATTGTAAATGCCACATGACATTAATTATACCCTTTCTTCCAATATGAACTGAAATAGTTTGTATTACCATTTTTGTTATATAATCTTTTTTATCCCCTCCCCATTTTTTTCTGTTAAATCCATGTAGATAGCTGGTTAAATAACAAGACAACTTTGTAGAAAGCAAACTCGTCGGTCAAGTGAATTAGAATTGCTTACAAAAACATAAAATCTGATAAAACTGCCACTGCCAGTAAATCCAAGATTAAAGTAGTAAAAATCAACAATGTGATAAAACTTACCACCATTTAAATTATATATATAGCATATAATCAAGATCACTTTATGATCAGAATTTACTATTTTATAGCCATAATTATTTCTCCTCATTAATTCTGCAAACAGATTAGATAATAAAACATTAATCAGAGGGAAAATCCAGAAAACTTTTTAAAAATTGAGTTTTCATTATTCTAACTAGTAATAATACTTGTCAATACTGGAAAGTTAAATCACCATTCAGACATATCACTTATTTCTGATGAGGCAAAATTCAGCTGTCTTATCTTAAAGCATCTTTTGAAAACTCTATAATGAGATCTATAATTCTCAGATTAAAATCAGGTATATTCATGTACATCAATGTGCAGTGTGGGGATACAGCCAATAATAATGTAGTATCTCTCTGCATGCCTACAGGTGGCAACTAGACTTATTGTGGCAATCATATCATAGTGTATAGAAATGTCAAATCACTATATTGTGCACCAGGAAGTGAAATAGGAAATGAAAAGAAGGAAGAACAGAAGCCAGGAAAGGAGGGAGGGAAGAAGGGAGAAATGAAGGGAAGAATCGGGTATATTCAGACTTGTTACACGTTTCCCTGCAATGTTTATTAGATTTTCTCATTTTTTCACATTTAATTTAGACTCCATTTCACTCAAAAATATGTCTGTCACACATCAGTGTGCATAGTTGAGCATGTTTATTTGATTGCTCCCATTTCCCTGGGTAGCCTTTGTCTATCCGTGCTGATTTAATATCACTCAGGCCTTGTACAGCACTCTGCAATACTTAATTTACTGCCTCTTGTCACTCCATCATTAACCAACATGGTGACTTTATGTAAATTAAAGCCCTTCCCTGGTATTGCAAGGAAGAGTTTCTAATAACTGTATGTACCCATGATGACTACACTGAGAATGGCATCCTCTGAAGTGGCAAGAAACACAGCATGCATAGCCATCCTTGCTCTCACTCCAGTGATGTCCTTCCAGATACCCTCTTTGACAGCTGCACCTCTCTCAAATTCAGTTTTCACACCACTGTCCCTTCTCTCTCTACCTTTAGTCTCATTAGAAATAAGGTTGCTTAGCTTCTAAAGATCTCTAATTTTACAATTATATTTTTCTTCTTTAAAATTTTTGTCCAGTATCAGGAGAAGGGCCAATTGCCCAATGTCTTTCTAAGTCTTCACATTAAGAAATGATTTACATTTTCTCTCTCTTATAAAGCAATCAGTAGTCTCTCTCCTTTCAGGATCTCTAACCAAATCTCAAAAATTCTGCTGGCTGTTTTTCTTTTGGCTTTAAACATAATATTCACTTAAACAAATATTTTCAAACTACAAAGGTTAAAAAGAATCATCCAATCCCAACTTCTACAACTAAAATGATAAATTTGCCCTTTATTTTTCTCCATTTATCAGAGCTCTATGATCTGTCTATTATCACAGTTTTATCACTGAATCTATTCACTATCCAGGCTCTAATTTAACATGGAAAAAAGTTGAATGAGCATATGAGAATATTATGACCTTTGAGTACCTGGAGTATTAAGTGGAGAAATATTATACTTCAGTTTTTGCCACCAATCCTGAATAAAATCTTTGGAACCAGCAAAAACAAGAACAACTTTAGATAAATTTGTGCTTAATCATAAGCATATATTTAATAAACAGTTTATAGAAAAAATCCATTAAATTAGATATTAGTTTTTAAGGCTGAGGTATATTTTTATTGAATTAATTATGACCCCCTTTCTTACTATTTTCTGAAGTTATTATTTATGCTCCTCTGTGAATATTCTTTAAACCTTTATCTTCCTTTACAAAAAATGGAATATCCAATTGTATTTAAATGTATTGATTTTTTTATATTTGTCACATATTGCTAGCACAAATTATGGTTGGATCCTATTTGTGTTGCCCATAGAATACTACATTTAGTTGATAATATTTGTATATATCTATATTTCTCCACTAAATTAGTCAAGATTTAAAAAGTAGCACTAATTCTTTTTCTTTAAATAGATAGAAACAGCTTATAGTATGCACAGGCTCAGAGAATTTATAAATAACCAAAGCTTTCATTCTCAATTTGAAATTTTTAAATGATTAAATAAAAATGAAATTGGAAATGCTACAGCATATACTTTAAGTTAAGGACTTTTGTTAAGTGATTGAGACGGTGGATCTGTGAGATGCAGTTTTATGTAACAAGACCCATGTCTGACATAAACTGGTACAAAACTTAGAAATACGACAAGTATCTCCAAATCTAAGCTCCAGATTCTATGACTATGTTACACCCGATGGAAATTTCTCATAGTTCTGGAGGCAGGGAAATCTAAGAGCAAGGCCCTGGCATGTACAGTGTCTTGAAGAGCCTGCATCCTAGGACATTGATGCCCTTCTTCTCACTGTGTCCTCGAATGGCAGAAAGAAACACAAGAGAGATCTTTGGGATCTCTTTTATAAGGGCACTAAAACATATCTGTGAAGACACCACCCTCAGCACCTAATCACCTCCCAAAGGCCCTCAGTATGCAAAATTTAAAGCAAGCGTTCATTCCATAACATAAATTCTTACAGTTTTGTGATTTTAGTTTGAATTCAACTGAGGACTGATGCTTTTGATTATCCATGCATGCATTCATTCTATTTCATAATATTTTTGGGGGGAAGCCTCACTTTTACTTTCTGGATGAGTTTATGTAGAATTAGTGTTATTTCTTCCTTACATGTTGGGTAGAATTCATCATTGAAGTCACTAAGGCCTGATTTTTTTTTTTGGATGGCTTTAAGTTACAAATTCAATTTATTTAAAGCACTTATAATTTCTTTTTTTCCCCTTTGGTTAATGTTGGTTTATCAAGGAATTGATGCTGCCTCCTGCAAAACCTGTAAGCAGGTCAAGACGCAACATTAGAACCTGATATGGAACGATGGACTGGTTCCAAAATGGGAAAGGAGTACATCAAGGCTGTATATTGCCATCCTGCTTATTTAAGTTATATGCAGAGTACATCATGTGAAATGCCAGAATGGATGAACCACAAGCTGGAAACAAGATTGCTGTGAGAAATATCAGTAACCTCAGATATGCAGATGATGCCACTCTTATGGCAGAAAGCAAAGAGGAACTAAAGAGCCTCTTGATGAAAGTGAAAGAGCAGAGTGAAAAACCTGGCTTAAAACTCAACTTTCAAAAATCAAAGATCACGGCATCTGGTCCCATCACTTCATGGCAAATAGATGGGGAAACAGTGGAAACAGTGACAAACTTTATTTTCGTGGGCTCAATTCACTGCAGATGGTGGCTGCAGCCATGAAATTAAAAGACGCTTGCTCCTTGGCAGAAAAGCTATGACTAACCTAGACAGTGTATTAAAAAGCAGAGACATTAGTTGTCCAACAAAGGTCCATCCTGTCAAGCTATGGTTTTTCCAGTAGTCGTGTATGGATGTGAGAGTTGGACCATAATTAAGGTTGAGCGCTGCATAATTCATGCTCTTGAACTGTGGTATTGGAGAAGATTCTTGAGAACCCCTTGGACTGCAAGGAGATCAAACCAGTCCATCCCAAAGGAAATCAATCCTTAATACTTATTGAAAGGATTGATACTGAAGCTGAAGTTCCAATACTTTGGCCACTTTATGTGAAGAGCTGACTCACTGGAAAAGACCTTGATGCTGGGAAAGACTGAAGGTAGGAGGAGAAGGGGATGACAGAGGATGAGATGGTTGGATGTCATCACTGACTCAATGGACATGAGTTTGAATAAACTCTGGGAGTTGGTGATGGACAGGGAGGCCTGGCGAGCTGCAGACCATGGGGTCGCAAAGAGATGGACATGCCTGAGCAATTAAACAACAGTCAAGGAATTATCATTTCATAGAAGTATACAAGTTAATTGTCAAAAAAGTTTCATAAAACTCCAGTGATGTCATTTGAATACTAGGGGCTTCCCTGGTAGTTCAGACAGTAAAAAATTTGCCTGCAATGCAGGAGACTCGTGTTTAATCCTCGGATCAGGAAGATCCCCTGGAGAAGGAAATGGCAAGCCACTCCAGTATTCTTGCCTGGAGAATCCCATGGACAGAGGAGCCTGGCAGGTTACAGTCCATAGGGTGGCAAAGAGTCAGACACAACTGAAGTGACTTAGCACATAGCACTGTGTTTTTACTGATGCCTTCTCTTTCATTCTTGATAATAATTAATCATTCTCTCTTCTATTTTCTGTATCACTCTAGATAGAGATTGGTCAGTTTTATTGATATTTTCAATAACTAAGTGTGGTTTCATTGTTTTTCTCTATGATTTTTTCCCTTCCATGTTCTCTTTCAGTGATTTATTCTTTTTGATTAATATGTTCTTTTTCTCTCCACCTGCACACTTCTAGGATTGCCAGATACTGATATTTTAGACTGCTTGAAATTTAACATATCACTGAGTCTCTGTTCATAATTATTCTACCTTTCTCTCTTTGTGTGATTCAAGTAAAACAGCTTTTCTTCTCTTATATTCAAGTTTACTGATCTCTTATTCTGCAATTCAGTTCAGTTCAGTCGCTCAGTTGTGTCCAACTCTTTGCGACCCCATAAACCGCATCACACCAGGCCTCCCTATTCATCAACAACTGCTGGAATCTACCCAAACCTATGTCCACTGAGTCTGTGATGCCATCCAACCATCTCATCCTCTGTCATCCCCTTCTCCTCCCGCCTTCAATCTTTCTCAGCATCAGGGTCTTCTCAAATGAGTCAACTGTTTGCATGAGGTGGCCACAGTATTGGAGTTTCAGCTAAGTCTGACAACTAAATTACTACCTGTTTTTAAGTTCAGGCTTATGTTTATAGATCATATGAAAACTTTCTATTTTTCTAATAATTATTCATCTCTAAACATCTACCTATGTTGTCTATCTATGTTCTATCCCATCTGATTTTACAATTAATATGTACAAAATATATATTCATGCAATATTAAATAACTTATTTTTAATTTTATTAACTTTATTCCTGTAAGTACAGAAAATTTAACTTGTATTTATTATGAATTATTTCAGCAGTTGCAGTACAAGTCTTAATTATTGCCAATTGCTTATTCATATGGTTATAGTGTCCCAATGTGTTACCTACATACTGCTTTTAATCCTATTTCAAATGAATAATTTTCAGAAGGAACATTTTTTGTGACCTAATGCTTCAATTTTAAAGTGATAAATGTTACACTTAAACAAGACATGAAAACAGAGTACAAAGAGCTCATTTCCTTGTCATAAAATAAATTTCCAGCTTCTCCTTTCTGCATATGGTATTTTCTGCCTCTGTTTCCTGCATAGCTATCATTGATCTAATTTGTACCTTCATTATCTGTGTTGTGGCAAGAGTCTTCCAAAAATCCTTTAACTGTAGTCTTTCATAACTTAAATCTACTTTTTTAAAAGAGCAGGCATTGGTATCTATCAAAAATATACCTGTTTATTTTAATACGATGGTATAGCTTTCAGTGGTTTTGTACAGTCATCATGAGAATTTCAATCTGCTCAGCATCACATCTGAGACCTACTATTACAACCACCTGCCTTTCAACCACATATTCCACTATTTCTTTTTAAGGTTACCTTTTATAACTGATCTAAATTGGGCACTGCACTTGAGAACATTTTACCTGTGTAAAGGAATCCATTCCAAATAATAAAAAAATGAAAGGGAGAGAAAAAGTAGAGTCTAGTCTTTGTGTGGATCATATGCTTTGGCTAGTTTTACTAAGAGCAGTATCCCAAGAGAATATTGAGAGTAGACAAGTTATAGACATTAAAAGTACAAAGTGACCCTGTTTTTAATGGACAATATATATATATAAAATAACAGTAGGGTGAAATATATAACTAGGTAACTTAATGCAAGCTACTCCTTGAACATCCATTCATTATAAATTCATTAGAATTGTTTATTAAAATATGAATTTTCTAAAAATAGAGGATAAAAATTATACCATTTCCTGTCTTTTCTATAATTTGAAATATAAAACTGTAACTTCAAAAGAAGTGGGCGTATTTTATGAATAAAATAACTTTTAATTATGATAAAGTATGTTCTCTTAAATGATTAAACCTGTAAATTAAAATAAAAATCAAATCAATAAAAGTAAAAGATCTCTTAATTATCTTGAGAGCTTCAGGTCAGTGGTGTCAAATTGATTATTATTAAATATTTATTTCTCAGGTATTAACTTAGAGGCTCTGAAAACATAGATGTATGTAAATATTATTTTCATGTTTACTAAAATTATAAATATTTGAAAAAAATGTGAAGTTTAAAAACTTCGTTTTAGAGATGTATATCATAGCTTCTACTCTGTCAAACTTACCCTTGGAGCGCATGTACTGAATACACTTTCTGTACCAGATATCTTCACTTCTAGTTTTATAGCATATGTACAACAAATCTAACCACTTTTTGTCTTACTAAACTGAGACAGCAGATTGCCAGAACTGTATTTGAATGCAGCAGTACCTAGTGTCAAAAGCAAGTCAATACTATTTACACATCACCCTTCTAAATCCCACATACCATATTCTAAAAAGAAAACACCTGGAGCTTCTTGTTGGGCATCTACATAAATTTCAGTTTACTACTTTTATTTTTGAAATTATTTTTAGTGGAGTATAGAGACTATCACACAGAGTGAAGTCAGAAAGAGAAAACAGATGTCATATATTAATGCATATATGTGGAATCTAGAAAAATGATATAGAAAATCTTATTTACAAAACAGAAATAGAGACACAAATGTAGAGGACAAGCATATGGACACCAAGGAGGGGGTAAAGGAAGGGGAGAAATGGGAGACTGGGATTGACATATATACACTATTGATATTATGTACAAAAAAATAACTAATGAGAACCTACTGTGTGATTCAGGAAACTGTATCCAGTGCTCTGTGATAACCTAAATCTCAGACTTTCAAATTCAACATGATGTAAACTAAATGTGTTCTACTACCGGGTTAGTACCAACCATAGCTCTTTTTGAATCTTATGCTATTTCAGCATTTTTCTGATGCTGAAAAAATGAAATCTCTTTTCACACAACTTTATTCCCTTTTAGAATGATCAATTCAGGAAAATAAATGTTGTTTATATAACTCAGGCTCCCATTATGATGAATTCCCATCAGCAATTTTCAAAAAACTGTCTTCATTTACTCTTCCAAGTGCTTCTAAAACTTTGAAATTGGTCATTTATTCCCCTAGTCACTAACAGTAATCTAGGCAATGTGTCTTTTTCAACTGCCAATAATGCTGATTTACGTTCCGTTTGGAGTTTTCCTTGTTACAGTCAAACAGCAATTTTATTTTACTTAACAGTAACTTGTTTAAAATTAATAGAATTTGTTTACACTTATCCTTATAGAACATCACATACTTTAGGCAAGAATGTGTTTAAAAGAAGAAAGATATGTCTGAATTACCAACCTGCATTCAGAGTCAGTTTGTGAAACTATTACTATCATCCTGATTAAAATCTATTAGCCTCATTAGTGTAGAAGTAAGATTTTTTAGTGTGACAAGCTGTCCATCGCATTTTTTTAAATATGAAAAATTATCTGTGACAGTTCACAAGTCAAATTTATCTTGCAATTATATATATATGATTTTATTATTATATTATATATTATTTTATTATATATATATATTTGAATATATTCATATATATATATATATGAATCAGTACATCTGAGCTTGAATAATGTATAAGGTTTCCATATTTATCACTAAGAATTTGTACATTTGTTTTCAGAACTTGCAAGTAGGTGTTTCTCACAAGGATGTTAACAAATTCAGAACTAACTCCATGAGGAAGAATTTCCTTCGATTAATTTTTAAATGGATAATGTTTAGTGTGACAGGAAATGTACATATTTTGGCCTCAAGACCTTATGAGATGTTGACAGCAGTTGAGGGGGACTGATGTGGCAAGTCAGTAACATTTTAGTACTTATAATAATTGCTCTCTCACTGCAAAATATGTGTGTTTTTTTGGTGGAGAAGTACAGTTCTTAATAGTGAAAATTTCAGTAATATGAAATACTTCTCTTTTTAGTGAAGAATCAGTTTATAATTGTGGAAGATAAATTTGATTTTTCAAAGTCACTAATTGCTTTCCATAGAATACAATTAAGTAAAGTCAAGTAAACAAAAATCCAATAGCCATATGTGACTATGATTATCTGCCCTCGCAGGGCTCACCTAGTGTGCGTTTGCAATCAGTAAGTAATGGGAAAGACTTAGAGGTCATAAAAAGCAAATTGCCTGCCATCTCTCCCTCCTTGTCATCTCATCAGGCAAAGGACTTCTTATCCCTTACTACTGAATACCATGGGGCATGTGCTGTATTGAATTTTATGTCAGGTCATGCAGAGCTGGTAATGAACTCTGAGCAGTACACTCCTGACATGACAGAGAACATAGCCTCAAATCACTAAATTAGTTTTCTGTCATCTAAACCTATACTAAATGACAGTTGTTTTTTCAAAGTCTTTAAATGATTGATAGTCTGGTATAAAATACTCAGAAGGAATTTTTAACCGTAACTCCTGTAATTGACTACATGAATTAGAAATAACATGTTTTGTCTCTTTATAAACACTGAACATGTCTCTTTATAAACACGTGACACTGGAAAATTGCATGTTACTTTATGTCAGAACACTGGATTTAATCATCTCACTGCTATGAAAACAACTATTATTCATGCTATGTACTAGATATGGGTATTTGTACTATCGATGTTCTTTACAATAGGGAAATCAAAAAACAATCGGAGGAACCTTAAACTTTTGTTGTAAGAATAATGTTCAAAAACAAAGGAAAGCATAAAGAGTAATATTGTGAACACTCAAGTACACTAATGTCTAGATTCATTAATTTTTCACTTTTGATAATCTCTTTCATTTGCCCACACATGAAAACAAATAATGAAGGTGAAAGTGAAGTGAGTGAAAGTTGCCCAGTCGTGTCCAGACTCTTTGCAACCCCATGGACTATACATCCCATGGAATCTCTAGGCCAGAATACAGGCGTGGGTAGCAGTTCCCTTCTCCAGAGTGTCTTCCCAACCCAGGGATCAAACCCAGGTATCCCACATTGCAGGCAGATTCTTTATCAGCTGAGCCACCAGGGAAGCCCAAGAATAACTAGAGTGGGTAGCCTATCCCTTCTCCAGCAGACCTTCCTGACCCAAGAATCGAACTGAGGTTTCCCGCATTGCAAGCAGATTCTTTTCCAGCTGAGATACCAGCGGAGCAATAATGAAGGTATTTTAGGTGTTAAATACCTAAAAGTTATTAGCAGGTGTCATAACACTTTATGTTTAAAATTGTGAACAAGTATGTTCAAATTGTAAAGTTTTCACATTTTACTGCAATTAAATACCATGCTAACAAAATTAATATCTATAATACATTTCACTTCTGATTTCTCCACCGTTTCTCCAAAATTTCTTTAGTAACTGTTTTCTACCCCTAAATAAAACATATAACCAATGCCCACTCATTTAATTTTCTTGTTATGTTTTAACAATCTGTTTAACCTAGTAAAATGCTAGCCTTCATCCTTTTTTCTCATATTGACTTATGGGAAAGTTGAAGACATTTGACCTGGAGAATGTTATCTATTCTAGATTTCTGTCACCTTTTCCAAATTGTTATTTAACATATTCCTCTGTCTTCTGTTTTTATGTAAATAGGAAATTATCTCCAAAGGAGAGAGGTTGGATTCATATTGAATGTTTTAACATCAAGAGATGAATTATGCCATTTTGTTTTCTCATCACATTGTTACCATATTTTGTTGAGAAATGATTTTATGGCATAGTACTTTGGAACTCTGTGAATGTTCAGTCATCCAGCAGCATTTCACCTGCTGGGTTTAGCATTGATTGGTGGTTCTTTTCTGAATTAATGGTTTAATTAGGGGCCATTGACAATTTTCAGTTTCCTGATTCCTTTCACTTTTCTCAACTAGCGTTGTTGTCATGAGAGTATGATTTCTTACTTATCTAGAGTTGAATGAAGTACACTTTTAATCCAAAGCAGACCAAGAGTTTTCCTGTTTCTTTACTATCAATTTTTGGACTGAAAAACAGATTTATTAGAGACATCTAATTGTGATGCTTGTTTTTTGTTTATTTGTTAAACTTTTGTATTTCTTTCATTGGAGTCCTCCTGTGAAGTCATGGATTTTTATTTATTCAATCTGTTTCAGTCAATTAAAATAAATAAAATTTTGATACTCCAATTTTTACAAATTTAAAAAGTACTAGAATTTTCAAACTGAATACCATATCTGTATGAGTGAATCATTAGTCTTGAGAATTTCTTTACTTCTGGTGCATCATAAACTGTGATGCTCAACTTCTACTTGACTTAAGCCAGGTCTAACACGACTGAGCAACTAAGCACAGCACAGCATTAGCTATCACCCACACATTTAGTGGGAGTCCAGGTAGGTTGGGGTTAGAGTGATTATTGTTACTTAAGTATCAGTGCTTTTAAATACCTCCATGGGAAAGATATATTGGCTTCCTAGTTGCGCAATGGTAAAGAATCTGCCTGCCAATGCAGGAGATACAGAAGACACATGTTTGATCCCTGGGTTGGGAAGATTCCCTGGAGAAGGAAATGGCAACCCCCTCCAGTACTCTTGCCTGGAAAATTCCATGGACAGAGGAGCCTGATCAAGTATAGTTCATGGGATTGCACAGAGTTGAAAATGACTGAGCATGCATGCATTCAATATCGTGCATGGGAGAGATACAAGTTTAGTATCAATAAAGCCAAGACTTTGTTTTAATATTTGAAATTTCCAATGCATACTTAGCATTGCAGACAATTTAAATAAGATTTTTGAAAATACTCTGTTTCACTTAAGCATTAGTTTTTAACTTTAGTTTTTATCTGACTATATACCAAGAAAAATATTTCTAAGGTGTTCAAAGTGACCGAATAAAGTTGAAGGCTTATTTGTAGTGGTTCTTCTCTAGGACAAGTAGTAGCAGAGTAATTCTCTCTCTCTCTTTCTCATGCACATACGAGCATTGTGATTGCACATAAAGTATTTTGGGACTTCCCAGGTGGCGCTAGAAGTAAAGAACCCACCTGCCAATGCAGGAGGTGTAAGAGATGTGGTTCGATCCCTGGCTCAGGAAGATTTCCTGCAAGAGAGCAAGGCAACCCACTCCAACATTGTTGCCTGGAGAATCCCATGGACAGAGGAGCCTGCTAGGCTTCACACGGGTCCATGGGGTCGCAAAGAGTAGGACATGACTGAAGCAACTTACCACGCATGCACATATATTTTAAGAATCTTTTTTTAAGAAAGATTCTTTGCTTTAAATATATTAGAAAACATTATAAGGCAGATTCCATTAAATGTTAAGGTTATGATTTTGAATATTATTTTTATTGATAGGGCTGCCGTAACAAAATTTTGTGGACTGGTGGCTTAAACAACAGAAACTTATTTTCTTACAGTTCTAGAAGCTAGAAATCCATGATCAGGGTGCTGGCAGGTTTGGTTTGTCTTAAGGCCTTTCTCTCCTAGGTTGCTAGATTTCTGACTAAGTCCTCCCATTGCCTTTTCTCTGAGCATTTACCCCACTTTCTTTTTCTCATCATGTATGAACACCACCATATATAATCTCTTTGTGACCCTGTAGACTACACAGTCCAAGGAATTCTCCAGGCCAGAATACTGGAGCAGGTAGCTATTTCCTTCTCTAGGGCATCTTCCCAACCCAGGGATGAAAACCAGGTATCCCGCATTGTAGGGAAATTCTTTACCAGCTGAGTCACCAGGGAAGCAATATAATCTCATTTCAACTTAATTACTTTTGTAAGGTCCATCTCTAAATGTGGTTAAATTTTGAGGTACTAGACTTTGGGACCCTAACATATGAATTTTTATAGGGAGTACAATCCACTCCATAAAAAGCACGCTTAATTATATAGTGAGATTCACTGTGTGTGGTACAATAGGCTGTGGGTCAAATTCTGGCTTTGACAGTCAGTGACCTGTGATTAGTAATTTAATTCTTCAACCTCAGATGTTCTCATATCAAGTAGGAAGGAAATGGAATTGAGTTAAATGGACTATTCTGAAAATTAGCGATTATATTTGTGATGTGCTGGGGATATAATGTGTCAATAAGTAAGCTCTCCTACTATAAAAATTAATGTTCTTCTTGTTTTATGGAGGACAAATAAAATGATATGTATTTTTTTTGCTATAATTTGAAAAAGGTATTTAATTATATTAAAATTTTAATTATTGTGTGTTTATATCTAACACTGAGCATCTCCATTAGTGTACCAAAAATGACTTCCAGGTTTTTGATAGATCTATCCTCTCAATTCCATGTTTAGGATCACTTCCTTTTTCTCTCATCACTTTTTATGAGTTTGCTTTGTTATACAGAAGTTTGAGAAACTCTGTGTTGACAACAAGATAAATACATGTAACATAATATCAAAGGACATGTCATATTAAATTAGTGGTTTATTTCACTGTTATATACAAATACAAGCAATAAGATATTTTTTGAAAGTTTAACTTTTATAATAATTTTAAGAAGTTCCTATATTTTATTTAAACTTTTGACAATGAACCTAAGATAATATTTAACTTTGATCTGTGGAATTATCTTCCCATGAAAGATTTTGTGACAGTGTGCTATAGAAAATTGAAGTAAATGTTTTCTGCCTTATTAACAGAAACAAAAATACTTGCATGGGAATAGATATCATAGAAAAAAAGCAAAAAGATAGCTTTAATAGCTAGAATCTGTACTTATAATTTATGAAGGCAGAAAGAAAGTTTTTAACTTTGTAATAGACAACAAACTGTAAATAACATGTTACAAAATCAGCTTATTCACATTATCTTCTGAATAAAAGCCTGTTTTAAATTTCTTCAGATGCAATTCGTTAATCTGAATTTATGAAACGTCCTGGGAAACAGCAGACTGCTGTTTTGCTCTTCTGATTACACAGGAATGCCATCTAGTGTCAAAACAGTATCTGCAGCCTTTTTGTCCTATGAAAACTCTATACTTTTTTTTCTGTAAAATATGCTTTAAGGAAACATCACAACGGATAGTTAGGGACTACTTCTATATCAATAAATAGAAGAATGTCAGCCAAGTAGCCTTTAGTTATTTCTGGTTTTTTTTTTCTTGTTATAAAATTAAATTATATTTAATTTAATATAAAACACATTCATTCATTCAGTTCAGTTCAGTTGCTCAGTCGTGTCCGACCCTTTGCGACCCCACGAACTGCAGCACGCCAGGCCTCCCTGTCCATCACCAACTCCCAGAATCCACCCAAAACCATGTCCATTGAGTCGGTGATGCCATCCAACCATCTCATCCTCTGTGATGCCATCCATCCATCTCTTCCTGCCCTCAATCTTTCCCAGTATCAGGGTCTTTCCAAATGAGTCAGCTCTTCACATCAGGTGGCCAAAGTATTGGAGTTTCAGCTTCAACATCAGTCCTACCAGTGAACATTTATTCAGGCATTCTAAATAAGCACCTGTATTAAGGAAAAAAATTCAGGAAGATAATTACAATACCCAATAAGCTCAAGGTTATATCAATTTATTTTATAATTTTAAGTTAAACAATTCAGAAATACATAAAAATATATTTTTTTTTGCTGCTCACAATTAATCTGTTATAATTAATATCTTCTGAAAGCAAGGAAACCATTGGATCTAGGTCTAGTTGATAAATTGTCGGATAGTATAGTAATTTTATCTATTGGTGTTTATTAAATGCTTAGTACAAAATGATTATTTATACATTTTTAATATAAACTTCTTATGCTCTGCTAGCTTGCTACTGAAATTTCTACTTAAATTTCACTTAAATTGAGTACTGAGATAGTGCAAAATAAAGTGAAAAACTGTATTAAGTTGGTTTATTAGTTTCTGCCTTTGTAGCTGACTTCTATAATTAAGAGAATTTTCAGTCATTTCATTTCTTCTCTAGGAAGCCAGTTCATTTTCCAAGTGCAATGAAGTATCACCTTATCAATTAATTTTCCATCGTGGAGAACAGTGCTCTACTAATGGCAGCAGACCCTAGAGTGGAATTTGATAGTAGAAAGCAGAATATAAAGGTGCAAGTGCAGGGAAATTTTAGTTGAATGGGAGAAATTGTGGAAGAAGAGGATGGGAGGCAGCAGGTAATGTGGTGATTCAGTTCAAGCAGCCACGGTGGCTTATGTTTTGGATGTAGATATGCCATTAGCAGAGGTTTGACTTTCAACTTGTGGCCCACACAAGGTTTCCTTCATTAGCTCCAGCACTGGGCTACTGCAAAAAGGAACATTCCCCAAACCTGGCACGTTAAGAAAACCTGGTTAACAGCGAAAGCCAGTTAGACTCTACCTAGCACCATGTATCCTGAGACTGACATTTATATTTTTCTACAAATCTGAAAGGTAGGATCATTGTTTTATAGAACACGAAGTAACTATTAATAGTCTGTATATCTGACTACCAGTTCTGGTTTCACTCAACTTAACATTTCTGAAGGCAGAGTTAAAGCTCAGCGGTAAAATCAAGCATGTCTGGTTGTCATTTGTGGCTTTCCTATGCCCTATGTGTAATCTGAAGTAATCAGTCTGCCTTTCAGAATTGTTGAAAAAAATTAAGTGCTGTTAGCATCACATTCAGAGGTAAGTGTTATAAAAAGGAACCATGGATGAATTTATGTATTAATAGGAGACAAAAATCAGGATTCAAACACTGGTTTTAAAATCTACCCTTTTGCAGCTGTACTGTGATGCAGCTCTAAACCAAGTTTTGGCAGTAACTATATACATTTGAGAAAATAATTTAATCATTGTCCTTGTTGGCAGAATAAGACAGTGGTATTATCGATTTTTTAAAAAATTCATTAAATAATCTGGCTTGCATAAAAGAAAATGTTTGATATAATTTATTTCATCATTATATTGCTAAAAGATCAGTAAGGAGGTGAATGATTGAAAAAAGACTTTAGTAAAGCTTTAGAGCTTTTATGGTAGAAATGTCTAAAATGAATGGTGGGGAGTAAGTCAACACTAACATTTGAAGTGGCAGCAGAAAGTATTAATAGAGGAGGTAATAAAGGAACAGAGTCTGGGAGAATTAGCCAATAATCACATAGCAGACAGGAGGAAGGGGATGTCACCATGTAATGTGGAGGTAATAGTAGGAAATTGAGGCACACATTAGCTTGATATACTCACTGTGTTGCCAGTAGTTTATTAGGCTTGTACTCTGTGAGGATTACATGAAGTCACCCGTGAAAGTCACTTTGGACACCTCTTGGCCTGATTAGTAGCACATACTCCACAAATGTTAACTATGCTCTATAATAATAGCTTATAGTAGGAAAAATAAAGCAGGCGAGAAGGACAGCAATGTAAAAAAGAGAGTAATCCCCAAGTACCTGTTACAGAGCTCCATAAATAACTTTTTTTCTGTATATAATGGAAAGCCACAAAAGAAGGCTAAGTTTGGAAGTGTCCAGATAAATTTTTAACATTCAAATGACCACTCTACTAGCTAATGGAGGATTGATTAGAAAATAACATGAGACAATCAAATTTAAAGAATGATGCTCAAGGCAAGAACATAGGCAATAGCATGGGGGTGAAGAGTAGACAATCATGATTGAAATTTTACAAGACAGTGCTTTGCCAATGACAAGATACGGATTGTCAACGTGACTCCCAAGTTTCTGACTGGTTATTGTGGCGATGTTAATATTTCCAAAAAATTCAGAGCCAGAGCAGCGTTGCTCATGAGACACTGACCAAAATACCACCATCATATCAACACTCAACAAAAATCTCATCCCCCACCAAGAGGAAGCACCTTATCAAGTCAGCTTTTTCAGAACTGCGAACAGCGGCAGGTTAGCTTTCTGGGGACATAGACTCCATGACAGAGAGGAAGATGCTGAGGTTATATTAGGCAGTGTGCTTAGGACTAACTTCCTTTACAGCAGTGGCTCTCAACAGGCATGAGTCTGCCCTCCACTAGATGTTTGTCTATGTTCGAAGGCATTTTTTGGATCTCATGAGTCCTTTTTGGTTGTGACAAGTGGACACAGGTGCTACTGGCATGGAATGAAAAGAAAAAAAGAAAACATACTCAGAGTACTGTTAAGTATCCTACATTACACAGGGCAAGCACTGACCATGAAGAACTGTGTGGCTCATATTGTCAATAAAGAAAGCATTGAGAAAAACCTGCTTTGCAGAGTGTAGGAGTTCAATAACAAAAATGTTTCACGTTATTGATTCAGAAAGCTTCATGATCCAGTATTATAGCAATATTGAAGTCTAAGAAGTAGAGTTTAACTAATGTAATTTCAAAACAGCCAAATATTGATTTTAATATAACACAAGTGCTTTTCTGTTTCTCAAACACCAACGAACAGAAACACTACTTCAGATTGCCTTTCTTTTTCTGACTAGTAGCACTACAACTCACAACTACTGTTGTGCTTTTGCTTCTAGTATGTTTGTAGCCTATGTGAAAATTAATAATTAATTGATAATAGTTAATAAATTATAATTCATTGAAATTGATAGCACAAAGATAATTGGGAAATTCCCAAATTTGGTGATTAAGCAATCTAATTGTAAATAATCCACATGTCAAAGAGGAAGATTAAATGAAATAAAAATTTTTATGTGAATAAAATGAAAACACAAATATTAAAATGTGTTTTGATACACTGGACTGTATCAAAGATAGCAATTCAGAGGGAATTTGTTAAATTTTCATAGAAAAAAATACGATTTGAAATAAGTAATGCATATTTAGATCTAATAAAGTAGAAAGAAAAGCACATTAAATGAAAAGCAAGAAGAAGCAATTAGAAAGGAAGAAATAAAAACATAAGAATAGACATCTATTAAATTAGAAACAACAAAATAATATACAAATTCAGTGAAAGCAAAAACTGCTTTGAGGAAAGGATTTTTATAAATTTAATCACTCTAGTCAGATTAATCAAGAAAAAAAAGAAACGACACAAATTACAATATTATAAGCTAAAGAGGGAACATCACTACAAACAACATAGAGAGGAAAAGAAATAAAATATAATAGTTTATGGCTATAAATTTGAAAAATGGAATAAAATTAGCATTGTTTCATATACAAAAACTAAGAAATGTCATTTAAAAATAATTACTTTACAAGCTTAGTTTTTGATGTTATTATAATTGTCATATTTACCACTTCACACATGCTTTTTTAAATTATTTTAAAATTTTAAATATCTTTTCTCAGATATAAACACTTTGTAAGATGTGGCATGCAAATATTTTATCTCAGTCTATGAACCTGTAGATAAGTATTCATCTAAAAGAAAAAATAAACAATAAGATGAAGTCCAAAATTTGAACACAATTCACCAAAAATATACAGTGTGTTAGTTGCTCATCAGTGCCTGACTCTTTGTGACTCCATGGACTGAAGCCTACCAGGCTTCTCTGTCTATGGGATTTTCCAGGCAATGATACTGGAGTGGGGTGTCATTGACCCCATGGACTGCAGCCCACCAGAATCCTCTCTCTATGGGATTTTTTCAGGCAATGACACTGGAGTGGGGTGCCATTTCCTTTTCCAGGAGTTCTTCCCGACAGAGGGATAGAATCCCGGTCTCCTTCACTGCAGGCAGATTCTTTACCAACTGAGCTATGAGGGAAGATGGCAAAGAAAAAAGCACATGAAAAGAAATTCAGCATTAATCACTAAGGAAGTGCTAATAAGGCCTTCCTAGGTGGTGTTAGTGGTAAAGAATCTGCCTGCTAAGGCAGGACACATAAGAGATGCTGATTTCATCCCTGGGTCAAGGATATCCACTGGAAAAGAAAATGGCAACCCACTCTACTATTATTGCCTGGAGAATCCCGTGGACAGGGGAGCCTGGCAGGTTACAGTCCATCAGTTCAGTTCAGTTCAATCATTCAGTCGTATCCAACTGTTTGTACCCCATGGACTGCAGCATGCCAGGCCTCCCTGTCCATCACCAACTCTCAGAGATTACCCAAACTCATGACTATTGAGTAGGTGATGTCATCCAACCATCTCATCCTCTGTCATCCTCTACTCCTGCCCTCAATCTTTCCCAGCATCGGGGTCTTTTCAAATGAGTCAGCTCTTCTCATCGGATGGCCAAAATATTGGAGTTTCAGCTTCAGCATCAGTCCTTCCAATGAATATTCACGACTGATTTCCTTTAGGATGGACTGCTTGGATCTCCTTGCAGTCAAGGGACTCTCAAGAGTCTTTTCCAACACCACAGTTCAAAAGCATCAATTCTTTGGTGCTTAACTTTCTTTATAGTCCAAATCTCACATCCATACATGACTACTGAGAAAATTATAGACAGACCTCTGTTGGGAAACTAATGTCTATGCTTTCTAATATGCTGTCTAGGTTGGTCATAACTTTTCTTCCAAGGAGTAAGCATCTTTTAATTTCATGGCTGCAGTCACCATCTGTAGTGATTTTGGAGCTCCCCCCAAAAATAAAGTCTGCCACTGTTTCCACTGTCTCCCCATCTATTTGCTATAAAGTGATGGGGCCAGATGCCATGATCTTAGTTTTCTGAATGTTGAGCTTCAAGCCAACTTTTTCACTCTCCTCTTTCACTTTCATCAAGAGATTCTTTAGTTCTTCTTCACTTTCTGCCATAAGGATGGTGTCATCTGTATATCTGAAGTTATTGATATTTCTCCCAGCAATCTTGATTCCAACTTGTGCTTCACCCAGCTCATTGTGCTTCATCCAGCCCAGTATTTCTCATGATGTACTCTGCATATGTTTAATAAGCAGGATGACAATATACAGCCTTGATGTACTCCTTTCCCGAATTGAAACCAGTCAGTTCTCTATGTCCAGTTCTAACTGTTGCTTCCTGACCTGCATACAGATTCTCAAGAGGTAGGTCAGATGGTTTGATATCCCCATCTCTTAAAGAACTTTCCACAGTTTGTTCTGATCCACACAGTCAAAGGCTTTGGCATAGTCAGTAAAGCAGAAACAGATGTTTTTCTGGAACTCTCTTGGTTTTTCAATGATCCAGGGTATGTTGGCAATTTGATCTCTGGTTCCTCTGCCTTTTCTAAATCCACATTGAACATCTGGGAGTTCATGGTTCATGTACTGTTGAAGCCTGGCTTTGAGAATTTTTAGCAATACTTTGCTAGCATGTGAGATGAATGCAATTGTGAAGTAGTTTGAGCATTCTTTGGCATTGCCTTTCTTTGGGATTGGGATTAAAACTGACCTTTTCCAGTTCTGTGTCCACTGCTGCGTTTTCTAAATTTGCTGGCATATTGAGTACAGCACTTTCACAGCATCGTCTTTTAGGATTTGGAATAGCTCAACAGGAATTCCATTACCCCCACTAGCTTTGTCCCTAGTGATGTTTCTTAAGACCTACTTGACTTCGCATTCCAGGGTGTCTGGCTAGGTGAGTGATTACACCATCCTGATTATCTGGGTAATGAAGATCTTTTTTGTATAGTTCTTCTGTGTATTTTTGCCACCTCTTCTTAATATCTTCTGCTTCTGTTAGGTCCATACCATTTCTGTCCTTTATTGAGCCCATCTTTGCATGAAATTTTCCCTTGGTATCTCTAATTTTCTTGAGGTGATCTCTAGTCTTTCCCATTCTATTATTTTTCCTCTGTTTCTTTGCACTGATCACTGAGGAAGGCTTTCTTATATCTCCTTGCTATTCTTTGGAACTCTGCATTCAAATGGGTCTGTCTTTCCTTTTCTCCTTTGATTTTTGCTTCTCTTCTTTTCACAGCTATTTGTAAGACCTCCTCAGACAGCCATTTTGCTTTTTGGGATTTCTTTTTCTTGGGGATGGTCATCCGTGTCTCCTGTACAATGTCACGCACTTACATCCATAGTTCTTAGGCACTCCAGATCTAGTCCCTTGAATCTATTTGTCACCCCTACTGTATAATTGTGAGGGATTTGATTTAGATCAAACCTGAATGGTCTAGTGGTTTTCCCTACTTTCTTCAATTTACCTGTGAATTTGGCATTAAGGAGTTCATGGTCTGAGCCACAATCAGCTCCCAGTCTTGTTTTTGTTGACTGTTTAGGGCTTCTCCATCTTTGGCTGGAAAGAATATAATCAATCTGATTTCAGTGTTGACCATCTGGTGATGTCCATGTGTAGTCTTCTCTCGTGTTGTTGAGAGTGTTTGCTATGACTAGTGCGTTCTTTGGCAAAACTGTATTAGCTTTTGTTCTGCTTCATTCTGTACTCCAAGGCCAAATTTGCCTGTTACTCCAGGCATTTCTTGACTTCCTACTTTTGCATTCCAGTCCCTTATAATGAAAAGGGCATCTTTTTTTATGGTCCATAGGATCGCAAAATAGTCAAACATGGCTTAAGTGACTTTAGCATACATGCAGGTACTAAACACATTGTACATGTTTAAAAGGGTTAATGGCATTTCTGTATGGCAGTCTACAGTGGGCCATTATTTTTTTTTCCTCTTATGCAAATTTTAGTTCAATTTTTATTTTCCTCATTGTCATTGTATTTTTTCTAAATGAATAGTGTGTTCAGAATAGATGATATTTTATCTCTCAATTTTCCTTTCTCTTTCTAGATTAATTACTTCATTCATTCGGGCTTATGGTCAGACAAACTGAAATTTTCTTTATTTTTCTTCACTTTAATTTCACCCTTGCTTTCTATTACTTTGCTGCTATTGCTATACTTTTGCTTTATTTTTTATTTAGTATAATTATCTAAATCATTTTAATTTCTTAATTGTTTGCTTAATCTCTCCTGAGAATAGAAATTTAAATTATATTTTACCTTCCAAAGAAAAAATAAGAGAAACTCTAGTCAAAAATTGCACAAGTATATTTATCTTTAGAAAACCTGTCATCAAATAACTATAGCATAATAGAGATTAGTGTTGCAAATTTCATAATTCAAAATTATTCTTTAAAGTCTTCTTGTCTAAAATCACTCCAAATATTAATCACATACTTTAATGAAATTTTAAATAATATGGGCAATTCACAGGATTTTATTACTCCAATTGATTTATTATCCAAAAATATATATAATAATAAAATTTGTATATATATATATTAAGAAAGAGTTTTTACTATTGACCTTTCCTCTTTCATGTATTGTAGGTTTCCTTTAAATTTTTTTCTGGGTGTTTTCTGATATTTCTGCTTCCCTCTGATTTCCTTTGCAATTCAGTTTTATTTGATTAGGCAATAGCACTCATTTACCACAAGATGCTAAAGAAGCATAATTTTCTTTTTTCATCCTCTCTTCCTTAGGCAGTGTTTTAAGTTCTACAATCTCATTAACTGGAGTACAAAATAAAGCATGAAACTTTTCAAATAACTCCTTTAATAGTTATTAGAGGCCATCATTTACAAAGCAAATATGTCGACTGTTATTTTCAACATCATATAAGATCTATTTATTTTGTTGTCACAGTTTAGTTTTGCAATTCGATCTCTAGTTTATTGTTTTTGCCAAGCCGCATCCCTCTATTCTGTTCTGTTTTGCTAAGGCTTCTTTTGTTAATGTTCCTTACAAGCCCAATTTATGAAATATGCCTTAACTTCCCAGCAATGAATGACTCAATTCAATACCTTTCAAAGTGTGAGTCAAACACAGGCCATGGAATTTGAATTATTTAATAAAAATGATTAGATTGCTCTGCATCCCAGGGCATGATTGAGCATGTCTGCGATGAGTCTCACTGCATGTAGAAACACCTTCAGCACTTGTCATTTCTCTGATCTGTTGCAGAATGAACAATCCACGTCTGTGCCTATGGCTCTTTTCATTAGCCTCTCAGTGATCTGACTCTAATCACTCTTTTCTGCTGTGTAAATTATATTTACTATAGATAAAAGCTGACGTTTTATAATGTCTACCAATTATCCTTCTGTAACTGCATGAAGGCAGGTTATGAAATCATTTGCCATACTTTTCCTGTATTTTCAGTTCTCTTTCTAAATCCCATTCCTTTTTCATAAGTAGAACAAGATGGAAAATTATGTAAATGTATGGTTACTTTAATGATAAAGTTGTATAATTTTGCTAGCGTTATCTAATATTCAATGTATATGTTAGTTGGATCATGAAATTAATTCTTTTCTTGAAAAGAATTGTTATTTCATCAGAGGATGTATGGAGAATCAATAATTCTGATATTTGCATCTATCTGTTCCTTTCTATCGGTAGAAATGCTTTAACATCAAAAGACTCTGATCATTCTTAATAATGCTAGCCATATATGAAAGATCCAAAGTACTTTGAAAAGAGAAGGGGGAAAGTGAAAATCTTATCTTGATAGTGTTGAAACAGAAGCTCCCAAAGCTTCCAGAAGCTCCCGTAGTTTTATTGGTAAAATTTTCAGTCACATTTTGATGACCAAACCATTATAATAATGTTCCAGTTCTATTTTCTTCTTTTTATGCAACATGATATTTTTACTTTGATACTAATCATGTTAATCATATCCCCTTATTAACTGCAAGTTCCTAAGGCTGATTATCTACATGTTACTATTCAGTAAGAGTGTCTTCAAATCTATAACAAAAATACTTGCTGAAAAATACTATTAGAGAATCAAATGCTCATTGTTAATAAAAGCATCACATCCAGTAGTTCCTTCTGACCTAGGTTTATTTATATCAGTTTATCACTCATTAATGAAAAACTGATAATGCAGTTTATCTGTATTCTCTAGATGAATTTTTCTACCTCTTCATGACCAAAAAAGTTTCAAGAATCCTCAAATAATAAATTGTCATTGGCCCAGAAAATGGGGTCCATGTTAAGTCACAAATGAATGCCAGATATTTCTAAAGATAGAGTTGAAAATAATATTTCGTAGTATTCTGTAAAGAAATAAACATAAAATGGTTTTGGGTAGCCAAACTGTGACAAAAATGGCAAAAAATGAGATTATTGAAAAACTTAAGAACAAAATTGGTAGTTTTATTCAAACGTGTCTTCTTAGTGCAGTATAAGATTTGATGAAAGCTTTGTAACACTATGAAGTCAGTATACTTGCCTTGCTGCTGATGTAATTTGTAATCATTGTTTTAGATTTTAGGTACACATTTGGTCTTTACTGCCATTAGAATTATGTTTTGGGTGAGGGCAATTTTCTTTTTTATATTTCCTGAGCAACTATGTTATCCTGACTTGGCCATTAGGGGTCACCTCAACAGACATTTGGAGATTATGTTAAGGGAAAAGTTTGAAAATTAGAGAATTGAGCCATTAATACAAGAACTAGAAAATAACTGTATATGCCTTTAAAATAATGATGAGAGTAGTATAAAGTAATGAAACAGAATGCAAAGGGGAAATACAGAAGATATGTGACAACTATTCTTTCAGAAAGCTGCAAAACCAAAACATACCTAACAAATTTGAGCAAGGAGACACCAGAAATATAAATATGAGAAAATTATATCAGTGATGGCAAATACTATATATTTATACATATGTGTGTATATACAAGCTCAGCTGGTAAAGAATCCATCTGCAATGCAGGAGACCCTGGTTTGACTCCTGGGTCAGGAAGATTCCCTGAAGAAGGGATAGGCTATACACTCCAGTTTTCTTGGGCTTCCCTGGTGGCTCAGATAGTAAAGAATCCACCTGCAGTGTGGGAGACCTGGGTTCCATTCCTGGATTAGGAAGATCTCCTGGAGGAGGAAATGGCAAACTACTCTAGTATTCTGGCCTGGAGAATTCCATGGACAGAGGAGCCTGCTGGGCTACAGTCCATAGGATCTCAAAGAACTGGATACAACTGAGTGACTAAGATACACACACACACACACACACACACACACACACACACATTAGCAGTTAATATGTGTGAAACACTTTCCCATGAGGTGTGTAATACACAGAAATGAGTTTTGGGCTATGAGTGTGTGTGTGTGTGTGTGTGTGTGTGTGTGTGTGTGCTTATTCTCTCAGTCTGTCCAGATCTTTGCAACCCCATGGACTATAGGCTGCCAGGTTCTTCTGTCCATGGAATTCTCCAAGCCAGAATACTGGAGTGGGTGGACAATCCCTTCTCCAGGGGATTATCTGACCCAGGGATGGAATCTGGGTTTCCTGCATTTCAGGTGGATTCTTTATTTTCTGAGCCACCAGGGAAACCCTGTGATGATATGTCATATATCATTGACACACTGATTAGTTGTTACTCTACAGATAAAACTAACTTTCTATCACCTCTCATTCCCTAGAATTGTAGGTGATGATTACAAGGCCCAGCCACTAGCAATGTCTCTATGTGTGAACTGAACTAAGGTAATAGTGATATGTGGAAGTGCTACTCACTGAAAGTTCTTAATTAACTCTTTAAAAAGTTTGTTTCAATTTAATCATTAGTGGCTTTATCGTTTCTAAAAGTAAATTCTCTGTTAGAGCAAAAGAGGAAAAGTTTAGTCAGATATTTGATATATTTTTCTATCTCCCTTTTTTTTCAACAGTGTTGGGTGTTTTCAAATGCTCCTATTTGCATAAGAAATAATGTTGAAAACATAGGCATCATTTGTACATAAAATTCTACTTGCAGCACTGTATATTGTATCACAGCCTTCCCATGTGGCTCAGTGGTAGAGTACACCTGCCAAAGCAGGAGATGCAAGAGACATGGGTTCAATCCCTGGGTAAGAAAGGTCCCCTGGAGTAGGAAATGACAACCTGCTTCAGTATTCTTGCCTGAAAAATTCCGTGTACAGTCCATCAGGTCACAAAGAGTTAGACAATTGAACAACTGAGCACACATATATTGTGTCACATGGAAAACTTTGTAGACAGAAATTCTTCTTTGAAATGTACTGAAGGTTTTCTCTCTAATTTATCAGATTATCTATACATACCTTAATTTTAAATAGCTGATAACGGCTTTAGTTGCACAGATAGCTAGATAACTCATACGTCACAATTTTTAGAGGCAGGTAAGGATAGCACCTGAATCACTATTGCTAATAGTTACCCCCAGTCTGCAGCTACTTCCATTGGTTTTCTCCCTCATCTTCACCTGTCAAGATTTTATTAGTATATCTATATCTAAGGGAAAAACAATGCTGTGGAATTAAAACTGATATCCCCTGCAAATTCACCTGTTGAAACCTTGATGTCCAGTGTGATATTTGGAGGTTGGGCACTTGAGGGTTAATTGGATCATGAGGGTAGAGTCTTAATTATGGGATTCGGTTCAGTTCAGTTCTGTCGCTCAGTCATGTCCGACTCTTTGTGACCCCATGGACTGCAACACGCCAGGCCTCCCTGTCCATCACCAACTCCTGGAGTTTACTCAAACTCATGTCCATTGAGTTGGTGATGACATCTAACCATCTCATCCTCTGTCGTCCCCTTCCCCCACCTTTAATCTTTCCCAGCATCAGGGTCTTTTCAACTGAGTCAGTTTTTTTGCATCAGGTGGCCAAAGTATTGGAGTTCCAGCTTCAACATCAGTCCTTCCAATGAATATTCAGGACTGATCTCCTTTAGGGTGGACTGGTTGGATCTCCTTGCACTCCAACGGACTCTCAAGAGTCTTCTCCAACACCACAGTTCAAAAACATCAATTCTTTGACACTCAGCTTTCTTTATAGCCCAACTCTCACATCCATACATGACTACTGAAAAAATCATAGGTTTGGTTAGATAGAGCTTTGTTGGAAAAGTAATGACTCTGCATTTTAATATTCTGTCTAGGTTGGTCATGTCTTTTCTTCCAAGGAGCAAGCGTCTTTTACTTTCACCATCTGCAGTGATTTTGGAGCCTATAAAAATAAAGTCAGCCACTGTTTCCCCATCTATCTGCCATGAAGTGATGGGACCAATGCTATGATAGTTTTCTGAATGTTGACTTTTAAGCCAACATTATAGAGATTATCTATTTCCTTCTACTGTGGGATGATATAGCAAGATGGCCTTCTGCTAGCCAGGAATGAGCTCTCCCTAGCTCTCACTATTTAGTAGGTCAGCACCTTGATGTCGGAATCCCCACCCTTCAGAATTATGAGAAATAAATGTCTGTTGTTCAAGACACACAGTTTACAATATTCTGTTATAACTTCTGAGCAGACAAACTTAAATATAATATTACAAGATGTTTTAACAAATTCTTTCTCAAATCAAGCAAGGACATTGATCACCTTCTTCCTTCTTTTATGATTTTTTTGTAAATATGTCTAGTCACTCTTGTGCTGTGCTTTCACTTCAGTTATGTCAGACTCTTTGCCACCATATGGACTATAGCCCACCAGGCTCCTCTGTTCATGGGATTTTTTTTAATGGGATATTTGACAAAGATAGAAAACTTATAGTATACTGTATTTCAGTTTTGATAAGGGATCTGATGAAATGTTGATAATTCATAGTAGCTAAGTGAAATATTCTCAAAATTAAACATAATTTGTTTATCATATATGGTTGCTCTTTTGGATGTCCAGTATTATGGCTTTCCAAATGGAAGAGACTATAATATAATAAAGAAAGCATGCACATGAATTTTCTTTCAGAAGCTCTAAGCCTTCAAGTATTTTAAGAGATTTATGTTGAAGGAAATGTATATCATATATATATATATATATATATATATATATATATATATAATGGAGTTTATAGATTATAGTGAAATGTGCTCAGTCATGTCCAACTCTCTGTGATCCCATGGACTGTATAGTCCATGGAATTCTCCATGCTGGAATACTGTTGTGGGTAGCCTTTCCTTTATCAAGTGGATCTTCCCAACCCAGGGATTGAACCCAGACCTCCCACATTGCAGGTGGATTCTTTACTAGCTGAGTCACATGGGAAGCCCATAGAGTATATGTCAATATCAAATCTTCATATCTGTGAACTATAAATGCAAATTCTGAGATTCCTGTCCAGTGAATTATCTAGTAGAAAATATGTATAGGAAAGCAAAATGTAATAGGAGCTTGCTTAGCAATTAATTGGAGCAAATAATTTCCATATGTTGATATTATTGGTCATATAAAATTATAACACATGCATATTAATTTTTCTTCTAAAAATCTATTCTGTATAAATGTGAAAATATATTTTACATACCACCTCCATCTATACAGACCTTTGGTTAATGCACTTCCAGTTTGACTCTGGGCTTGACTATACGACTTTTATTAAAAAGGTAAGGAAGGCAGAGGAATGTAAAGTAATTGTACATTGGGACACTTTCTCTCTCACTTATGGAATGTCTTCTCCTACCGTGTGAACCAGTGATGAGAGGTTGGCTGTACAATGAGAGACCAAGTAGAAAGTGGTTCCATACATCTTTGTTACACTAGCTTTTTCAGCTGAGAACCCACAGATATGAGTCAGATAAGTCAAACATTAGGAGGTCAATTAGCCCCAGGTTGGCCAACTCAGGCTGGAAGAATGCACAGCTGACACACTGAAATATGAAAAGCAATAATTGCTTCATGGAGGGAGGGCACTAGGTTTTGCAATGATTTATTACAACTGATATGGGAAAGGAGTACATCAAGGCTGTACATTGTCACCCTGCTTATTTAATTTATATGTTGAGTATATCATGAGAAACGCTGGGCTGGAATCAAGATTGCTGGGAGAAATATCAATAACCTCAGATATGCAGATGACACCACCCTTATTATAGAAAGCAAAGAGGAACTAAAGAGACTCTTGATGAAAGTGAAAGAGGAGAGGAAAATTTTGACTTAAAACTCAATATTCAGAAAACTAAGATCATGGCATTTGGTCCCATCACTTCATGGCAAATAGATGGGGACAGTGGAAACAGTGTCAGACTTTATTTTGGGGGGCTCCAAAATCACTGCAGATGGTGACTGCAGCTGTGAAATTAAAAGACGCTTACTCCTTGGAAGAAAAGTTATGACCAACCTAGACAGCATATTAAAAAGCAGAGACATCACTTTGCCAACAAAGGTCCGTCTAGTCAAAGCTATCGTTTTTCCAGTAGTCATATATGGATGTGAGAGTTGGACTATAAAGAAAGCTGAGTGCCAAAGAATTGATGCTTTTGAACTTTGGTGTTGGAGAAGACTCTTGAGAGTCCCTTGGACAGCAAGGAGAACCAACCAGTCCATCCTAAAGGAAATCAGTTCTTAATATTCATTGGAAGGACAGATGCTGAAGCTGAAACTCCAATACTTTGGCCACCTGATGCAAAGAACTGACTCATTTGAAAAGACCCTGATGCTGGGAAAGATTGAAGGCGGGAGGAGAAGGGGACGACAGAGGATGAGATGGTTGGATGGCATCACTGACTCAATGGACATGAGTTTGAGTAAACTCTATGAGTCGCTGATGAACATGGAAGCCTGGCATGCTGCAGTTAGTAGGGTCGCAAAGAGTCCAACATGAATGAGTGGCTGAACAGAACTGAACTGATATTAATATCTACATTCCTTGTCATTATGAGTTTTATTCTGCCCAACTTCATTTCATCTTGCTTGTTATTTTACATGCTGTGACATAAAGAGGACAAAGACAAAATCTCAATTCTAAGAACAGGATTCCTGATATGAGTGGGCCAGTGAGTAATTTAACTGTAACTATTAGATTGTTGTTTCTTTATCTGTCAATGCATTTGCTGTTGTTGTTTTGTTGCTAAGTCATGTACAACTCTTTATGACCCCATAAACTGAAGCATGCCAGACACCTCTGTCCACTATGTTCTGGAGTTTGCTCAAACTCATCATGTCCATTGAGTCAGTAATGCTATCTAATCATCTCATCTTCTGCCACCCTCTTCTCCTCTTACCCTCAATCTTTCCCAGTATCAGATATTTTCCAGTGAGTCAGCTCTTGGCATTAGGTGGTCAAAGTATTGGAGATTCAGCATCAGCATCAGTCCTTTCAATGAATATTCAGGTTGATTTCCTTTAGGATTGACTGATTTGATTTCCTTGCTGTTAACATATAATCAAGTCCAAAAAAAAAGAGAGAGAGAGAGAAAAAAAACTTACTAGTTAAAAATTTCCATTTTCTCAAAGTAATACTAGGAGTAAATACAAGACAGAACGTGTTTCAACAGCAGCAACCCTAATGTGACATCAAGCATTAATATTGTTAATTCACAATGGATTCCTTTCATATTGAGAGAACATTTCCTAATCTGTAGCTAAATAGTTTTATATGCAAATAGTTATTCTAATGTGAAATTCTAGTGGCATATTTAAGAAGCTAGCTTCCCTGGTGGCCCAGATGGTAAAGAATCTCCCTGCAATGCAGGACTCTCAGGTTTGATCCCTGAGTGGAGAAGATTCCTTGGAGAAGGGAATGGCTACACACTCCAGTATTCTTGCCTGGAGAATTCCATGAATGTAGGAGCCTGGTGGGCTATGGGGTCACAAAGAGTTGGGCAGGACTGAGAGATTTTCGCTTTCACTTTCATCTATACAGAATGTATTAATAAACTTTCTAAAGTTATAATTAAGCAACCTTTAAGTTTATGTTGACCCCATAATCAGGTAGCAGTTCCTTTGAAAATCTCCATTTCTAAGAAGGTATTTTTATCAGTGGCATCATTAGCACATGAGCGTTATTAACAGGAAGTCTGTTGCTGAAAAGATTATGGAGAAAAGAATGTATAAAACTTTCAATTGCAAAATAAACAAAAGCCTCTCTGTTTGTTTTTAACAGAGAGATATTTTGATGCAGGGGGCTGGATACTAATAAATTTTGCTTTCATTTCTAGATAATTTATTTGTTCCTTTATCAAAATGAGCTGTTCTTCTAAAAATATGATCCCATTTTATTCTGGCAGCGGGAGGACTTGAACAACTTAAAACTACATATATTATGCTATTTTCAGTTTGTTCTTTTTTATTTCTCTAATGTTTTTCTGTGTTCAGTATATAATTTTTATCACAATGTTTTTTGGTTTTTTTTCTTTTCCTCTCTTGAGGTGTGATTTTTTTTTTTCCCTAATAGCAAATGTGGTTTATATGGATTTGTTTGATTGCTTGTCATCTGTCTTCACGGAGTTGGCTACAGTTACTGGACATTTTTTTTTTTTAACCATATAGTAGATGTAGATTTTCTTTTTACTCTCACAGGAGATTTGAAGAGCTCTAAGCCACTTTTAATTAATTTCTAATCATTTGGGTTCTTTTTTTTTTAATGCTACATTATAGTTTATTGTGATCCTAATTCAATCCAAGGTGACAGGTGAAATCGTCTCTGCTATATTTAAGTTTCTTGGGCAGCACCACCTGAGGACAGCATTTGCCTTTTTAAAACACGATTCTGACATTAAGAGATTTCTGTTTCTCCATCCATCATGTTCGAGTCATCTTGAATCTCACGATCTAGAGCCAGGTTCTCTCGCCCACCCCTGTCATCAGTGTCTGACACCCGCTCCAGGTCATCTTCACTTCCCCAGATAGGCCAGGTAGGCATACCAGAACAGAGCCACCAAGTTTGCAAAAAGCACCCGGAACTGCACAGGGATATAGTTGATGTTAATAAACTGCACGGGTGTCCAGACTCGCCAGTTCATCCGCAGCGCCAGCCAGAACCTGCTCTTCATCTTGGCAGTGAAAGCGGCAGTGTCCTGCCCCTCCAGGAAGTTCATGACAAGGAAGAACAACGACAGGAAGGTGGGTGCGAAGAGAAGGCGGTCCAGGAGGAGCCTCTTGATGCCTGCCAAGGGGACCTCGGAAGGGATCCAGCGCTCCATCAAGAGGTAGAAGAAGTGACCCAGCGGCCCCAACTCCTGGCCTGCCAGGCGCAGGGCCCAGGGCGCGGGGCCCATTTGGGTTCTTATAGTTGTGGGTGGAATACATTTTATTACTCCTTCCTGAACTGATTTACTATGACTCCACACAAAAGAATTTAGTTTTGTTTTCTTGGGTTTCTTTGTGTCTGATATACCTTCTTCATGTTTTCCTAGGTCCACTAGGAGGGACATTTAGTACCAATTAGAGGGATGGGAGCTTATGCTAGAGATCCATTTTTTTTTAATTTATCTTTTTATTGAAGGATAATTGCTTTACAGAATTTTGTTGTTTTCTGTCAAACCTCAGCATGAATCAGCCATAGGTATACATATATCGCCTCCCTATCAAATTGCCAATGGCATTTTTCACAGAACTAGAACAAAGGATTTCACAATTCATATGGAAACACAAAAGACCCCAAATAGCCAAAGCAGTCCTGAGAAAGAAGAATAGAGCTGGAGGAATCAACCTTCCTGACTTCAGATTATACTACAAAGCTACAGTCATCAAGACAGTATGGTACTGGCACAAAAATAGATATATAGACCAATGAAACAATATAGAAAGCCTAGGAATAAACCCAGCACCTATGAGTACCTTATTTTTGACAAAGGAGGCAAGAATATACAATGGGGTAAAAATATCCCCTTCAATAAATAGTGCTGGGAAAATTGAACAGCCACATGTAAAAGGATGAAATTAGAACATTTCCTAACACCAAACACAAAGATAAACTCACAATTGATTAAAGACCTAAACGTAAGACCAGAAACTATAAAACTCTTAGATGAGATCCAACTTTTATGGAGGATTTCATTTATTGATTTATGATGTGTCCTGCACATTGGCTGAATCTGTTGTCTCAGTGCAGACTCAAAATTCCTATCCTTAGTTGTCAGCTCCTTGACACCTTGGTGTCAGTTTCCAGCTTATTCATCTCTAGGGTCCCAACTTATTTTTATACTTAAAATTTTCCATTACTAATTACCTTAAATAGTATTTCCATTTTACTCATGAATAGAAAAGGCCTACTGCATCACTTTATTTTTCCATTTTACAGAAAGTTATCTTATTTGCTCTGAAAATATTGTGTAAATGTAAAACATATTAGTATATAACTTATTTTTTCTAGATCCTCATTGTCTAGTTTTTACCTAAAATTCCAATAGAATCGGCACAAATCAATTAAATGCACATTAAAGAAGTTCAAGTCTATGTCTAGAATTTTAAGCAATCAATAATAATAAATAACAGCTCTGACCTCAAAGTGATCAAAATAAATGAAAACATATGTAGCATATAAAACATAAACATAAATCAAAGCACTTTTATCTATATATTTTGATCTTTACCACTTTTCAGTGTGAAAATGTTCAAATTATATGAAGAGTAAAATTTCAAAGTTAATCAATCTTCTTTAAAGTCTACAGACTGAATTGACCACATTTGAACATTTTTCTGTAAAATGTTATACATTTTATTGTTGGTTATCTCTCATTTCAGAATTCTTACAATATGCTGTTATTCTTCATCCTAATTCTACTCTGTGGATAAAAAAGGGAATGAGTCTTTCTTCTTTCCAACATAAAGATTATTTGAAAATTTGGAATAAAACTAGCCTTATTCTAAGTATTAACTTTCCTACCCCTCCCATCATTCCACAGATAATATTGTTTCCAAAGTTTCACCCATCTGTTCATTTCTTCAGTTTCCTGAGTTAATTTTAAATTTCTGTATCTAAAATTAATATAGCACTCGATAGGTAGCTCAGTCTAGACAGAAAGTAATTTACCTCATTTGAAGTAGACATTATTACATCAAATTACATTAAGTTAGCATTTTCTCTTTCAATGACTTCTTTGAAAAGTCCACACATTCTCTTACACCATTGATCCTAATGCTAAAATGTCTCTCTCACTTCCTTTCTGTATAGTGCTTATATTGTATTGCATCAGCTGAAAGAATGAATGAAACATAATTTATTTCTTATAATTCTGGCTTTTCTTCCATGATACCCTTTTGTGTCTTCTGTAATTTTTTTTTTTTTTTTTTTGGTTACACAGTGCAGCATGCAGAATCTTACTTCCTTGACCAGGCATCAAACTTTGCCTGCACTTTGGGAGTGTGACAAGGGAAGTCCCTTCCATTATATTTGTAATTGAACTTTAATTTGCCAGCTACTTTTACCTACTCTTAGCTTTTATTATTTAAATTATCTAAAAATACTTAAAATAATTATTTCAGTTTTTTCTTTTGGGACACTGAATTTGATTTTATAAGGATAATAATAAGATAAAATAATACCATTACATTTATAATTACATATTATTGGGTGAAAATTATGTCTAGAAGCTAATTTTATGACCTGATCAGCTCTTGTAATTAGTTCACTTTATTATTATTAATATTATTATTTTCCCTGCCAATACTAACTATATTATCTTTATCAGGAAATATCTATAATTTTAGCATGTTGGAGAAAGTTGTTATTTTGTTACATATTGCCTTTACACTTTTTCCTCATTTAGCATATGTCAAACAAATTACTGTTGAAGTTTTTCTCAGTAATAGATTATAAGCAGCATATTTGAGAACTACCTATGTATTGATATATGGATTTTAAAAATTTTACATTATCTCATGCTCCTTTGAATGTCAGTTCTATAAATGCTTGATAAGTATATATGTGAAAAACACTCAAAATATGTATCTTTTGTCTGTTTATCCTATAATAACCTAAATTTTTAATTTTTCCTTCTTAAAATTGCTGGAGCAAGTATGAGAGTTGTAATTAGATAAAAAACTATTTTTCTCAAATATTGTATATTTCCATATAAAATATTGTGTCAAATGCATCTTAAGTGAACAATGAAAAGAAATAGAGGAAAACAACAGAATAAGAAAGACTAGCGATCTCTTCAAGAAAATTAGAGATACCAAGGAAACAGTTCACACAAAGATGGGCTCAATAAAGGACAGAAACAGTATGGACCCAATGGAAGAAGAAGAGATTAAGAAGAGGTGGCAAGAAGACACAGCAGAACTGTACAGAAAAGGTCTTAATGACCCAGATAACCATAATAGTGTGGTCACCAACCTAGAGCCAGACATCCTGGAGTATGAAATCAAGAGGGCCTTGAGAAGCACTGTCATGAACAAATCTAGTGAAGGGGATAGAATTCCAGTTGAGCTATTTCAAGTTCTAGAAGATAATGCTTTAAAGTGCTGAACTCAATATGCCAGAAAATTTGGGAAACTCAGAAGTGGTCACAGAACTAGAAAAGGTCAGTTTTTATTCCAATCTCAAAGAAGGGCAATACCAAAGAATGTTCAAACTATAGCACAATTGTGGTCATTTCACATGATAGCAAGGTAATTCTCAAAATCCTTCAAGCTAGGCCTCAACAGTATGGGAACCAAGAATGTCCAGATGTACAAGCTGGATTTAGAAAAGGCAGAGGAACAAGAGATCAAATTGCCAACATCTGTTGCATCATAGAAAAAGCAAGAGGATGTTAGGAAAAAATATCTACTTCTGTTTTATTGACTACACTAAAGCTTTGACTGTCTGGATCACAACAAACTGAAAAATTCTTTAAAACCACATTACTTGCCTACTGAGAAACCTGTATGCAGGTCAAGAAGAAACAATGAGAGCTTGGACATGGAACAATGGACTGGTTCAAAATTGGGAAGGAGTATGACAAGGCTGTAAATTGTTATACCCTGCTTATTTAACTTATATTCAGAGTGCATCCTTCAAAATATCATGCTGGATGAATCACAAGCCAGAATCAAGATTGCTGAGAGAAATATCAGTAACCTCAAATATGCAGATGACACTCTTACAGATGTGAGAGTTGGACCATATAGAAGGCTGAGCACCAAAGAATTGATGCTTCTGAACTGTGGTGCTGGAGAAGACTCCTGAGATTCCCCTGGGGAGCAAGGAGATCAAACCAGCCAATCCTAAAAGAAATCAACTCTGAATACTCATTGGAAGGACTTAACTGAAGCTCCAATACTTTGACCACCTAATGTGTAGCGCCAACTCACAGGAAAAGACCCCTGATATTGGCAAACATTGAGGGTAGGAGGAGAAAGGGGCAATAAAGAATGAGATGGTTGGATGGCATCACTGACTCAATGCACATGAGTTTGAGCAAAATCTGGTGGATAGTGAAAGACAAGGAGGCCTGGTATACTGCAGTCAATGGAGTGGCAAAGAGTCAGACATGACTGAGCTACTGAACAGCAACATATATGCTTTTTCTAAATAAAACATGTTAAACATAAAAAATTAAATCACAACTGAGCCATGTTTACATTTCTTTATCTGATTTTTTTTGACAAATCTTGTACTATGGAGTCATACTTCTCCCATAAGCTAGGATTTGATCTTCGCTGCATTTGTCTGGTTTCTATTCACTAAAAGCAACAGAATACCAGTACAACAAGAAGGAACAGGAGACATAGTTTTAGTTTCTGTACATATTTAGAATGGATTGTTGGATAAATAGAGTGATTCTAAGATTGCAAACAAATGTTTTTAAAAAGGAAGAGCTAGAGTGAAATATAAAATAGCATGCTGGAAATTGACATTGTAAGTGAAGGGCACTGTTGAGCTTTCCCTTATTAAAATTAAACTACTGTTATACCCAAACATTGCATTTTTTACGTCTTGTTTGTAATCATTTTACCATTTTAATCAGTCTCCTCATTGTTTCCACTTCTGGACTTGGTCCATTTCTTCTTTCAATCTAATGTTACCCTAGAGTAATGTAATTGATGTTCCACCCATATACTTATGAATCTTCCTAAATGTTTAGATCCTTGAGAACAGCAATGATTTCCTGTTAGTCTTTTTATCCCTCTTTCTTTAACTAAAATATACTACTTGCTCAGTAATATCCATTAAATTAAACTAAAATGAATTGAAATGTAACTCAGAGACCCTTTTCTCTCCCTCTGCCTCGGACATATATTCAATTGTATGATATACACTTCCATATAAATATTCAACAGATATTTCAATCTGAATTTAGGCAGAGCATCTACTTCTATCCATTTTTTCAAGTCACAATCCCGGCTTGTTATGCTTGCATTTCCTCTCTCAGTTAAATTTAACATCACCTATACAATCATCCTTCATCCTTTATTTACTTTCTATACCTGATAAAATACCAATTTCTGGAAAGTTTAATGCCTGCATCTGAAATACACTCCCCTTTCATCCATGACTGTATCTTTCATAAGTCAGATCCTGACATATTTCACACACAGTTATCTCTAAATGGTGTCCCAGCCTCTATTCCTAAGTTGTCTTAAAGTTCCACAGCACATAACCATCTGCTCTTAAGTCTGCCTTACTGCTTTGTACCTATTTTAACAAAATTTTAAATGACTAAAGGAAATTATTAGGATAAGGTGAATTTACTCAACTCACTGTTACCTGTTTAGTGATATGCTAAGAGTGTTGGATCAGGGATCAGGCCACCTGGGTTTTCAATCTGTCTCTTCTGCCATTAACCTTGTGATGTTTTGCAAGTTACATGACAATTTTAAGTTTTGGTTTTCCCATCTGTAAAATTGCTATAATCATAGGACCACCTCATAGAGTTGTTCTGAAAATTGAAGTAATAACCCATATAAAGTGTTTAGGGGCTTCCCAGGTGGCACTAGTGGTAAAGAACCTGCCTACCAAAGCAGGAGATGTAAGAGATGTGGGTTTGACTCCTGGGTCAGGAAGATCCCCTGGAGAAGGAAATGGCAACCTACTCCAGTATTCTTGCCTGGAGAATCCATAGACAGAGGAGCCTGGTGGGCTACAGTCCATAGTGCCATGAAGAGTCAGACATGACTGAAGCAGCTTAGCACACACACAAAGTGTTTAGAAGAATGTCATTGGCAAGCAGGTATTGAAATAATAAGAAAGCACTTGAATAAATATTAGCTCTTATGATAGTCAATTTTTGATAAGGTCGCCCTCTGCCCTTTCTAACTTTTACTCATTTTAAAGACTCAAATATGTATTAATTTCACAAAGACTAAAAACATGTGTATTCTATTATAGTAACTATAACATACATAACATTATGCAAATGGAAATATCTTTAAAAAGCTTTTCATACTGTTGGAGGAACAGAGATTGAGTCTACCTAATTTCCATGTTTCTCACACCTAGTTTGTCACACAAAAGTGCCTAGTAAATTATGACTTTTTTATTAATTGCTTCCTGTTCAGAACTAAAATGATTCTATATGTCCCAGTCTTCAACAGGTTGAAGATAAAAAATCCTTGAACTAATCACTAATTTTGAAGTTCCTGTCTCACTCTTCAAAAGTTCTAGCCTCTTTCAAATCATAATGAAATAGAAGATATTGATATTATCTTTTCCTTTGAAAAAATTGCTCTTTCAAATATTTTATATTATTGACCACTTTCTTCTATCCATCTATATCCTTATCTGTCAGCATTTCGGTCACAATTACCCAAAGCAACATCTATGTTGGTGAAACCAGTATTACTACAGATAAATTATGGAATTCACACTGAGTTTTTAAGGCTTGATAAGGAGAGTACTGATAATCCCCTCCAAAAACTGAAAACACTTCATCTTCTTGCCTTGTCACTTATAGTTATCTGTTGACTAGTATCAACAGAGTTGACACAGATATCAAAGATTTGATGTGCAGTTTGTATTGAAGTTATTACTGGCACTGTTGTTTATGCTTTGAATTCATGATGCCTTGGAAATTCTAGAAAATTTCCTTTCACTACTTTGTGTGTGTATGAGTGTGTGTGTGTATGTGTGTGTGATTGCAACCCACATGCCATTTTACCATGTTATGAATTATTGGGAATGTGTAGAAAATAAATAAATGAGAATAGGCATGTGGCAATGATGCAAACATGTTTATGAGTGAGTACTAAGTCACTTCAGTCATGTCCGACTCTTTGCAGTCCAGTGGACTGTAGCCCACCAAGCTCCTCTTGGTTTCTCCAGGCGAGAATACTGGAGTGCGTTACCAGGCCCTCCTGCAGGGGATGTTCCCAACCCAAGGATTGAGTCCGCATCTCTTATGTCTCACATTGGCAGGTAGGTTCATTACCATTAGCACCAACTGAGAAGCCTAAAATATTTATAACTTGCCATAAAACCTGATCTATATTCCCTGAGCCAAACTGAAATCCTTTACTTTATGTCTCCACAGTTATTTATACAAGCACAGCATTATTGTCGAACACCCATTTCACTCAGGTGTGTATTGATTGTGTCTCAGGATGAATAAAATTTTTTGGATGATAGACACTAATTATTAATAAAGCACAGTTAATAAAAACTATCCTACATGTATTCCAACCTCAATATTTACCCAGAAATAGATTATTAAGAAATTAATGATATGGTTACTGCACAAATTCTAAAAATAAACCATGGTTTTTGTCAATTTGTGAGACACAGAGAAGTAAAGATTAATATCTATGTAGAATTCACTTGTACTTTGGAAGAAAACAAATGTGTAAGATGTAGAATTAACAATTTAACATTGTCTATGATAAGAATTAAAAAATGAAAGCAGTAAATGATATAGAACCTGAGAAGGGGAAAATTGCTGAAGAGCATATCTAAGTCATAATAGAGAGCATAATATGCTGCATTCATAAATCTAGGGAAAAATGCAATGCAGTTATATAGAGCCCATAAACTATTGCTATTTTATTCTGAGAAGTCCAATGCATTGTCAAAAATGATCCCAATTACTATAAATCAGAAGCATTCATACTTAAATGGAAGATATAAAGTATCTGTACTTTCGAAGAAATATATATATATATATGTGTGTGTATATATATATATATATATATATATATATTTAGCTGGCAGTCATATCAGAATGAGTTAAAATTCACAAATTGTTTTGGGGTTGAACAAGTGTTGACACATTCAAATGCACTTTAATAGGAAGTGTTTCCAACTCATTCCAATTCTCTAAGTTTTTCATTTGCAAATACATTTGAGTCTTTTCAGCCTTGACTTAAATTGTAGATAAAATAGCTTTATGCAACATAGAATAAAGGGCTTTTAAGAAGTTAGAATATTTACAGATAGAAAACATCTCATGCAAAACACTGTGATAAGTATAAAGAATTCAGTACCATATGGATTAATTTTCCTTTAAAATAAAAATTGAATATGGAACTTTGAGAAAAGTTACTTAGACGAATACAAGTAGATCATAAAATATTGAATGTCTTATCCGTTGCTTTTAATCACTTAAATGGGTCATCTAAACATGTACTTTGTTTTAACGTCTATTAGTCATAAAATATAATTTCTTTTTATAGTATAGATAACATATTTCTTAAATTATTGCAATTGATCTTGCAAATTTTTATTGTCTGAAATTTGCATAAATATTTGCCTCAAGCCATTTTTATATTCCAAATATCTAAATACAAATACTCAGTGAAAACAAAATAGATTAAACAGAAAGCACTGTGCTAAGTGGTTTACTTTTGGTTAATAATGCATAGTGGCAGACCTTTCTGCTTTCCTCTGTCGACTCTTTCTTCTTATATCCTCCCATTACTTCCAAAATTCATCCCACCAATCTATGTTGAATGTACTCATATATCCTTAATATTTTTATTTAATATCATATATTTAATAATTTAATTTAATATACAGTTAATAACACAATTTAATATTTAAATTAACATTATAATTTAATAATATGATTTACTAATCATATATATTTAATATGTTTGACTGTGTGGATCACAATAAACTGTGGGAAATTCCGAAAGAGACAGGAACACCAGAACACCTGACAAGCCTTTTGAGAAATCTATATGCAGGTCAGGAAGCAACAGTTAGAACTGGACATGGAACAACAGACTTGTTCCCAATTGGGAAGGGAGTTCACCAAGACTGTATATTGTCACCCTGCTTATTTAATTTATATGCAGAGAGCATCATGAGAAACACTGGGCTGGAATAAGCGCAAGCTGGAATCAAGATTGCTGGGAGAAATATCAATAACCTCAGATATGCAGATGACACCACCCTTATGGCAGAAAGTGAAGAACTAAAGAGCTTCTTGATGAAAGTGAAAGAAGAGAGTGAAAAAATTGCTTAAAGCTTAACATTCAGAAAACTAAGATCATGGCATCTGGTTCCACCTCATGGCAAATAGATGGGGAAACAATGGCTGACTTTATTTTTGTGGGCTCCAGAATCACTGTAGATGGTGACTGCAGCCATGAAATTAAAAGACATCTCCTTGGCAGGAAAGTTAACCAACCTAGTCAGCATGTTAAAAAACAGAGACATTACTTTGCCAAAAAAGGTCCATCTAGTCAAAGCTATGGGTTTTCCAATGGTCATGTATGGATGTGAGAGTTGAACTATAAAGAGGCTGAACACAGAAGAATTGATGCTTTTGAACTGTGATGTTGGAGAAGACTCTTGAGAGTCCCTTGGACTGCAAGGAGATCCAACCAGTCCATCCTAAAGGAGATCATCCCTGGGTGTTCATTGGAAGGACTGATGTTGAAGCTGAAACTCCAATAGTTTGGCCACCTGATGGGAAGAGCTGACTCATTTGCAAAGACCATGATGCTGGGAAAGATTGAGGGTAGGAGGAGAAGGGGACAACAGAAGATGAGATGGATGGATGGTATCACTGATTCAATGTACATGAGTTTGGGCAGACTCTGGGAGTTGGTGATGGACAGGGAGGCATGGTGTCCTGCAGTACATGGAGTTGCAAAGAGTTGGACACAACTGAGCATCTGAACTGAACTGAACTGAACATGTATGCCACTAACCAGATGCACAATTCAGCTATATTCAAGCTTTGTACTTTTTCTTCCCTTATTCTCCACAAACAAATATCTCAAAAGAGTAAACCACAGTTACTGTCTGTATTTTCTCTTTATTCCTATTTAATTGCACTTTGGCCCTTTATACCTCTCCTAAATTTAAGTATAAAAAATGGTTTAAAAGCAAATCACTTTTTTCCATTTATTGCCTTTGTTCCTTTGTCAAAGATCAGCTGACTGTATTTATGTGGCTTACTCCTAGGCTCTCTATTCAGGTCCAATGATTAATTTTGTATTATTTCCCTAATAACACACTACTTGATTACTGTAGCTTTATAATAAGTCTTGATGTTGAGTGGTGTCAGTCTTCCAGCTTTATTCTTCTCCTTCAACTAAGTAACCTCTTGATGAAATATAACTTCATAAATTTATCTTCTAGGAAGACTTGAAGAAAACTGAACAATCTTAATATATGGTCTTTTTTGAGGAATAGGCTGGCAGATATTCATCATCATAGACATTAAGAACAGAACATATTTCAGCCTGGTTTTCTGTTGGGAATTTGACAGGAGAATAATCATAGTAACAACAACTACAAGTTAAAATCTCTCAGGTAGCATTGGGAAATAGTATTATGAAAAATAAAAAGGGACATAAATTAGGGGAAAATGTACTATGATGAAATACTTAGAATTTTGTGAAATGACTGGAAATTAATGAGTCACACTTTAAAAATCAAAAATACAATTCTAATAATTCTAGGCCTCATATAAATGAATATTTATCAGGTTTACTTTTTAGTAAGATAGTGGATTTGCCAGGACACAAGATTAGGATCTGATCTTTTGCAAAAAGAAATATATAAACATTTATCCTAACTCATCCGACTGAAAATTTAAGCAGTCTAACTTTATTCACATGTTTGGACTCAAGTTTAAAGAAGTGAAACTCTCTTTCAACACTATAGTTTACAGGAGATATGATTCTGCCTTTGGGGGTTCTACTAAGCATCAAATTCTAAGATTCCTATTAAAGACTATGTGATAGTTTCTGTTTGTTTGTCTGTACTTCTTGGTTCAATTTTGATACCCTGACTAGAGGCCAAGTTGGTTCTCCTACTGGAGCATCTATTTAGTCCATACCCCAAACACTTGATTTCACCCACTGAAACCCCTGCATACCAGCTCAGGAACCAGGCACCAGATAATTTGGAGGAACCCCCAACACTGAGGGTGCACCAAACTTATTCAAATTAGCCACTGTACAGAGAAGACAGGAAACCTACCTAAACACTTGCTACCAAAACTTCCCTGACAGTCCAGTTTGCTGTTACTTGTTCCAGAGACAACCCACTGTGCAGTCCAGCCTGGCATAGGTAACAAAAAGTTCTGCTTTTCATTTAGTCGTGTCATTTTATTGTGTTCCTGCATCAAAAGAATATTTAAATTTTATAAAACAGGGACATCTTGGCACATACCAAAAAGCGTAATAAGAATTACACTCTCCAGGAAACAAAGGCACTCCCCAGGGGGAAAAAAAAATGGTCTTGTCCCACAGGTTAACAGAAGCATAGGAGGATAGGGATGATGCAGAAATTCATCATGACATAAAATGTACTCAAAACAAACAAACAACACTGCTAGAGGGACAAAAGATAATACACTATGATTAGATGTCCATGTGGTCTCAATTATTTCAGAGAAAAAAATTAGGGAATATAAATTCAGAGGCTATCATGAGAAGAGGGTAGCAAGAGAATGAGATGAATAGATCGCACCACTGACTCATTGGACATGAATCTGGGCAGATTTCAGGAGATGGTTAAGGACAGGTAAGCCTGGTGTGCTTCAGCCCATGGTGTCGCAAAGAGTCAGACATGACTTAGTGACTAAACAACAGCAACAACAAAAATCAACTATGTTAATGAGAATTCTTTACCCACACAAAGCATTTGAGAGGCATACAGACCTGATTGCTCTGATGGCAGTAATTGAGTAGAGGCTTTGTTATAAATTCTCAAAGTAACTTAAAATGAAGCAGGTTGTGGGACTTCTATTTGAGAATAGAACAATTTAGATCTTAGTGTGGAAATTCCTTATTAATATTCTGATATTGTATTTGAAACATTTTCCTATGATGTTCCAACCTGCAAAGATTGCAGTCTCCTGCACAATAATTATTAATATTCACAGATTAATTAACCTATAAGTGTAGGCTTATTTCTGGACCCACATCTATGTTTGTATCTGTTTTTGTGCCAGTACTATATGGTTTTTATTACTGTAGCTTTGAGTATAGCTTGAAAATCTGGCACCATGATACCCCCAGCTTTGTTTTTTCTTCTCAATATTGCTTTGGCTAGCCAGGGTCTTTTGTGGTTCCATACAAATTTTAGGATTATTCATTCTTTTATGTCAAAAATGCCTTTGGTATTTTCATGGAAATTTCATGAAATCTGTAGATTGCCTTGAGTGATGTGGACATTTTCACAATATTAACAGTGCTAGCCCATGAACACAGTATATCTTTGAATTTGTTTGCACCATCTTGAATTTCTTTAATCAATATCTGACAGTTTCTACAGTACAAGTTTTCAACTTCCTTGGTTAGATTTATTTCTACATATCTTATTCTTTTTGATGCAGTTGTAATAGGGGCTGTTTTCTTACTTTCTTTTCTTGATACTTCATTATAGTGTATAGAAATCAACAGATTTCTGCATATTAATTTTGTATCTTGCAACTTTATTGAATTTATTTATTGGTTCTAATAGCTTTTTGGTGGAGTCTTTAGGTTTTTCTGTATATTGTACATGAATTATATGTTAACAACAAAAATAATTATTAATATTTTGCACACTTAACTTTGGACTCTATCTCTTCTCTAATTCAGCAGTCTTCTTATACTTCTAACATCTCAAAAATCTGGTCCATAAAGGCATTTCCCTTTTCTAGACACATATACAATGATCTGCTCAGAAATTAATTTGATCTTTTTCTTTTTAATAAATTGTTGAGTTTCATAACCATTTTACTTGAATTTGGACAGTAAGTTGGAAATGTAGACATCAGCCACCACTTTATTATTAATATCTGTTTTGCAATACTTATTTCCTTTTCCCATACAATCAGGGCCATTTTCCCTTAATTTTTAAATATATGCTAATATTAGTCTAAATACACATTCTAATTCTTAAAATATAGTAACTATTAAGGGTTCTCAATTATCACAAAATTGATTTTTATACAAGATTTTAAATAAGATACTTGACTGTCCACAGTTTGCTCTGATTTCAGAGTATATTTTTGAGATTGTAAATTATTTGAAATCAGCTATGCATTATAAAGTAAGTGAGTCACTCATTCATTCACTCATGCATTATAAAAATAGAAGCAGGCATTTCTTCAGATATATTCCCATTTGTAACTTTCACATAGAGGTGACTAACAGAAATATCTTGCTATATTTCTTGATGTGTATTAAGAATGTGGCTTCTCAAAAACAAACAAAAGACAGTAACAGACATCTCTTTTGGAAGATAGAATGGCCCATTTCTAGGACAGCCAGGGGGTATCCTTGAGGCAATGGGCTCTGAGGACTGGCCAGTTCAGGTTTCTACAATAGAATCTTTACATAATGAAGGACATATGCTAGAAACCTAGGGAATTCTGCAATCTCTCAATCTAATATTGAATGTTCAAAAAGACTGTTCTATACATCTGCGTCTCTTTTGCTGTCTCGCATACAGGGTTATTGTTACCATCTTTCTAAATTCCATATATATGCGTTAGTATACTGTATTGTTGTTTTTCATTCTGGCTTACTTCACTCTGTATAATAAGCTTCAGTTTCATCCACCTCAGTAGAACTAATTCAAATGTATTGTTTTTAATGGCTGAGTAATATTCCATTGTGTATATGTACCACAGCTTTCTTATCCATTCGTCAGTTGATGGACATCTAGGTTGCTTCCATGTCCTGGCTATTGTAAACAATGCGGTGATGAACATTGGGGTACACATAAATTATCATATGTGAAATCAATCGCCAGCCCAGGTTTGATGCTTGATACAGGGTGCTCAGGGCTGGTGCACCAGGATGACCCAGAGAGATGGAAGCAGGAGGGAGGTGGGAGGGGGGTTCTGGAGGGGGAACACATGTATACTCACTCATGGCGGATTCATGTCAATGTATGGCAAAACCAACACGATAATGTAAAGAAAATAAATAAAATAACAAATAAAAAAAAGGGAAAGGAAAAAAATAATAATATTGGATATTACCTACCTGTTATCCCAGTCTCTGTGCACTTCCTTTATTTCTTTCATCTTCATTCAATATCAGTTGTCTAGGTAATTATTACTTTGTAATTTGATTTCAGTACTCTCTTAGATTCCATCCTTTTATCAAACGTATTGTTTATCTTCCTCTTCAATTTCTTTCAATTCCACTATCTAAGACATTTGTCAGTCTTCTATTGTCTCTTTATTAGAGACACTTTGTATTCTAGATGTACCCTTTTATTCTTCTTTGTATAAAAGGACCTAAGAATGTCAGTGATGTTAATAACTTGAGAAAAGTTTAGGTGTGTTATAATTTGAAGGGTTAATGTTTCAATTTGGTCAGTAAAAGAACTGGATTTGTACTGGACTGAAAAGATTAAAGTGGACTTTAAACAGGGAAGAAAAAACCATAATAATAAAAGTACAAGGGAATCATTTGTAGAAACTGATGCTTTTGAACTATGATGTTGGAGAAGACTCTTGAGAGTCCCTTGGACTGCAAGGAGATCCAACTAGTCTATCCTAAAGCAGATCAGTCCTGGGTGTTCATTGGAAGGACCGATGTTGAAGCTGAAACTCCAATACTTTGGCCACCTCATGCGAAGAGCTGACTCATTAGAAAAGACCCTGGTGCTGGGAAAGATTGAGGGCAGGAGGAAAAGGGGATAACAGAGGGTGAGATGCCTGGATGGCATCACCAACTTGATGGACATGGGTTTGAGTAGACTCTGGGAGTTGGTGATGGACAGGGAGGCCTGGTGTGCTGGCCTCATGGGCTCACAAAGAGTCAGACATGACTGAGCGACTTAACTGAATATATATATATACACACACACTCCTCTTTGTTTTGTTTCTCTAGAGAACCTTGACTAATAAAATTTATCTGAGCTTTCTACTTGTAAGACATACATTGAAAGAACACTCAATGGCCATATTTTTCAGTTTTCACAACTAGTCAAGAGAGTTATGGAAAAGAAATGAATATCCTATAGGACAGAGTCAAAAGTCACTTTGTCCAATGAAGTGGAAAATTAATCCCAGGGAGCAGAAGCAATGTATAATTGGGAGTCACATCCTACCTCTGGTAGGATACAACAGTTGCCTGGTGGCATTGAAAAATTTCTATTGAGCAATATTGCTATGTACTTAAAATTCTCCCATATTTCAAACTAGACAGTTTATTATCGTTGTTCACCACTGTTGGTTGTTGAAGAAGGCATCTTGTGCTTTTAGTGTACAGACCCTCAAATCAAGAGAAGTCATACCCTGAGCTGCTGTAGATCACCCTAGACTGTGACACAGATGAACAAGATCACTGGGGTTTCTGCAATAAGGCTAAGGCTATTTGGCAGTGTGGGAGGGACATGGATAATTTCTGCTGAGTCCTAACTATGGTATTGTAATATCCCTAATCTCAGCCCTCCCTACAATCACACCGTTTACCTTCTAAGCGTGTGGTGCTCTCCACTTTGACTCTGGCCTGATATTACAACTTATTTTGGGCAATGGACAATAGGTCAAATGTGTTCTAAGCACAAACTTTCAAAAAGGGTTTGCTTGTCTGTGCTTGTGCAATTACTCTCTGCCATTTTTATGATACTGTTCATGGGGTTCACAAGGCAAGAATGCTGAAGTGGTTTACCATTCCCTTCTCCAATGGACTACATTTCATCTGAACTCTCCACCATGACCCATCCATCCTGGGTGGCCCTACAAGGCATGACTCATAGTTTCATTTGGTTAGGTTTACTCCTTGGAAGAAAAGCAATGACAAAACTAGACAGCATATTAAAAACCAGAAACATTACTTTGCCGACAAAGGTCTGTATAGTCAAAGCTATGGTTTTTCCAATAGTCATGTATGGATATGAGAGCTGGACAATAAAAAAGGCTTTGAACCAAAGAATTGATGCCTTCGAACTGTGGTGCTGGAGAAGACTCTTGAGAGTCTTGGACAACAAGAAGATCAAATTAGTCAATCCTAAAGGAAATCAATCCTGAATATTCATTGGAAGGACTAATGCTAAGCTAAAGCTCCAATACTTTGGCCACCTGATGCAAAGAGCCAACTCATTGGAATACAACCCTGATGCTGGGAAAGATTGAAGGCAGAAGAAGGGGACAACATAGGATGAGATGGTTGAATGGCAACACCAACTCAGTGGATATGAATTTCACTAAACTCTGGGAGATGGTAATGGACAGGGAGGCCTAGAGTTCTACAGTCCCTGGGGTCGCAAAGAGTCGGACACAACTGAACTACTGAAAAACAACAAAGTTGTTGTGATATGGGTTTTCTTAGGATATTCTTAATCAAATCCACCCAAGTTTAGCAGATCCATATAACTTATCTCTCTAGATGTGCTCCCCATAAAAAAACAGGTTTTGACACTGTTTGTTGAGTCCTCATCATATATTTCTGTACAGAACCACTTCACTCTTGTATCAGATCGTACTGAATTATTGGAAAAATAGTAACTTTGCCATTATTCTAACTGCATATAAGCAATTTATTTCTGAACTATTGTTCTATTTCAGTTTAATTACCTTCATCTTATATTGACTTGAGAAAATATCCAATATTTTAAATAACTGCTAGTTTTTAGATAGTATATTTCTTACCCTTTAAGAATAGAAATTATTGAATTTCAAATAGAAGAAAAGTTACCCAAGCATGAAATTATTCAACAAAATATTTATATAGCCATAGATATTTTTGTTTCTTAGAAAAGGTCATTTGACTATAAATATGGCTTTTTGAAAAGTGTGACTGTGGTGAAGCAAAATCAATTTCAAACTATATATCACATAGTAATAAAAGTCCATGCTTATCTTCATTCTTATTATGGGTTAATTCAGTCGTGTCTGTGTAATTATTACATCTGCATATGACCTTCTTATCTTTCCAGGCAATTAGCTTTTTTCTGTGTACTCATGCATGAGATATGGATCTTTAAAAAAATTTTAAGATTCAAATGCGTATTATTTTTTGTGAAATTCTATAGGCTATGTTTAGGTTATGTTTCTTTGCATTTAATTAATGAATATTGTTATGACTTTTTATTTTGCCTTTCAGAGAATGGTCTCATGACATATTTATTGCATACTTTCTGTAGACCAAGCCCCACTCTAATGGTATTTCTAATGAAGAATAGACTCTGCTGTCATAGTCTTAGTTTTTTTGCTTCTGTTTTAACCACCAGCTCATTAGTATTGCTTCATGGGAAGCCTTGAGATTCTTCTTTCTGTACCAACTTGTACCCATACATACTATCCAACTGATGAAGACCAAGGAATAACTCTCTTGCCATCAGGAATGCCCAGTGAAAATAGAGATCAGACTGTTCATAAAATGTCTGGGACTTAAAGAGAGCCATTTCAAGTTCTGAAGTGCTTGAATGGCTCTTTACGCCATTTCAAGAATTCCCTTTGTAAATGCTACCCTAAAAAATAGAGTGTTAAGTTTTCGCAACTCACCATGCAAGTAGTATGAAGGGGCACACGTGTCTCCCACAGATACCACACATTTTTATCCATGAGTTTCTCAATTATTAAAATGGGAAGCATATCTTCTAGCCTCAGTTTTGGATCCTAGTTGTCAGTTTTGGAGCAACAAGAAAATGCTCTTACCATGCGTGCTTATGTAAAAAGCTGAAATTTCAAGCAACTTTTATTGTAAATATAAGATAGATACTGATATTGGGATCTTATTTGTATTTTAATACAAACTAAGAGATCCAACTTCTGTTACAAATTGCCACAAATTTAGTGGTTTACAACCTAAATTGAATATCTTATAATTGTGGAGGTCAGAAGTCTAACACAGGTCTCACTGGGCTAAAATCAGTGAGCAGGCAAGCCTGAATTGCTTTCTTGAGGCTCTAAGGTAAAATCCATTTCTTTGCCTTTTCTAATTTCTTGAAGATACCTCATTCCTTAGCTTGTTCCCCACCTCCTTAATCTTCAATTGTCACAATTAAATTAACAAATACCACTGATTTCCTTCCATTGTCACAGCTTCTTCTGATTGTTAATCCCTCTGACTATAGCTCCCTCAGAATACGGCTCCCTCTAATGATTCTCTGCTTTGAAAAACTCACGTGGTGGACTTCCCTGGTGCTGCAGTGGATGGGAATCTGCCTGCCAATCCAGGGGACATGGGTTTGATCCCTGGCCTAAGAGGATTCCACTTGTCTTAGAGCAACTAATTTCTTGCACCAAAACTACAGAGCCTGTGCTCTAGAGTCTGTAAACTGCAAATACCGAAACAAATGCACCTAGAATCTGTGTGCTCCACAACAAGAGAAGCCACTGCAATGCGAAGCCCATGCACCATTAACTAGAAGGTCGACCCTGCTCTCTGCAACTCAAGAAAAGCCCTCACAAGGCAACAAAGACCCAGCACAGACATAAATTCATTCATTAATTAAAAGATAAAACTCATGTGGTTAGGCTGGGCTTACCTGTGTAATTCAGGATAATTTTCTCATTTCAATATGAGTCTTAACCTGAATCTCAATCTGAATGACATCTACTTAAGTTTCTTTAACATGTAATGTAACACATTCACCATTTTAGGGAATCAAGACATGGGCCTTTTGGAGGGCCATTATTTCTGCCTACCACAGACTATTAAAGTACTGGTTTTTCCACACAAATCATAGAAATAAACTACACTTTAAAAGTAAACCTGGGGAAGGGAAGGACCTCTCTCAGATCTACTCCCTTGGGATTTTCAGTGACGTTTCCTTTAAAATGTTCATTTAAAATATTTCTGAGCTTCTGCTAATTGACAAACATGAGTGCAGAAATATGACAATGTATAAAGACAGTGTCTTTAAGAAAAAGCACATAAAAATTTATCACATCAACTCATTCAAACTATTTGTCCACTCTAAATTGCTACAGAAAAATCTTATGATGTGGCCACAAAACACCATATGCATATCCCTGTGCTTAACGTATATGCATGGGTCTTAAAACATGAACTCAATCCCACTTGCAGAAATTCAGATCTGTCACACGTGCAGAGGTATGCACACGTAGCAGGAGTTGCCCTTGCAGTCCAAGAGAAACATGGGCCTGCACCTGGTTATAGATGAAATGGGTACCCAGCATATACTTCCACACACCCACTTCAGTGAGGTTACATGCACACGGACTTCAGTTTTTCAGTGAAATACAGAGGGAGGATTGGATTCAAAGAAACCCATAACAAGAACTCATGAGGATTATGAGGAAATGTAATAAAATCTGTTCCACTTCCGTGCTGTGTAGATCAATATTTGAACTCCGACAAAGAGAAACCATTATGAACAGAAGATAGAGGGTGTAAGAGACATCAGAGCAGGACATACTATCTTTAGGAAACTGGTTGCATTTAAATCTTAGCTTCAAAACCACAAGATACATTATACAGCCCAAAGTCTGTGTCTCATTATTCTCACCTATGAATGGGATAATAACTCATCTGTAGGAAAGGAAGCTGCTAGCTCAAGTGTTGGGCTAGCCCCAACAGAAAAATCAGCTCTTCCTTCACTCTGAAGAGAGAAGATAAATTGAAAAGGAAATTGTATACAAACAGCCAATTAAGAATCCTCTTTGGGACAAAAATATGATTAAGAGTATTTCTTTCCCACATAAATTTGGGTTGTCTCAAGGTAGCTGTAATTTGTTTGGGAAAGAATTAGAAAGAATTCAAGCAAGGAAATGAATTGCATTTCACAAATTTTTCTAACATAGAATTCCAGGATGGTTACTGGCAGAAGGTACAGTACTGACTAGAAACAAGTAAATCAGAAGCATATTATTCTTTTGAGGAAATTATAATACCAACAATGGGCTTCCGTCATAGCTCAGTTGGTAAAGAATCCACCTGCAGGAGATCCCAGTTCAATTCCTTGGTTGGAAGGATCCCTTGGAGAAGGGATAGAAGACCCACTCCAGTATTCTTGGGCTTCCCCTGTGGCTCAGCTGGTAAAGAATCTGCCTGTGATGCAGGAGACCTGGAGGCCCTTGTTGATTACTTATTCTATGTATAGTAGTTTGTATTTGTTCCCTAGGTGGGGAAGATCCACTGTAGAAGGGAAATGCTACCCACTCCAGTATTCTGGCCTGGAGAATTCCATGGACTGTATAATCCATGGGGTCGCAAAGAGTCGGACACGACTGAGTGACTTTCACATAATACCAACAAAACTAAACACTAAAGCTATAATATATTTTGGCTAAACAGGTTTTAAAGGGACTCTTAAGCTATCAAATATTCATGCATAGGATGCTGTCTATGGAAGTCTTACATTCCATAAGAAATAGCCTTCTGCCTCCATACACACTTTACGTGCCCTCAAAAAGGCAAAGGTTGTCCCAGAAATTCAAGCAAGGGACTCCAAAAGACAATAGACCAGAGATTTTTATCCAGAGAACAGAATTAGGTTGTAATTAAGGATTTTCCCCAACTTTGCACTTCACTATTTCTCTGGCATATAGTCCCCATACTTTATTTTCAAAATAGGGATTAATTACAATGATATTACTTCTGCCCCACCATTGTATAGTGGGAGGAAACTGTCTTCTTGGTTCACATGTTCTAGCATCCCAGCTTCATCTAACTAGGTGAAGAAATTTGATGGAAATACGTTGGATCTCTGCTACGGAAAGAATGAGAATGATTTATATGCTAAAAGGATGATGAAATTGATATTTGATGAACAGAGGAGCAAACTATAGTAGAGACTAATAGCACAGAAAAATACAATTTTTCCTGGGCTAATGAGGTTTCCTGTTTCTGAGACCTTTTTCTGTGACATATTTAGAGCAAGAGGCATGTGAAGAGAATCTGGCTCATCATAACTTCTTGTGTGTGATTTTATCACTCTTCTCCATCTACCGAATGAGTATCAATCCCCACAGCAGTATTGTGTTAAAGTGGGAAGAACTTGTATCAACTTGGTTCCCTGAATGACTTGGTGGAATTGAGTCCTAATCAGGAATCCTTCATTTAGACTTCACATGCATGAGAAATCAGATTATATTGTGCTAACTAAGTTATTAATATTTGGACGCTTACAGATTATGGTGATTCACATTTTATTTTAATAATCACTGCCTATTGGGGTTGTTAAGAGAAGTACCTGAGCTGAATTACCTGAGATAATTTATATAAATCTTCAATAGAACTTAGCTTACACTTTTACTAAAACGTGTATGATATTTTATACCTAGGTTACTATATGCAGTGCTGCTTTGGTTTGTCAATGAAATATGAATATTTTATTATATCATATGTAATCTACAGTTAATAAAATAAGGAAAAATAATATTTCTATCTAGCAAAAAGTTCTTCCCTGGTGGCTCATACGGTAAAGAATCTGCCTGCAATGCATAAGATATGGGTTCGATTATTGGGTTGGGAAGATCTTCTGGAGAAGGCATGGAAACCCACTGAAGTATTCTCGCCTGGAGAATCCCATGGATAGAGGAGGATGGCATGCTACATACAGTCCCTAGGGTTGCAAAGAGTCAGACATGACTGAGCAGCTAACACATCTGGTGAAAAAAATGGACTCATGAGTTGGGTAATAATTCATTAGATATTAAGTTGTGAGGTGGTCAATTCTGGAATCAGTTCATTTACATTACTTCTGGTTTCTGATAATCTCTACAACACAAGAATAAAATTGAAGTTATCAATTCATAAATTAGAAATTCTTTCAACATTCTTAGTATAAATATTTTCCAAGTATATGAAAATAAGGTTGTATCTTTCAGGAGAAATTTTGTAGTATCATTTGGCTAAAAGATTCATTTGAATTTTTCCATAAAATGTTAGAACAAATATTTTGACCAACACAAATACACTAAAATAAGTATTTTAATTAAGAATATGTGTTTACCAGACTTTTGGACACTATGGGAGAAGGTGAGGGTGGGATGATTTGACAGAATAGCATTGAAATATGTATATTACCATATATGAAACAGATGAACAGTCCAAGTTTGATGCATGAAATAGGGCACTCAAACCTGGTGCACTGGGACAACCCAGAAGGATGGGATGGGGAGGGGGCTTTGGGACTGGGGACACATGTACACCTGTGGCTGATTCATGTCAATGTATGTAGGGCAAAGACCACCACAGTATTGTAAAGTAATTAGCTTCCAATGAAAATAAATTAATTAATTAAAAAAAGAATATGTGTTCACAAAACCAGACAAACATGTTTATAGAAAAATATCTTCAAATATTAAGCAATTTTATACATGTAATACTTGATGGTCCTTTAAAACTCTTTAGAGAGTATGTTGTCAGTAACATGGTAGCATATTTAATCAAAATCAATATAGCTTAGTTATATTAATATTATGTTCTAACAAACACCCTAGAGTGAGTTTTATTGCTTAAACTGTGAAAAGGTCACACATTTATAGCATATTATCATGCTTCAAAAATAATTACATTTTCCTTGTCACTTGGGAAAATAGAGGAAAAGATAAGATCTATAATACATGCAATTAAATTTGACCTTCTTAATGGAATATTAGTGATCTGGGATTTGCTTCCAGCGTTTATTAAAAAGATATCCCTCATATGCATATTTGTGAAAATAATTCAGTGTGGGAGAAATATTGTGACCCATTTCTTGAGCTCTAGACATCAGTTATCACATGATTTTCACATAGGCCCAAGTGAATTTCCAAATGCCAGCTCATACATAATATATAAAAATGGGAATTCATTATTCTTTAGTTTCTTCTTTATGTTATTAATCACATTTATCTTCCCATTTACAACTATTTACAGCATTTCTCTTTCTTGCAAAATGTCTTTTTCTGGATGATGTATATTGGCTGGAGAGAAACCCACAGTTTTAATGAACTATACAGCTATATTAGTGTGATTGCACTTGACCTGGTCAAAATCTTATTTCCGTTTATCAAATGTATCTTAAGAAAGATAAAATAATTTGACTAAAAATACTTAGTTGTCCCATTCTCCAGCTACAACCCCAGGGAAAATCAGTCTACTAGAAATAATCCTTGAGAAAAATGCAATGGTGAGAATTGATCTGCAGAATTAGAAGGGCTCTCAAATGTACAAAGATTCACTCAGTCCTACTTCCAATTTTGTCACTACCACTAACTCCAATTGTGTGTCACTTAAAAACAATACCAGAGAAGAAAATAAATAAAGAAGACTTCTATTCCATACTTCTATTTCCACTGTGCATTGAAACCAATGTGTCGATAATGTTAGCTGTGCTAGTTGTTTGCTGTTTAGTCACTAAGTCATGTTTGAGGCTTTGCGACTCCATGGACTGTAGCTCATCAGTCTCCTGTCCATGGATTTCCCAGGCAAGAATACTGGAGTGTGTTGCCTTTTCTGTATCTAGCGGATCTTCGTGACCCAGGGATCATACTAGAAAGTGAAGTTAAAACAATTGACAAAAATAACTACCCTAACTATGTGAAAACGGAGGCATATCTATATGAATTTTCTCGCTGAAATTGATAATTTTGCTGCTGGCACCTTTATCCTGGGACGTCAAAGGATTACTACATATAATGGATTGAGATTATAGTATCTACTTTAAGCTTTCAGAATTGCACTTTAACACTACTGTGCAAAATTTTGTAACTACTTCAATGAAGAATCTGATATGGCAAAAATCAGCTGAAGACACAATGACATATTTCAGAAGAAACTAAACCCAAATACTGCATAGAAATTAAATTTTATTTCATTGTGAGTATGGTGTAAAGAGCTGTAAACTTTCGGGCTGTGGAGGGTGTACTTTGGGTAGCATAATTTTAAGGAAGGCATATTCAGAGGTCTCGTGTCAGCTGGTATTAAAATTATTTGATAGAAAATGATCTGTAGGAGTGGAAGTGAATAGAGTTGCTGATTTCTTTCAGAAGACTAAAACTTTGTGGTTTGTGTTTGACATTACACCTCCATACCACCTGATACTCTGAACATCTCCATATATTTTCCATCCCTGAGAAAGGAAAGATGGAAGTGGTAGGAACTGCTTGCTGTAGAGTTATATCAATTTGCTTATTCAGTTAGAGAGCTCTCAGGTTTTTGCTTGGATCAATGGCAAAGATATTTTTCTTTGTAGCTTGTTGTGGCCAAATTTTGCACCAGTGTACAACTTGTCATTTCTAAAGAGGAAGAAGCACCTGCAAGTCTACTTCTACATCTCTTAGCTATTGCTGGGCAACTGATAATGGCAGCGGCCACTGTGGACATGGATGAAAAAAAACATATTTACAGTTGGAAGAGTGCTCTACTAGCTCTGAACATTTTTATTTGAACTATTCCTTTACAGAGAAATAAACTTCTGTTTTTATATGCCACAGATTCATGCGTGTGCGCTTCCATTGACTACCAAGAAATGGCTCTAAGTTGAATTTGGAACTTGGAAAAACTATCAGAACTTTGTGAAAAGCTATATCCATGTCAAAGGGCATACTGCCTCAGGACATGATTTGAATGAATGGGAAATATGCAACTGGTGCTTTTTCCAACAATGCCTGCTTTCCACGACCTCCTTAAAAAGCATCATGGCTTCTAGCCATGTCAGAGTTAAAGCCTCCTTGAGAGACCAATTATAAGCACTCAAGAAAATGCACAAAAAATTATTTGAAGGCTTCAGAGTACAACCAAGACAGACTCAACCTGAATGACCATTACCTTCAAGAAAAGGATGGCAGTAAGCCATGAGTCACATACTTCTTGCTGCTGTTTCACTCAGGGCATTCACGGATTAACTGTGCAGTGAATAGAAACTGAATAAGAGCATCTCATTAGGATGAGGAAGAAAAGAAAGCACTCAGGGTTGTCAGAGTTCCAATTTTGAAAGGGTGGAATAAAACAACCAATAAATTAGCCTGATATTTTGCATTTTATTTGCTATTGAACATCTTAGTGTATGGCACTAAACTATTTTCAGTCAAAATAAACTAAAAACCAGATGTATATGCTATAAAAAGTACATTTAATTATGAAAAAGCATTAAATTTAAATAAAACTATAAAATTCCTAAATTTTAACGAAATTAATTTCAAAATGTACAATAAAGCAACTAACTAAAGTTGAAATTTTAAAATATTGAACCATAAAAATATCAACACAATTCCTTCATACCATAGAAAAATCTGACAAATTCAAAATAGATATTTGAATAAGATTAGCAAATGTGATAAAATTCACGTTTAGAACCATAACCCCCACCAATGAAATTAAGTTTAAGAAAATACAAAAACTTTTAATATTTATTGGTTTTGGGCAAATAAATATTTATTTCAAAGACCAAAGGTATACTGAGACTATTAACCCCAGTGAAAGCAATCTAAAATTCGATACCAAAAGGATAATAAAACAATGTTATTAAGCAAAACATTTCTAAGTATTTTATGTACCATATTTCAATGAAGATATCACAAAATATTTTGAATCAATAATGCTAATAGGATGTGTATATATATTACTTATAGAAATACTTTGAATCAAATAATAATACAGGTAAAATGTATCATAATTTGTGGCACAGAATCTGTGTTCAGTGGGAAGTTTATAGCCTTAAACACATAAGAGAAAGTCCATAATTGAAGCATTTAACTAACACATTGCATTGGGTTGAATGTTAGATTTCAGAAAGTATGTCAGTTTCCTAATTCCCAGAAACTGGGAATGTTATCTTATTTAGTAAAAGGGTCTTTGCAGATGTTATTAATAGATATTCCCTTAGGTATTTCCTTGGGCCCTTAACCCAGGGACAGTTCCAGAGGGAGATTTGACATACTGAAAAGGAGACAATGTGACCACAGATGAAAGGGTTGGAGGGATACATCCCTAATCAGGAAACTCCTGGAGCAATCATAAACTGAAAAAGGCAGTCTAGAATTTCCTTAAGAGACATTGGAGATAATTCAGCCCTGCCAACATCTTGATTCTGGACTTCTGGAATCTATACCTATGAAAGAAATAAATGAATGTGGTTTGAAACCACTATATTTGTTACAGCAGCCACAGGAAACTAGTACACTAGTATCCAGAGCTAGAAAAAGCAAAGCAAAGTAATTCCAAGGGGAGCAGAGGCAATTACGATAAACATGAAATGAGAAAACAATTTTTAAAACAAACTTCTTAAATATTAATAAAAATAAAATTCATTATATTAATAAAACATATTTTCCATGCCAGGAATAAAAAGAAACATTACCACATATCTTACACTTTATAAAAAATAAGACGTAGTAAGAAAAATTTTAGTTTGCATATTAAAATAATTTTGTTAAAAAACAATATAATTGACACAATAACTAGAATATCTAAATAATACTCTATTATTAATGAACTTGAATTCATAATTTTGTATTTTCTAAAAAAGAAAACTCCAGTCTCGAGCTTCACTTGGGGATTCTTTCAGACATTTAAGGAGAAAACACCTGCTCTATACAAATTCATTTCAAGATTAAAAACAAATATTCTTCCCATCTCAGTTTGCAAATTCAGCAGAACATGGACTTAGAAATAAGAATAAATTATTGACTACAAATACAAATAAATATTCATCAAAAACCCCATTAATATTCAAAACACCTAATGTGTGTTTGATTTCATCACCTATCTTATTGCTTTAGATTTGCATGGTTATTAATATTTTTCATATTTTCTTGAACAAACCTCATTGCTTAATAATTCACTGTGATGAAACTATATTACTACTCCATCTTCTACACAGGGAACTTTATAATTATCAAAATAGTTAAATCACTATTTACAAATAGTTTTTGCTTTCAAATAATACTCAATTTGATTATTTTGAATTTTTATTATTTGTTCTTGATCACTCTCTTTTCATTTATTATCTATACTTTCAATCCCTACAACCTGCCAGTTGACCTACTACACTGAACATTTCCAGTTAAGTTGAGTTGAGTTGCTCAGTCGTGTCTGACTCTTTGCAACCCCATGGACCAGCATGCCAGGCCTCTCTGTCCATCACCAATTCCTGGAGTTTAGTCAAACTCAAGTGCATTGAGTTGGTGATGCCATCCAACCACCTCATCCTCTGTCGTCCCAGAGTCATGGCTTTCCTTCCAAGGAGTAAGTGTCTTTTAATTTCATGGCTGCAATCACCATCTGCAGTGATTTTGGAGCCCTAAAAAATAAAATCAGCTACTGTTTCCACTGACCTATTTGCCATGAAGTGATGGGACCAGATGCCATGATCTTAACTTTCTGAATGCTGATTTTTAAGCCAACTTTTTCACTCTTGTCTTTCACTTTCATCAAGAGGCTCTATAGTTCTTCCAGAGAATGTTCACAATTTGATCTCTGGTTCATCTGCCTTTTCTAAAACCAGCTTGAACATCTGGAAGTTCACGGTCCACATATTGCTGGAGCCTGGCTTGGAGAATTTTGAGCATTACTTTACTAGTGGGTGAGATGAGTGCAATTGAGCTGTCGTTTGAGCATTCTTTGGTATTGCCTTTCTTTGGGATTGGAATGAAAACTTACCTTTTCCAGTCCTGTGGCCACTGCTGAGTGTTCCAAATTTGCTGACATATTGAGTGCAGCACTTTCACAGTATCATATTTTAGGATTTGAAGTGGCTCAACTGGAATTCGATCACTTTTATTAGCTTTGTTGTAGTGATGCTTCCTAAGGCTCACTTGACTTCACATTCCAGCATGTCTGGCTCTAGGTGCATGATCATACCATTGTGATCATCTGGGTTGTGAAGATCTGTTTTGTACAGGTCTTCTGTGTATTCTTGCCACCTCTTCTTAATATCTTCTGCTTCTGTTAGGTCCATACCATTTCTGCCCTTTATTGAGCCCATCTTTGCATGAAATGTTCCCTTGGTATCTCTAATTTTCTAGAAGAGATGTCTATAGTCTTTCCCATTCTATTGTTTTCCTCTATTTCTTTACACTGATCACTGAGGAAGGCTTTCTTATCTCTCCTTGCTATCCTTTAGAACTCTGCATTCCGATGCTTGTATCTTTCCTTTTCTCCTTTGCTTTTCATTTCTTTTCTTTTCATAGTTATTTGTAAGGCCTCTTCAGACAGCCACTTTGCCATTTTGCATTTCTTTTTCTTGGGGATGGTCTTAATTCCTGTCTCCTGTACAATGTCATGAACCTCCATCAATAGTTCATTATCTAGACCCTTAAATCTATTTCTTACTTCCACTGTATAATCATAAGGAATTTGATTTAGGTCATACCTGAATGGTCTAGTGGTTTTCCCCAATTTCTTCAATTTAAGTCTGAATTTGGAAATAAGGAGTTCATGATCTGAGCCACAGTCAGCTCCTGAACTTATTTTTGCTGACTGTATAGAGCGTCCCATCTTTGGCTGCAAAAAACATAATCAATCTGATTTCGGTGTTGACCATCTGGTAATGTCCATGTGTAGAGTTTTCTTCTGTGTTGTTGGAAGAGGGTGTTTGCTATGACCAATGTGTTCTCTTGGCAAAATTCTATGAGCCTTTGCCCTGCTTCTTTCTGTACTCCAAGCCAAATTTGCCTGTTACTCCAGGTGTTTCTTGACTTCCTACTTTTGCATTCCAGTCCCCTATAATGAAAAGGACATCTCTTTTGGGTGTTAGTTCTAAAAGGCCTTGAAGGTCTTCATAGAACCGTTCAACTTCAGCTTCTTCAGTGTTACTGTTCGGGGCATAGACTTGGATTATTGAAATGATATTGATGGTTTGCCTTGGAAATGAACAGAGATCATTCTGTCGTTTTTGAGATTGCATCCAAGTACTGCATTTTGGACTCTTTTGTTGACTATGAGGGCTACTCCATTTCTTGTAAAGGATTTCTGCCCACAGTGGTAGATGTAATGGCCATCTGAGTTAAAGTCACCCATTCCAGTCCATCTTAGTTCGCTGATTCCTAGAATATCAACATTCACTCTTGCCATCTCCTGTTTGACCACTTCCAATTTGCCTTGATTCATGGACCTAACATTCCAGGTTCCTATGCAATATTTCTCTTTACAGCATCAGACCTTGCTTCTATCACCAGTGACATCTACAACTTGGTGTTGTTTTTGCTTTGGCTTCTTCCCTTCATTCTTTCTGCAGGTATTTCTCAACTGATCTCCAGTAGCATATTGGGCACCTACCGACCTGGGGCGTTCATCAACTAGCCAATCTGATCACACGGACCACACAGCCTTGTCTAACTCATGCCGTGTGGGGCCACCCAAGACTGACAGGTCATGGTGGAGAGGTCTGACAGAATGTGATCCACTCAAGAAGTAAACAGCAAACCACTTCAGGATTCTTGCCTTGAGAACCCCATGAGCAGCAAGATGATAGCAGGGGCGAATTCACGTTTAGAATCAAACCCCATTCCTGCCAGAGATGCTCAGAGGGCTCAAAAAAGAAAAACCTTGTGCACAGCAGAATCCAGGGAACCCACAGAGACTGAGACAGAACTGTGTTTGAGCATCTCCTGTGGAGGTACCAGCTGGCAGTGGCCTGCCACAAGGACAGGGGCTCTGGGTGCAGCAGACTTGGGTATGGCATAAGCCCTCTTGGAGGATGTCACCATTAACCCCACCATAGAGCTGCCAGAAGTTACACAGGACTGGGAAATAGACTCTTGGAGGGCGCACCTAGTGCATCAGGACCCAGGCGAAAGGAGCAGTGACCCCACAGGAGACAGTGGTTGTCTGGGAGTCTCTGGTGAAGCCTTGGGTCGGCAGGGGTCTGCTCCAGGGTCACTCACTCCAGTGAGTGTAGCAGTACATGCACGGGATCTTTTGAGGGAGGTCACCATTATCTTCATTACCTCCACCATAGTTTGGCCCCAGGTAAATAGCAGGGAGGGAACACAGTCCACCCATCAACAGAAAATTGGATTAACGATTTACTGGACATGGCCCTGCCCATCAGAACAAGACCTAGTTTCCCCCTCAGTCAGTCTATCCCATCAGGAAGCTTCCATAAGCCTCTTATCCTTCTCCAACAGAGGGCAGACAGACTAAAAACCACAGTCACAGAAAACTAACCAACCTAATCACATGGACCACAGCCTTGTCTAACTCAATAAAACTATGAGCCATGCAGTGAAGGCCACCCAAGATGGATGTGTCATATTGGAGAGTTCTGACAAAATGTGGTCCACTGGAGAAGAGAATGGAAACCCACTGCAGTTTTTGAGAACCCCATGAACAGTATAAAAAGGCAAAAACATAGGACATTGAAAGATAAGCTCCCCAGGTTGATAGGTGCCCAGTATGCTACTGAACATTTTAATATCCCAGTATAGTGACTGATTCAAGTAGCAGCATGTTACCTGTGATAGTTCACTGCACATATTCTGTTTGTTTTTTTTTGTTTGTTTATTGTAGATCATGTATGTTAGAAGCATGTGTCTTTGTTATATGTAATTGGAATATGAAGTGTACTGATATAATCCAGTTAAGATGAGATCTGATACAACAGAGATTCTGGAAATAGAACTTAATAGAACAATTGGAATAAAATTTGACTTGTCTCCCTTTAAAATGGTATGAGTATGATGAATTTAAACATGCATTTTTTTAAGCTTTCTGAATGAGAAGGAGGGCATATTATCAATAGTATGTGGACAAATGACAGATTCTGGACATTGAAAGTGAAGTCACTCAGACATGTCCGACTCTTTGTGACCCCATGCACTGCAGCCCACCAGGCTTCTCCATCCATGGGATTTTCCAGGCCAGAATACTGGGGTGGGTTGCCATTTCCTTCCCCAGGGGAGCTTCCTGAATCATGGATCGAACCCAGGTCGCCCGTATTTCAAGCAGACGCTTTACCCGCTGAGCCACCAGTGAAGCCCTTCTGGACATCGCTTTTGTCTTTTTAGTGATTCTGCATGCCCTACTTTATTGGGTAGCAGTTGTTTTGCTTGGATATGATTCACTCAGTCATAACCGCAAGAATATACCATGATTAGTTTAAGGAAAACAATACTATCTCATGTGCAATATTTATGGTTCAAGTTTATTCAAGGGACCTGACATCTTCAAACCAGAAGAAAATAAGGCAATTTTTTTTAATAAAAGCTGTTCAAAGAGTTATTTTTCCTCTGCCTTTGTTTGAGTAATAAAACATATAAGTCTCTGTATGTCTATTAGTGGTTTTATGACCTTAGATTGAAACCCAGATACAGATAAAGGTAAAGAAAAGAAATTCAGAGTTTTTGTTGTTAGCCTGTCAGGTAGGCATAGAACATCTCTCTGACTGACTTGAGCCACCTGAACTCCAACTCCCCACAGGTCAAACTGACATAGAGTGGCCCCAAATCCTAGGTATACAACAATAAGTTTTCACCATAAACTACATGTTGGGATAAGCAATAGATAACTCAGCATCTCAGGTTTATGAAAGCATTCCCATCAGACAAGATATTCTAAAGGTTCAGGGGTTATCTACCTGGAGCAAGTCAAAAGCCAGCATTTTCTAGGGAATGTGCAGAGTTTGAGTACTTCTGAACCCATTAGTACACAGTTAAACTAATGCTCTGAAATCCTAAGGTAATTCAATCATTTGAGACATAATGTTGAGCTTTTTTCATGTTAGGTGTTAAGGATAGAGCAATGAACAAAAAATCCTATCTCCTGATTACACAAAGCTTATGTTTTCCAAGGAAAAATGGTAAATACAAAAAATACCAAAAAATAAACAAGAAAATATCATGTTAGATGGTGGTTAGTGGTATGTGAAAAAATAAATCAAGAACAACAGTAAAGGTGTGAAATAGGTTCAATTGTAACTAAACTTCAGGAATAGTCTCACTGTAATGGTGATAACATTAATGAATGTGTGCAGGTGATAAGGAAGTAGGCTGTGTGGATGACTGGATTAAGAGCATTCTAGTAGATAGAATAGGCTTCCTAGGTGGCTCAAGTGGTAAAAAAAAAAAAAAAAAGCCACCTACCAATGCAGAAGACGCAGGCAGGAGATGCAGATTTGATCCTTGGGTCGAGAAGATCCCCTGGAGAAGGAAATACAACCCACTCCAGTATCCTTGCTAGGAAAATCTCATGGACAGGGGAGTCTGGCATGCTGCTGTCCATGGAGTCAGAAAAAAGTGAGACATGACTTAGAGAATGAGCACACCACACATGCCAATTAGACAGAATAACATGCCAAGTGCTTCTTATGTTGAAAGGACAGTAAGAGAGTCTTGTGGCTGAAACTCAAGAAGAATGAGAAACAGAGGGAGAGAAAGTGGAGGAACAAGAGAGAAGGAGTGAGGTCAAATGTGCTAATGGTCGTGTAATTTCCCCTAAGTATTATTTTCAGCAATAATTATGCATATGGGCATTTATGATAAGACTATTATTGTTCTATTCTGAGTCCTACAAAAAGGTTTGGAATGATAGATTTCTAGAAAGAGATAAAAAGCAATTTTGATCCTGGGCAGTTAGAACAAATGGCAGAGAAAATGTTTGGCCCTATGTATTTTTTTTAGAAGTTCTTCATTTGAAACGTCAAATCCAAGTTGTCTTGTAAACAGTATTTGTTTATGTGCAGTACCAATGACTGAGGATGTCTTAGGTGGTCCCTTTTGTTGGATAACAGACAGATCTTGGCACCACAGAGCTACTCAAAGAGATTGTCATGGGTCACTACCTGTCAACAATGTTTCCTCTGCCCTGTTCTTTCTTGGCCACTGCCTTTTCACATGCTTTCCTTGACACAGCTGGACCCCTTTGTTGTATGTAACATATCATGTGGAGCCCATTTTCTCTCCTGTTGCCCATGATTGAGAACAGATGTTATATGCCTTTATAATTGTCTTTGGGAAATCTTGATGCCTTTTAATGGCACTTTGTACCTTTTGCAATCAGGAGGGTTAGCTGCATGCTTAGAGGCCTGTGAAGTATAGAACTTCTTTTTATTGCACACAGTTACATTCAACCCTTGGTCCTGCTGTTCCCTATTCACTGCTTGCTGGAACAATTAGCACTAATAAAGGCTTTTCACAACAGGTATTAATGCCTTTCTGAAAAAGGTAAGGCCATTTGGCTTTTCTTGGAATGGGCAGGCATTGAGCTATGGAAGATAAAAAGTTCCTTAATGAAAGAGAAATTTTTATTTTCCTTAATATTTTCCATTCAAAGTAAGTTGATTCTTAGTCTTTAATCATATAATGAAAAAGACTAAACAAAACACAGGTTATTCTTAAATTTGAGTCATCAGATTAAAGATATATCATCCTGATTTATAATTATTTTGATTGGATTGAGTAGAATAATATGAATAAAATCACAGAGAAAGCCTTCTATATAAATACTGAGTAGTTTTCACCAGAGAATTATGGATAAACTTACTAAGATGAATTATGAGGAATTTGATTATAAATAATAAGCTCAATTTCACTGAATATATGTTATTCAGATAGAGAATATACTTTGAATTAATGCAAATGATCTTGTTTTCTTTTTTCTGCTTTCCCAAATTAAAGCAAAGTATAACTAAGGTGAAATTCAGAGTTCTTAAAATTCTTTGCTTTCATTTAGTTCCAGCATTAATACTAGTAACGATTAGTCTCTATATTAAAGTTTTAGCATGTGTTAGATATTGACCAAGGACTTTACAGCGATTTCCCTTACTCCTTGCAGTAACACAAGGCAGCAGTGGAGATGGGTTCTGGACCCACTTCCCTTAACCTCCAATCTATTTGATTTCTCCAAATCTTCCTTTGTCCATTTCCTGGTTAGTACTCAATTATTATTCCTGGTATTACTTAAAGTAACCATGTGTCCTGAAGTTTTGTTGTACTCTGAAATAATACACACACACACACATATAAGTATTTACATCAACTAGTTGTTTTCTCTAATTTGCTAACTAGACTTGAAATTATAATTTAATCTAAAATAGTTCTAGCTCATATAATTCTCTTTAGCACAAAAGAGCCTGTTCAATTTGGTATGAGATTTGTTTTTAATGTTTGGGTTGATTCAAGAAGAATAGACATCTCAAAAATAATGAAACTTCCAGTCTGTTAGCATCATTTATCTGTCCAGTTTTCCCCATCATCTTAGTTTAAGCCATGGCTGCCAATTTTTTGCTGGCCCCTTAATAAATGGAAAGTGTTACTTCTTTTATGTTATCTAAATTATTTTGTATAATGCTGGCATTGTTTCTTTAATAAATGTTGAAATAAATTACTTATATAGAATATAGATGTAATATTTCCTTCAAATGTAAGATTTTTATTCTTAGAATACCAGATTCTTTCATAAATACATGACACTTAAGACTTTTCTTTCTTCTTGTGCCAATGTGGTAATCTGTGTCTTTCTTGAAATTTATCCAAGTACTCTGAGCAGTAAAACTAATTCCCATAAAGTTGTATATACTTTTCCCTTATTTTCTTTTTAATTCTTGTAGGATTTGTAGTGATGTCTCCTTTTCCACTTTTCATATTAGTAATTCTAACAATAATCAGTGAGGGTGTAAGAAGATATCAAACCTTAGGTGAGATTGTAGTTCAGTTGATGCTTTGATTTCAGTCTTTTCTTGATAAGTCTTGCTAGGGTTTTACCAGTTTCATTAATCTTTTCAAGTAACTTGCTCTTAATTTCATGCATTTTTATTTGTCTTTTTCTTACTGGCTTCAGCTCACATTTATTCATTCCATATTTTAACTTAATTTAGATTTAATCTGCTCCTCATTTCTAATGAAGGAAACTTTGCTCATTGATTTAAAACTTTTTTATTGTAAGTGAAAATATTTAAAACCATAACAGTTTCTTTAGCATTGATTTAAATACATCACACAAATTTTGATTACATTTTTACTTGTTGTTGTTCAGACATTCAGTCATGTCCAAATCCTTGAGATCACATTGACTCCAGCACATCAGGTACCCTGTCCTTTACCATCTCCCTAAGCTTACTCAAACTTAGGTCCACTTGGATGGTAATGCTATCCAACCATCTCATCCTCTCTTGTCCTCTTCTCCTCCTGCCTTCTATCTTTCTCAGCATCAGGGTCTTTTCCAAAGAGCTGACGCTTCACATCAGGTAGCCAAAGTATTGGAGATTCAACTTCAGCATCAGTCTTTCCAATAAATACCAGGATTGATTTCTTTTAGGACTGACTGGTTGACTCCTTACAGTCCAATGGACTCTCAAGAGTCTTCTCCAGCACTGCTGTTTAAAAGTATTAATTCTTTGGTGCTCAGCCTTCTTTATGGTCCAACTTGCACATCCATACACGACTACTGGAAAAACCATAGCTTTGACTATATGGACCTTTGTCAGCAAAGTAATGTCTCTGCTTTTTAATACACTGTCTAGGTTTGTTAAAGCTTTTCTTCCAAGGAGCAATCATCTTTTAATTTCATGGCTGCAGTCACAGTCCGCATTGATTCTGGAGACCAAGAAAATAAAGTCTTTCACTGTTTCCATTGTTTGCCAATCTATTTGCCATGAAAATTATGTGAGCAAATATTGTGATCTTAGTTTTTTTAATGTTGAGTTTTAAGCCAGCTTTTTCACTCTCCTCTTTCACCTTCATCAAGAACATTTTCACTTTCTGCCACAAGGGTGGTGTCATCTGCGTATCTGAGGTTATTGATATTTCTCCCCTGGCAATCCTGATTCCAGTTTGAGCTTCATCCAGATGGGCATTTCCCATGATGTATTCTGTAACATAACTTAAATAAACAGGATCACAGTATACAGTCTTGATCCACTCCATTCCTAATTTTGAACCAGTCTGTTGTTCCATGTTTGAGTCTAACTGTTGCTTCTTGACCTGCATACAGGTTTCTCAGGAACAGGTAAGAGATGGAATTCCCATCTCTAAGAATTTTCCAGTTTGTTGTGAAATGTTCTTATTTCACAGTTCTAAATAATTGTTTTCTTATTTACTTATTATTTATTCATGACTACATGAAAACTGCTTAGTTTTCAACTATTTGAAGATTTTCCAGATACTTTTCTTGCTGATTTTAATTTCATTTTGGTCAGGGTATATATTTTCTATGATTAAACTTCTTTGAAATTTATTAAGACTTATTTCTTGTTACACACAATGGTTTACCTTTGTAAATGGTCCATGTATGCTTGAAAAAATTGTGTGTTCTCCTTTAGAGTCATTTAACATTACAGATGGGCAATATCCATACAAGTGTATGTCTTTTATAATTTCTGTTTGCTTCACAAGCTTCTAGTACTGTTTTCTGCCAGGTCTTGAAGAATGTTGCTCTTGGTATGTGTAACTTAGTATTAGAACACAGGCTAAAGTAAACAGCTTTCAAGATCTGCCTACTTGTACAACTTACTTCTCTGGTTAATTGTCCCTCAAATTCTAGAAGCCTCACTTTGGTGGAAGGGTGATGTAGTAGAGTTGTTAAACTTTTTAGTGTGTAGTTTGCCAATGTTTATCATAATTTAAAATAGGATTTCTAGCAATTCTATTTCTAGAAATATATCTTAAAGCATTATATAATTGCTTATAATGAGATAAAACTAGAAACAATCTAAGTGTCCAACTAGAAAGTGAAAGTGAAAGTCACTCAGTCTAGTACGACTCTTTGTGACCCCATGGACTGTATAGTCCATGGAATTCTCCAGGCCAGAATACTGGAGTGGGTAGCCTGTCCCTTCCCCAGGGGATCTTCCCAACCTAGGGATCAAACCTAGGTCTCCCATATTGCAGGAGGATTGTTTACTAGCTGAGCTACAAGCAAAGCCCATCCAACTAGAGGGGAATATTAAATTATGATATATTCACATGGAGGATTTTTATTCTAATGATTACCTACCAGTGTATAACAAAATTATTGCAAAACTTAGTGACTTAAAACAATAAACATTTGTAATCCTTATCAGAAATTTCTTCTTTTAAGATTTTTTTCCTTAAAATCAACATCTGTCACAATGCTTTGGGAGATCAACAGCTTTCTCAATGAGAGAAAGAGAAGAGCTTCTTTTCCACATGTCCAAATTAACTGTTCCCTTTGAAAGGCAATTTAGAACACTGGGTTAGCACAAAGATCCTGTAACCACATTCCCTATTTTCAAATCCTTGACATATTATTTGCTTGTGTAAAATTTTATTGATAGATAAAATATATTATATCTCTTTTCCCAGCCCTCACATAGAAATTTTAACAATAGTGGTCATCATTCAGTGGTTTTTCACTATTAATTAAAGTAATCAGTGGAAAATACTCAGCCCAAGGTTTAATTCAGTATATATGAGCTAGTCTACAATAATTGTTTTCTAATTTCACTCTGTTGATTATTTCTTTGGTTGTGCAAAAGCTTTTTAGTCTGATGTGGTCTCACTTACCTATTTTTGCCTTTATTTCTTATTTCACAATCAATGTCATGAATCTTTTCACTCATGTTTTCTTTTAGGAGTTTTACAGTCTCATTTCTTACAGTGAAGTCTTTAATCTATTTTGAATTAATTTCTGTTTATGATGTAAGATAGGCATCCGGTTTCATTCTGTTGCATATTAATATCCAGTTTTATTAACATCATTTGTTCTTCAGAGTGTTAAGTCTCCACTGTGTATTTTTGACATCCTTGTCAAGATTAGTCGACACTGTATAGATAACTATTTTCTCGAGTTTTTATTCTGTTCCACTGGCCTAAATGTCTGACTTCATGCTAATATCATACCGTTTTAATTACTGTAACTCAATAATACATTTTGAAATCAGGAATTGTGATGCCTCCAGTTTTTGTTCTTGCTGAAGATTGCTTTGGCTATTCGGGGTCGCTTGAGGTTCCATATGACTTTTGGGATTTTCTCTATGTAAAATATGCCATTGGAACTTTGATAGGGATTGCATTGAATCTATAGATAGGTTTGTTAGAGGAAATATTTTAACACTAAGTCTTTTGATCCATGAACATGAATGTTTTTCCATTGAGTTGTGCCTTTTTTAATTTCTTTTATCTCTTGGGTTTCATTGTACAAATCTTTAACTTCCTTGTTTAAGTTTAATCCTAAGTGTTGCATTCTTTTTGGTGATATTGCCTAATTGATTTTCATGTTGAATCATTGTCATAGTCCAGTAACAAAACTCCTTGGTTATGGTTGTGACTCTCTCCCTTAAAAATTCACCTGACAGTATCATTCAGAATCATCTCCCTTTTGATTATCTTACTATCAAGTACTCAAGGACATTTATTGCACCTGCAAAATCTATTTATCTCTAACCTAACCATGGACATGAGTCTATCACTTTCACTGGCCCCAACCCACTTAAGGAGGGAGGATTATACAGGGTATGTACAACATCTGAACATTCTGCTTTCCACAACTTAGATACACTTTTTGTTAAAAATATAAACATTGTGTAGTCAATCTTGCCTCAAAAATTTTGCCCAGGTAAATGGCTCTAGTATAATAAAAATTTTGCTAGATCATAATTGTAATGGGTTATTATTTTTTTCTTTTACTAAATTATAGCATCAAGAACTCCAATAGCCAAAGCAATCTTCAGCAATTTTTCCAATATTGAAAGATGTAATAAGCTTTTTTTTTCTTTTAGAATCTAATCGTCTGTGATTCTAATAACACAAACTGTGTATTTTACTCAGACTTGTACTGTCCAAAACAATAGCAATTGGCCACATATGGATTTTTACCTTTAAATAAATTAAAATTAGATAATTTTAAAAACTGGTTAAAAACCAGTTTCTGGCCATACTAGCCACTTCGTGGCATATGTGGCTGCTGGATACTGCATTGTAAAATACATAGAACAGTTCTATCATCAAAGCAAGTTCTATCGCACAACTCTGATTTATAGCTGTACTCCCCAACCTTCGGTATGCTCCAGAATCACCTGAAAGGCTTGTCGAGCAGTGTGCTAGGACTGAGGTGAGGTCTGTGAATTTGCGTTTCTATTAAGTTCCAAGTTAGGAAGGAAGTTACTCCTCTGGGAACCGCAATTTAAGAGCCATTACTTTAGAGTTATTGATCCATTTGCATAAACTTACAAAAAAACAAAAAGTAACTCCATTCTAAGGAATTTAGGAAGCTTGTATCTAAGCATGTATTTTATAATAAAAGTCCTGATAGCAAAGAAGATAACTGCTCTCAGTTAATAGTATTTTGCTGCTACTTGCAGGAAAAAATACATATAAAGTATCATAAAAATTTCAATCTTTTAGACAAACTGAATAGTTTGGTCAGGAAAACATGTTCAATAAATAAAAATCAGTGTGTAAACTATGGTTATATTTCTTGTCAAGAATTTCCTGCAATAAGAGAATGTCAGAATAATAAACAGTGGTATTATTTAACTATAATCTATTTTCAATCTAATAGAAGAGAGTAATCTAAAATTATATTTACTCAAATGCAGCATTTGTTTTAGGAACATAAACCATCATGGATAGTAATAATTATTTTCATTTTAATTATGTTCTGGTTATCATTAAGACTATTTAATTGTCATTCTGCTTATCATTAAGATCAGGACTTCCCTGGTGGTCAAGTGAATAAGATTTAGTCTTCTAATGCAGGGGGTACAGGTTTGACCCCTGGTTGGGAAGGCTAGATCCCTGATGTCTTGTGGCCAAAAAACTGAAACATAAAACAGAAACAATATGGTAATAAATTCAATAAAGACTTTAAAAATGGTCCACATTAAAAAAATCTTTAAAAAACTAATTTATCTTTAATCAGACAAAAATTTGAAAAACACAGAAGTATTTTGTGAAAAATATTCTAAAGAGAATTTAATAAAAATAGAAGGTGAAAGTGTTAGGCACTCAGTCATATCTGACTCTTTGTGGTGCCATGAACTGTAGCCTTCCAAGCTTCTCTGTCCATGAAATTCTCCAGGCAAGAATACTGGGTGGGTAGCCATTCACTTCTCCAGGGGATTTTCCCAACCCAGGGATCGAACCCACAGCTCTTGCAACTCCTGCACTGAAGGCAGATTCTTTACAATCTGAGCCACCAGGGAAGCAGATTATCAGTGGCTTAATAGTGTCTCTTTGAAGGAAAGTCTGGATATATTATTCTGAATTTAAATTCTCTATGCATGACATATATGTAACTGTATGATTTTCTTTATTTTAGGGATAACCTTAGAATTTATAATATGCATTTTTATTTCATTTTAAAAATTTTACATTTTTTCAGACAGTATAAATTATATGAGAAAGACAACGCAAAGGTGAAATTCCCTATGACATACTTTGACATATTTCCCATTGCCTAGATTAGAGCTTTCATTGATTTACAATCTCTTCAATTCTCTTGATTACAAAAGATCAACACAACCCTCTAGCTTCTACCCCTTGGCTTTGAGTTGGCTAAACCAAATAGGCAAATTATTAGATAATAAGCAAACTGGTAGGATATCACATATTATTGTCTTCAATCCCCAATTCTCCTCAATATTTAGTTTTACTACTCATTGTCTCTGTAGGTAACTCAAAATTACTCTGTTACATATAAGGTTCTTTACTTTTCTGACTTTCTTTTCACTGTCAATACAAAACTTGTTCTATAGAAAAAAGTAGAAACATCAAGTGTGATTCTCTCAGTATATTGCAATGCCAGTTACTAGTTTCCCTACACCTGCACGTACTTGTGCTTTCATTGTTTCTCCTCAGGATGGAAGGGAGAGTTGCCTCCAACTCTCATGACCAAACTCTTCAATCATATCACAGGTTTGCTCTTATCTCTTCTCTTCAAGAATATTACCTTCCCATTCAGATTCAGTCTCTCTCTCTGCATACATAAAATTTTTAATGAATATTTAAACCTTTGAAATCTCTTCCAATACATAAACAAACCAACAAAGCTATATTGACTGTGTATCTTTCAGCTTACCTGTAGTGTCAGGATTCTTAACCAAAAACAAAACAAAAATCAAACCTCCAACCATTCAGTTCAGTTCAGTCGCTCAGTCGTGTCCAGCATTTTGTGACCTCATGAACTGCAGCACGCCACGCCTCCCTGTCCATCACCAGCTCCCGGATTTTACCCAAACTCATGTCCATCGAGTCGGCGATGCCATCCAGCCATTTAAGCCTCTGTTGTCCCCTTCTCCTCCTTCCTTCAATCTTTCACAGCATCAGGGTCTCTTCCAGTGAGTCAGCTCTTCACATTAGGTGGCCAAAGTATTGGAGTTTCAGCTTCAACATCAGACCCAGGGCTGATCTCCTTTAGGATGGACTGGTTGGATCTTCTTGCAGGTCAATGGACTCTCAAGAGTCTTCTCCAACACCACAGTTCAAAAGCATGAATTCTTTGGCACTCAGCTTTCTTTATAGCTCAACTCTCACATCCATACATGACTACTGGAAAAACCATAGCCTTGACTAGATGGACTGTTGTTGGCAAAGTAATGTCTCTGCTTTTCAATATGCTATCTAGGTTGGTCATAACTTTCCTTCCAAGGAGTAAGTGTCTTTTAATTTCATGGCTGCAATCACCATCTGCAGTGATTTTGGAGCCCAAGAAAATAAAGTCAGCTACTATTTCCCCATCTATTTTCCATGAAGTGATGGGACCAGATGCCATGATGTTAGTTGTCTGAATGTTGAGCTTTAAGCAAACTTCTTTGCTCTTCTCTTTCACCTTCATCAAGAGACTTTTTAGTTCCTCTTCACTTTCTGCCATAAGGGTGGTGTCATCTTCATATCTGAGGTTGTTGATATTTCTCCTGGCAATCTTGATTCCAGCTTGTGCTTCTTCCAGCCCAGCGTTTCTCATGATGTACTCTGCATATAAGTTAAATAAGCAGGGTGACAATATACAGCCTTGACACATTCCTTTTCCTATTTGGAACCAGTCTGTTGTTCCATGTCCAGTTCTAACTGTTGCTTCCTGACCCACATACACATTTCTCAGGAGGCAGGTCGGGTGGTCTGGTATTCCCATCTCTTTCAGAATTTTCCACAGTTTATGGTGATCCACAGTCAAAGGCTTTGGCATAGTCAATAAAGCAGAAGTAGATGTTTTTCTGGAACTCTCTTGCTTTTTTGATGATCCAGTGGATGTTGGAAATTTGATCTCTGGTTCCTTTGCCTTTTCTAAAACCAGCTTGAACATCTGGAAGTTCACAATTCACGTATTGCTGAAGCCTGGCTTGGAGAATTTTGAGCTTTACTTTACTAGCGTGTTTACTGCCAAGAGGAGCTACCCCACGCCCAAGGTCAGGGGCAGTGAGCTGAGAACACCAGGCTTTGATGGCGCAGCGCCTACTGAGAGGAGCTACCCGGCATCCAAGGAGCAGTAGCTGCGCAGCGGGGGCCGAGAGGAGCTACTCCACGTTCAAGGTCAGGAGGGGCGGCCATGAGGAGATACTCCTCCTCCAAGGTAAGGAGCAGCCAGCGGCTGCGCTTTGCTGGAGCAGTTGTGAAGAGATACACCACATCCAAGGTAAGAGAAGCCCAAGTCAGACAGTAGGTGTGTGAGAGAGAATCAGAGGGTAGACATACTGAATCCATAATCACAGAAAACTAGCCAATATGATCACAGGGACCACAGCCTTATCTAACTAAATGAAACTAAGCCATGCCGTGTGGGGCCACCCATGACTGACAGGTCACGGTGGAGAGGTCTGACAGAATGTGGTCCCCTGGAGAAGGGAATGGCAAACCATTAATTCCTTACTATTCTGGGATGTACTGGTGAAGATTTAGCAACTGATTCTTCGAATTTCAATGAGAGTGTTGGTTGGCATTACTGTTTATATTAACGAGTAAAACAAACAAAAAAAAAAATGCTGATTTATGTTGGAAATCCCTTCACTTGCCAGTGACACAAGGGACTATTTTATTGTATCAGAGGTGTTGGAATACTGGAACAGTATTTTTTCTCTCTCTTATTTTTTTTGCTATTTACAAAATATCAGGTGCGGACAAAACATATTTAAGTGTGTTGTCTCAATTACATGCTTAAGAGATTTAACAAAACCATAAGCAAAGTCCTAATTAGTACTGGTACTATTTGTTAGTATATGTGGAGTAAATATCCTTTTATGGTAAGTTTCCAGTTACCATTATGATGTCACTAAGTGCAAAGCTGGAAAGAGATGCCCAGCTACACATTATTAGTATTATGCAATAGTTCTACCACATAGATACAATAGAGCCCAATAACTCAAGTGCATGGACAGTAGGAAAATGAAGTTAAACAATTAGGAACCAATGAGTTTTGTGTATATATTGTAATATATTTGTCAAGTTCATATGATTTAATTATTAATAAAAATTGTATAGCAACTAACTCTCAAAATTCTTAAATATGTAACAAAAATTTAACACTGGATCTGCCTCTTTGATGATCCCAAGAGTTCTGCAAATTACATTCTTCCCACATGTGGGAACTTTGAGGAAGCCAAATAAATAATAAATATATTTTCCTATGTGGCTTTGGAACCAATTGAGATGTGGAGAATGTATTTATGGAAGCCAAAAGTTAACCTTTCTGATGAAAATAACTAAATTGGAGAATATGGCTTCAGGTTTGATGGCTAGTACTGGCACCAGCAATTAGGCAGACTTCCTACAGTTATGAGTTGACTCATCCTCCCAAATGATGATGAAATCCTAACTCCCAGTACCCATTAATTTGACTTTATTTGGAAATCGAGTCATTGTACATGATCACCAGGTTGCACAGTGATAAAGAATTTGCCTGCCATTGCAGGAGACACAGGAGATGCAGGTTCAACCCCTGAGCCAGGAAGATCCCCTGGAGAAGGGAATGGCAACCCACTCCAGTATCCTTGTCTCGGAAATCACATGGATGGGGAACCTGGAAGGCCACAGTCATGGGGTTGCAAAGAGTTGGACACAACTGAGTGTTGATATTGAAAAGAAAAAAGAAAAAAAAAGTCAAGTTAAAGACATTTAAGTGCATCTGAATTCAATATGATAAGTATCCTTATTAGAGGGCAAATTGGGACACAGAGATAGACAAGTACAGAGGCAAAACTATGGGATGTCTCCCATAGATGGGAGAACGCCGTCTATGAGCCAAGGAAAGCCTGGGATTACCAGAAGTCAGGGAAGAGGCACAGGACAAATTCTGTCTCAGAGCCATTAGAGAGAGCCAACTCTGCTTGCATACTGACTGCAGCTTCTAACCTCCAGAACCATCAAACAATACATTTCTGTTACCACTCAGTTTGTCAGTCTGCTTTACAGGAGTCCTAGTAAACTAATGCACCGGTTTCATCACAGTATCATTTGATAGGAGCAGGACTCTCCCTCTTGAGGAGGAAGCATCAATACAAAAAGCACTGGAAAGTCATACAGTAAAGACCCACTCTCAAGGTGAAATAAGAGATAGCTAAGATAAGCTCAATTATCCGTTCCAAGTGTGATCTTCAAATAAATCTCTGTATAGTCTCATGCTTCCCAGGTGGCACAGTGGTAAAGAATCTGACAGCCAGTGCAAGAGTTGTAGGAGACTCAGTTGGATTCCTGAGTCTTGAAAATCACCTGGTATAGGAAATAGCAACTCACACCAGTATTCTTGCCTGGAAATTTCCATGGACAGAGTACCTGGTAGGCTACAATCATGGGGTCTCAAAGAGTCAGACCCAACTTAGCAACTGAGCACAAAGCATACACATAGTCTTACACAGAATGAATAAAGATGTGAAAGACAAGAAGTGTGTTTAGCGGGAAAAAAAACACAGTTATTATCACACACATTATGAATACTTCTTTAGCAGCCAAAAATCCGTGAAAACTGCTCTTGCATAGATAAAAAAGTTTCTATAGACACATTTTGACCCAATGTTACCTGAGCTTCGACAGCCTTGGGCACTTTTAAACATTCCCTTTCATAATTTATTTTTCATATATTTCAAAACATCATTTTTCTGTTCCTGCTCTCATCTTGCACTTGGTCTCTTAAAAGGCCATCTCTCTCTAGCTATCCTGTTACCCATTAATACAATGCTTCTTTCATTTATATATCCCCAGTATGCTCTGTGGATGACCTGGTTTATTCTCTTGGGTTCAGTTAACAAACAAAATGGATATAATTATCTGTACTTGCAATTCAGATGATTTTAGTAAGCTCACAGCTATGCTGTTACTGACATTGTTCCTTTTTCCTGGTATATACAGAGGAAGTATTAACTTATCCCTTTTCTATAGCAGGCAGTACCAACAGCATATATCTCAAATTCTATATTTTTGAAACTGAATGATCGAATTTTTCCCTAATATTTTCCTTTGTCCTGTTCCCTTATGTTATGTTCCCTGTTCCTTTATGTTATGTTATGTTCCTTAACTTATGCTAGGGAACTATCATCTATGAACAGAAGACTAAAATCTGAGGGGCATCCTCTCTCCCTTCTTCCTAAATTGATCATAAAACCAAAATTGTCAACAGATCTTAGCAGTGACCCAAACAAATTCCTCAAATAAACATTTTATTATGTGTACATAATACACACCATTGAAAATACTGAGAAGGCAGTGTTTAAAGGGCAAGGTCCTGCTGTCCAGCCTGAGGCAGAAATAAACTGACACCAGGAGATGGCTAATGACTAGAACAAAGGTGAGGGCCAGTCATAGAGAACAGAAGGTGAAAAGAGTATTTGTTAGGGGAATGACAGAGTGAACAAAAATAAAATATTTTATTAATTATGTTTTTGGTGTTACCTAATTTTCTAATTTTCATATCTTGGTTTCCCTCAATTTTTCTAGCTTTTTTTTTTTCAACTTTCTTTGAACTAAAGAATAAAGCTATTTCAAATTTACTCTTTGTTATTGGGAAATATAAAATTAAATCACTAGAATTATATTTCAGTTGAAAACATCACAATATTATAAGGCACACAATGTCCTAGGATACTTTCTTCCTGTTAAGGCTAATTAACAGGGAGATAAGAAAATGGTAAAGTGGTAAAATAACTTTCTTTTAACTATTTGGGGGAATCACTTATTGAGATTTGTCTTTCCAGATGTGATCATTGACTGTACATGTTGATATTGTGTCTGTTTTCTTTTTTATATTTTCATGAAATGTCCAAATTATGAAATGCTCTTTTCTCTAGTTTATATACTTCATAAACTGACAGTAGCTGTGGGCAGATGAAATCAATAAGATAAGACTCGTATCCTCTTATTTATTATATTCTTAAGTATTTATACTTGTATTATAATTCAATATTCAAATTAATGTATACAAAAATGCTTATATTTTATCAATACATTACTCTTAGTATCACTAATTGCCACCCTGAAAACTTAGAAGCTTTTAAATATACAGTATACACATGTAATGTTTAGTATGTTAAAGATCTGTTTAAAAGAGCATGTCTATTGCATCTTTTAAAACAATTATTAGAATTTGTATAATCCAGAAGATGGTGCTGTTTACATTTCTACCACACTTTGGAACAGCAGAGAAACAATTTATTTTCAATTCAGCCATTGATGGGTTGTAAATTATCGAGCATACCTTTGCAATAAGAACAGTTAATGTAGCTTTGCTCTTGAGGATTTTACATTTACAAATAATTTGCATGACATTTCCACATGAGACATGAGAAAATGTACTACTTCACAAGCAATCTCACACTAATGGGGCCTGATCAGTTGCAGCTCCCTTAGTCATCTCCTGCCAGGACTACACTCAAATGTGAAAATACGAATTAGATAAAAGACCTATTTAATTTTCTGGTTACTTATATTGCTATTAAAAAGCAACATGTAGACCATTAACGTGGTGATGATCCTTATTTAATGGGATGTGAATTTATTCTTCTAAATAGTGAACAGTTTCATAGTTAAGCTTTTGTGACATGTTAATTATGTACTATCCGGACACAAAGCTTTAGCCAGTTAATACAAATAAATGAAATACATGATATTCATAATATATTGGAACTATTCCACTTCATCTGAAGTTTGGTAATGGATCATGAGAGCAGCCTTATCACTGCTTGCAACACTCTGGGAAAGAGATAGCAAGGTTCACACGTGTACCTACCGAGACTGTCACCTGTAATACTTCCTGCTTCTGCTCAGGAACTCAAGGCCTTAAAGTGAAAGTCGCCCAGTCATGCTTGACTCTTTGCAACCCCATGGCCTATATAGTCATGGAATTCTCCAGGCCAGAATACTGGAGTGGGTAGCTGTTCGCTTCTCCAGGAGATTTTCCCTTTCCAGTGATCAAACCCAGGTCTCCTGCACTGCAGGTGAATTCTTTACCAGCTGAGCTACCAGGGAATCCCCAGGGCTTCAAAAGGAATCAAATAATGGAAACATAGCCAGCCCTTTTCTATGTCAATTTGCAAATTGACATAGAAAAATGAACAAGATTTGAAAATTCATAAAATGTTTTCAGACAGACCTAGTTTCCACTAAGTATTTGAATATAAAATTTATATCATGACATAGAGGACTAAATTAGTCATTTACTCTTATTGAGATTGGGTAAATGTATACGGGCTGAGTGAGCTACACCTTTTTCAGTCATAGGATAACATATAGATGATGTTTTAAGTATAAGAAAAGAAGCATCAATATAGACACATGATTTTGTTGATAGAGGCACCCACCAGAAAATCTAAGAAAGGAAAAAGGAGGTGAAATGTTACTAGTGTTTCTTTCTGGGGAGAGGGCATTGAATTGCAGAAATACAAGGTAGAGAATGATTATGCTATGCTCAGTCACTGGAGCCATGTCTGACTCTGTAAGGCCCCCTGGACCATAGCCCGCCAGGCTCCTCTGTCTGTGAGGTTCTCCAGGCAACAATAGCTGAGTGGGTTGCCATGCCCTCCTCCAGGGGATCTTCCCAACCCACAGATCAAACCCACATCTCAATGTCTCCTGCATTGGCAGACAAGTTCTTCACCACTGAGCCACCTGGGAAGCCCAGAGATTGATTAATTACTTATACTGTCTCTTCCTGCTACATGACTTTTTTTTTTTTTTTCAACTACTGTATTTTTTTGCAAAGTAAGAGGTATACCTCAGAAAATCAGTGAAAATACTTCAAAGATAGAATAATTTTGAGTGGTTTTTTTGTTTGTTTGTTTATTTTTTGTAGCCGTTTGTTATTTTTCTTTTCCTGAGTTTCCCTCACAGCTGATGAATTAGACTTTAAGAGTTGAGACTTGAGAGTCTAGATCATTTACAAGCATCATATAACTGATACATAGCAAAGTTTGAAGATCTTGAAAAGTCTGAAGCTGGAGAGGAATCTTTCAGTGGCTGGAGAATGAGAATGATGAGTTCTCAATAAACACAGAGCAACATAATGAAGTAAACAAGCAATGTTATTAAATAAAATAAGAAAGTACATAGAAGATTTATGGAGATGATCCTTTAGAACTTAGATAATACAAGCTTTTAGTAGGACATGCCCTCTTACCAAATGACTTTATTTCTCTTTTTCCTGTGCCTCAATGAGCTTAATGCAACAATTAGTTGTCTTATTTCATTTTCATGGATCCCCTTTCCAAAGTAGTTCTAAGATTTAAGTTGCCTGGAGCAAAAATCTGAGGAGTGTAGTTGCAGCTGGTGTTCCTGATGACTGTAATTTAGGTAAATAGTCAGCGCTTCCGGAAATATAATATAATTGAGTTTTACTGTTGTCTTTGATAAGGTTTTTGTTGAACTAATTTGCAGATGCTATGCCTTTTCTAAAATTTTTTAATTAAAAGTTTTTGAAGATTCTATATACTACTTTTGAATGCTAGAAAAATTTTGGAAAGACTATTCTTTTGAGCATGATGCTATTCTATCTGCATTGATCTATAAGCATCTGCAGAAAGGATATAACTTGGAAAAAGAATTCTTGATCCTGTTATTTTTTTTGTTGTGCAGAATATACTCATTGAGTGTATGTTTTTTTATATTACCAAATGCTCATACCAATTTTATTGGAGTATAATTAATTTAAATTTTGTTTTAGTTTCTGCTGTACAGCAAAGTGAGTCAGCCATATGTATACATAATGCTTCCCTCCCCAGACTGAGTTCTCTGTGATTTATAGCAGCTTCCCACTAGCTATTTATTTTATATACGGTAGTATATGTATGTCAGTGCTGCTCTCAGTTCATGCCACCCTCCCCTTCCCCTGCTGTGTCCACATGTTCACTCTCTATTTCTGCCCTGAAAATAGGTTCGTCTGTACCATTTTGCCAGATTCCATATATCTGTGTTAATATATGATATTTGTTTTTCTCTTTCTGACTTACTTCACTCAGGATGACAGACTCTGGCTCCATCACATCAGTACAAATGATCCAGTTTCGTTTCAGTGTTCATTGTAGCACTGTTTACAGTAGCCAGAACATGGAAGCACCTTAAAATGTCCATAAACAGATGGATGGGTAGAGAAGTCGTGGTACACATATACAGTGGAAGGATACTCTGCCATAAAAGGGAACAAAATTGGGTCATTTGTAGTGATGTTCATACCGCTTTAAACAAACATAGCAAAAGACGTTTTTCTGGAAATTTCTGTCACATGGGAATGCTGTCTAAAGTAGTTGTATCAATTAATTCGAGTTCTACTGAACTATTTTGTGGTTCAGTCCCTTATTAAATAATAAGCCTATTCTTGCTTTTGATAGTTTGCATGGAAGTTGTTCTTCAATATGTATTATCTTGACTATTGATGTAATACTGAGACAAGTGACACACATAGAAAATTTAATCTTGGAATCTATTAGCTGAATCTATCCACACAAAGTTGAAAAACACTACTATATGTGGGAAATCAAATTACATTTTGACTGTATTTTTAAAATTTTTTATGAAGTGTAACTGATTTACAATGCTGGGTTAATTTCTACTGTATATCAAAGTGCTTCAGTTACACACACATGTAAATATACACTCTTTCTTTCAATACTATTTTCCATTATGATTTATCATAGGATATTGAACATAGTTCGCTGTGCTATAAACAGGACCTTGTTTATCCATTCTCTATATAACAGATTACATCTGAACCCCAGCCTCCCACTCCATTCCTCTCCCTACTCTCTTCCCCTTGGAAACCACTAGTATGTTCTCTGAGTCCATGAGTCTGTTTCTGTTTCATAGATAAATTCATTTGTGTCATATTTTAGATTCCACATATAAGTGATACATGGTATTTATCTTTCTCTTTCTGACTTGCTTCATTTAGTATGATCATCTCCAGGTCCATACATGTTGCTATAAATGGCATTTCATTCTTTTTTGATGACAGAGTAGTATTCCATTGGACTACATCTTCTTCATCTGTCCATCTGTCAATGGACATTTTAGGTTATTTCTATGTCATAGCTTTTGTGAATGGTGCTGCTATGAACACAGGGGTGCATGTATCTTTTTGAATTAGAGTTTTATCTAATACTTAAATGTGGTTTATAAACTTATATGGACTTATTCTGGCAAAAGTGTGATTTAATATACTACCTCATGTATTATGATTAAGCACTACACATTACACAGTATTTAATTGCTTTATTTTAATGGGACCTTATGGGGAGAGTGAAGAATCTTGCAATTAATGTCTCATCTCTCACATCCTGGTATTTTAACACATGAATTGCTTTCCTACATATATTGCATAATTTAGCATTTATTTTCTATCTGTAAATTTTCACTAAAATTCTTATTTTACAATTTCTCTATAATATGCTATAACCACATTAAGTGCCTATTTTATCTTAGTTTTAATCATTAATATGCATAAGAACTAAAAATGAAGAATTTTAAAAATGTAATGGCAATGAAAAGTGAATCAAGCCTTTTGGTACTATTAATGTGTGTGTGTGTTTCTGGGCATATGGGAAGGACTTTCTATACTGCTCTCCCACAAAGTGTCTTTTAACTAAACATTGCGTTGCTTTTATATTTTGTATTTGTTTAGGGTTCTGGGTAAGGCTCTGTTTAAAGAGAGAGTTTTAAGAATAAAAGAATGGAAAACTCTTGCTCTAAGATATTAATACAAATGGAACATCACAAGTGCATCCAAGTGTTTCTTATTCAGCATTGTAAAAAATTATTTCTGAACACTGGCCTGCTTTTCTTTTTTATTGTGTGCCTTATCTTTGCTTTTCAATTATTCATAGTCTCCTAAGGACCACTTTCAGTATAAAATAGTATCTATGGGAGGTAAAAACAGCAAGAAATGTACTTCTGAATTGATTACAGGGGAAAGATCTATTTAGACATTTAAATGTATGTGGTCAACACTGAGGAAGGTATATGCGCCTGCTCAACAGCTCTTAACCTACGGGTTTCTGGTTATAGCCTATTTTGCCCTTCTTATTTTTTTTTTTCTGGGAAGTATGTGTTTATGCATGCTTTTTTCCATTTTCTTTTGTTTTATGTTCAATTTATTTTTATGTTGTACAATTTGATGTGAATTGAAGGGCTTTATTTCTGAGTATATTTGGGGGTTTTGTATTATATTTACCAATACTCTGAATTGATTTAGGATATATGTAGCCCATATTTATTTTTTGACCATCCATTAAAAAATGTGTTGCTACTGCTCCTTCTTTCTAACCCATAAAAATGTTTTTAGTATTTGCAGCCCTTACTCAACTATTCTTAAAATATAATTCTGCCCTTATTTATATTTTCATGGTCTACTTTTTCAAAGTTTTAAGTTGTATTTTTATTTGTAAATAATTTCAAATATTTCTTAGTATTTGAATATAGTATTTCTTAGTATTTGAATATATTTCTTAATATAAGAAATATAGAAAATAGTGTAACAAAAACTTATTTACACTCACAGTTTAGACATATATCAAATCGATTTTATTTATAGATACACTGATATAAAGTAAACATGCCCCCATTGCAATATTCAAATGTTACAGATAATAATCTTTTAACAAAATTTTTTTACTTTAAAAATTTAGAATTAGATTGCTATTCAAATAAAAATTTGAATTAAAAGGAAAAGTTATGAAAAATCCCACAGAGAACATTATCTACACAGCCTCTGTACTATTAGTTTGCTTTCACTATGTAAAACCTGTAATCAAGTATCTAGCTGATAAAAAAATACAGAATATTTTCCTTGTACATTTGTTTTGCCTAAAGCCTTATAAGAAATGTCACTGATTTATTTGTACATCTGTGAAGCAATTCTGTACTAAAAATAACTTTAAAGTGTATGTTGTTCAAACACTTTATTTTAGTAGAAGGATCTTAATCTCAGTAAACTTCATTATTCAACTGTAAAATGGAGCCTTTATTCTTAATGTAAGTGAAATGACTACTCATAGTTACACCATTTCTGAGAATGGACTTTGTTACAAAATAATCAATAGAATAAAGAACTACACAAATATAAGGAAACAAAGGACTGATTATCTGGTTAGTGCGAGCTTAGTGTGTCCACATCACTGGATATTTTAAAAAGAAGATCAGTGTAGGAAAAACCTATACACCTAAAGCATAAAAGCGTAAAAGGTAGGGCAAAGGGGTGCCCTAATAGGATGCTTCCCTGCCTTTCACTTTTCTTGCATCATGTTGAAAAAACCAGTGTACTTCCAAGCACTAGGAGTTCAGTTCAGTCTCTCAGTCATGTACAACTCTTTGCAACCCCATGAACCGCAGCACGCCAGGCCTCCCTGTCCATCACCAACTCCTTGAGTCCACCCAAACCCATGTCCATCTAGTCGGTGATGCCCTCCAGTCGTCCCCTCCGCCTGCCTTCAGTCTTTACTCCTTCCTCACTGGCCATGACTGATGTCCATGCATTTCACTTTGCCTTTAACCCCATATTTTCATGGTCAGTGTTCTTATAACTTACCTCAGACCCTTACCTCTTCTCACATGGAATAGAGCTGAATCACTTGTCAGTTAAAAAGCTATTGCTGCCCACAAAATTGTTATTTAGCGTTTGGACCTGTAAGACCATTACAATATATTAAATCCATTCCAGGAAATACTTGAATGAGCTAGATTTCTAGCCAGAGAGCTCTCTGGATATTGGCCATTTGTCAATGCTTTCTTTGTCTACAGAGAAACAGTATTGATATATTGTCACTAGTAGTTCTGAGGTTTAGGACTGAGGGTGACCACACCTTCTCCAGGGAGAACAGATAGATGTGAGACCAAGGCATGAAAAGTGGTGCATGTGATTTTAATGATTCCTTGTGATACTTCTCTTTCTCTGAAACAGATACGGTTTGTACCTTTTAATATTTTGACAGCAAAGCAAAAGTCTTCCTCTCAGTGTTTAATAGGATAAAAAATGTACAATTGGATATTGGTTTTATTGATCATTATCGTTTCTGGAAAAAGATATAAAATGAGGTCAACCTATTTTCCTCCTTGAAAAATTCTTCCTGTTTTCCCAAAGAATGTGGTTGTAAGGAAAAATACTTTTTCACATTCTCTACCTGCCTCACAACTGCTGATATAAGGGAATAAATGAAGAAAGGCAGAAGTGAGAAGAGGGAGAAGGGATAAAGAGATGAAAGAAGGAAGGAAGACAAATAGCATGAAAAAAAATCTAACTCACATTAGCAGAACACAGAACCAAGTTTAAAACATGAAAGATTATTTTAGATGAAAATTAAAGGGACACTAGAAATAGTTTGCTACCAGTCTTTCTTTTTGCTGTCTTAAAATGCACCTCATTGCCCTTTTTGTAATAAACATTAAACCTAGTTCAAAGGACAGAGTCAACACCCTTTATGAAACAGGCTGACATCAATAGCAAATCTTATGAGACAGAGAAATACATGCCCAGACAGTTCAGTGACCAAAAAAAAAGATGTTGACTTGGAAAAATGTCAATTATAGAAACAAAGCAGGCAGTGCAAGTCCACTAGTATTGACACAACTTTATTTATTTCTTAGTAACTCACAAGCTAATCTGCGAACACCATACCTTTTCTGGAACTGGACATTGGGCATTTGAAATAGAAAGCAGACAACTCTTAGTTTGTCTGATTACACAATTAAAGTAGCAAATTCATTTACTCTTCTCAGAAAGAAGAGCTATTTCATAATGTAGTGAGTCAGAGAAGTTCCAGAAACCTCTTTTTTTTTATGTTTACTTGCCAGTTATCTCTTAAATGGTGGCTCAGACAGTAAAGTGTCTGTCTACAATGTGGGAGACCTGGGTTCAATCCCGGGGTCGGGAAGATCTCCTGGAGAAGGAAATGGCAACCCACTCCAGTATCTTGCCTGGAAAATCCCATGGACGGAGGAGCCTGATAGGCTACAATCCATGGGGTCGCAAAGAGTCGGACACGACTGAGAGACTTCATTTTCCTTTTTCACTTATCTCTTAAATAGGGTCGTCTTTCCCCAGGATCTCAGTAAATCAGTTCTAATAACACAAAGAGCAGGTTTTCATTGCTTTTGCTTTTGTTGCATCTTATTATTTGATAACTTTCTCACAAAGTGTGGCAGTACACCAGTGAGTCAATATAATGTATTATTTCCTGTGACCTCACTATTTTGGCTGTCCACCACTCCTTCTTCTAATTTCCTTTAAGTCAAAATGCCACAAACAATGTCACTACTCAGTGTCCTTACTTTCATTCTCTGTTGAACACAGAATTAGCGCTTAACTGCCACACATAGACTGAACCTTTATTATAAAAAATTTTAATCAATTGTTATCAATGGCTTCATCTCACGAAATTTTGATATCAGTTCTCAATATGCAACTCCTCTGACCTGAGTTGGATTAAGTTGCCCAGTCTTTCTTACCGTGCTTATTTTCCTGCATCTGAAATAACACATTCTTTTGGTTCTCCCAGTACCTTTTAGGTGTTTCCTCCAAGATACCTCTGTTCATCTCTCTTCTTTTCCCAACTTCTTGATTTTGGAATATTCCAGGAGTCAGTTCTTAAAATTCTCTTTTCTATATATATTCATCTCTTAGCGTGTCTTCTTCATTCTTATGGTTTTAAATATGATTGTATTACTTTTCAACAAATTACGACAGAAACAGTTCTGAAGGCCAGAGATATGATATCAGGATGTTACCATGGATGCATTCATCGCTTCTAGCTTCAGGCAGTTGTCACCATTCTGTAACTTATGGCTACATAACTCCATGCCTGGCTCTAGAGTCGTTTGACCTCTTTCTTTGCAAGTCTATTCTCTGTGGGTCTCTCGAGACCAAAATGTGTCTCATCATTTTGGTCCATTTTGATAATCCAGGATAATCTCTTTATTTTAAGATTGTTAACTTAAATCCATCTGGAAAGACCCTTTCCTCCCCAAATAAGTTATTATTCATAACTTCAGTGGATATATTTTGTAACTTCATATTTTGGCCTATTTCAGTGATTTGTAGACTAATAACTCCAGCATATAAATCTCCAGCTGATACATCTTCCATGACATTTAGAATTTTCAGATATTTGAAATTTAGAGTTTTTAGATATTTGATGAGATTCACAGGTATCTCAAGGAAAAAACAAGCAAGAAAGCAAGCAAACAGAAACCTACTATATAGCTTTATCAATCCAGAATCAACCAGAGAAGCACATCAGAAGGTATATTGAGACATACTGCAAGGCTTATTCAAGCTAGCTAGGACAATTTCCAAATTGTAGGGCACTACTCTGATGTCTCTTCAGGTCATATAAATTGTAGGACAAACTGTAGAGGCAGGCCAGAATTCTAGAGCTCAAGCTGAAGCTGCTGTCCAGAGGTAGAATTTCTCCATCAAGGAAGACTTAGCTCTGCTTTTAAGGGCTTTCAGCTAATTGAATCGTGCTCACATAATTGTTATCCAGGTTACTGTCACTTCTTTAAAGCCAACTGATTATGGTCTTTAATCACGTCTTCAAACTACCTTCACACCAACACCTAGATTCCAGTTTAATTGAATGACTAGTGACTTTAGTTCCATTGATTCATTAAAAACAAACAAAACGCTGTATCACCATTCAGTTTGTTTTTAAATCTACTCAATCTCAAGTTTTAGAACTCTGTTTTTCTGTTTCTAAAAAAGGTGTATCATACTGGACACTTGCTTTCTCTCTCTTCCCACATCTGTCATTAGCACATGCAAAACATATTGAGAAATGTTTAACTTCTCAGCATTTCCATCAATACCTCTCTAGTTCAGCAGACTATAATTACTCTCTTTGAATTACTTCTGTGCCTTTGAAATGATCTACAAGCTCCCACAGATTCTACTATACTCAGCAGCTAGTGTGATTTTTTTCCATTGATTTTTATATTTTGGATAAACAGCCTTTAAGAATGTCCCATTTCACTTAAAACTAGACCTCTAACTGACTGCTGCCACTCTGATCCTTCCCAAATCAAATAGATCTGAACAATATTCTGTTACAGACTTTTTATTCCTTCATTTTAATCACTATCTGGTGCTCTTTTATATATATTTTTTCTGACACTTTACTTATAGTGCTGCTCACTTTATGTCTCTCAAGTCTATAATATAATCATGGTAACATCTGAGTCATACATGCTTTGGTTAAAAAAAAATATTAAGATGTATTAGGTGATTATTAAGAGAAACCAAACCATGATAGATTAATTTAAATTTTCCTTTCATTTTACAAGACATTTCAATATCCACACTGACTTTAGGTATTATTGACTTTTTAATACTGCTGTCTGCATTTTCTATTGCACCTTAAATATTTTTAAGCAAGAAATTGAAAGTCATCAATAGTTAATTTGTATAACATTAAAATATGTGTGTTTGTCAGTAGAAAATTACAGTACTAAAACTTATCCTTTAAAACTACATTGAAAAATAGAACCTAAGATATATTCTTCTATTTGTGAAATAGCCATTAATTGTTTATAAAAACTGTGTTCATAGACAACCCTGTGTACCCCTATCCATGGGTTGAGACAGATGAAATAAACAATGTAAATGCTGTGATAAACATCGGATATTATGTTGCAGTTAAAACCAAAAAAATACAGGAGATATAAACTGTGCAGTTTGGGTTTGTTATTATATGCAAAATAACCAGAGATGACCTCTCAAATCAGTGACTTGTGATCAGGAACCTCACAGAAGGGAGAGATTGAGCCATTGTACGTCTGGGGTCAGGAACACTCAGGAGATGAGTGTGACTGAAGGGAATGTTCAAGAACAATGGCAGGAATGGGGTGAGTGAGGTAGAAACTAGAGATCCTACTCGTATTGGGGCTTGAGAATTATTAAAATAATTGCATTTGATTTTGGAATATGATCAAAAGCCACTGGACAGTTCTGAGAATGGAATGGAATTATTTCTCTTGTATGTTTAAAGGATAAGTAGGTGTTGAGAGAGAGGTTTGGAGATAGTAAGAATGGGAACACGGAGACCTGTTAGATTATTGGCTTAGAATAAGATAAATGATGTGGGTTTCATAGTAACACACTTGTATTTGATGGATAATACTATATTGCTTCATATTATCACACTTGGAGTTTGTAAACATTTGATTGTTTACTTTCTATAATCCACAGTTTTAAAATATAAGTGTACTGAGCTTTGGACCAATTATGTTTAATTACAATAAGGTGTACTGAGACATTTATTAAACACCCACATTGGTGTTTTCAATAAAGCTTCTATGTATATATTTTGTAGGTTAATAACTCAAAATAATAATGATACAGAATTGTGAACAGTTTGAAATGCTGCATTCTATGAAGAGCAGATTTATTATGACAGACTGCTTGGTAGAGAGTGAAATCACATTGCCACGAGATTTGATATTATAAATTCTTTTCATTATACTTTAAATGAGTACATCGAAATGATTAGAATGGCTTGTGGAGTAAATTGATAAATGAGGGCATTTCTCTACCATCGCCAAATTTCCTAATTTTGCTTCAATACTTTGGAAATCTCTAAGTATTACTCTCTTTTGTAATCATAACTTAATTGATTCTGCTTTGGCTTCCCAAAATACTAATATTGAATGAAAGAAGTATTACTCACATCTTTTCAGAAGAATAAGTATTCCTTGAAAATATATAAACATATTTACAAGTTGTTTTCCAATATTTGAGTTAACAGGACATCATTAAAAATAATTGCATAAGTGCAGCAATGTTATCTCTGTGCCTGAGAGAGTTAAGCTACCTCTTAAACCTTTAACCTTTCTGATGGGAATGACTCATAACCAGAAAAACAAACTCTGACTGAAATAAAGTACTTTATAAGAGATTTTAAATTAATGAATCTATACTCCATTTTTTGTTTCTTGCCCATTATCCTTTAGGATAAATATAAAAGATTAAGAGTGTATTAATAACAATAGTAATGATAGTAACTATAGTATAAATTATTATGATAAGCATTAACAGTGTATGTACTAGATATGATAGTAAGAAGTACACACATATACTTCTGTGTGAACACAAGTTAAAAGCATTTTAATACTCACAGTAAGAATTGAACAAGGCTCTATATTTTTAATTTAAGAGAAAAATGGTTAGTCCAATGATTTGACCATAACTTTAATAAATGGCAGCTCTTGAGCTGGCTCAACTTTTTCCAACTCAAAAATGCTTTTTCTGAGCACTCCATAAAATGTATTGCATGAAAATTGCAAAGATATTTCTGAATACTTTCTTTTTTTCCTAAGGTCAACACCTAATTGGTGACCTACCAAGAATATAAACTAGCTACTTTTTAAAGAACAAATGATTAAACTTTTGTAAAATGCACTGAAGGAGTTTGTGCCTAATGGCTTATCTAGGAGGGATATTGGGGTAAAGATACTTAGGAAGGGCAAATAGTGTTTTCTCAAAACTTGAAGATTTTCTAAAGATTTCTCTCTGAAGAAACTGTTGTAGAATTTCCTATGCAAGTGAGCTGAGTTAGTAAAATGGAATATTATGTGAGACACAGGGATACATAAATACTATGTTTATTACAGTTCCAAAAAAATAATTGCATTGAAAATAATCCTGTGTGCTCTGGTGCTATCGTTCAGATGCTCATTCATGTCTGACTCTTTGCGACTTCCTGGACTGCAGCATGCCAGGCTCCTCTGTCCATAGAATTCTCCAGGCAAGAACAGTGGCATGGGTAGCCTATTCCTTCTTCAGGGGATCTTCCTGACACAGGAATTGAACCGGGGTCTTCTGCATTGCAGGCAGATTCTTTACCATCTGTTCGGTTCACTTCAGTCAGCTCAGTTGTGTCTGACCCTTTGCAAACCCATGAATCGCAGCACGCCAGGCCTCCCTGTCTGTCACCAACTCCTAGAGTCTACCCAAACCATGTCTATCGAGTTGATGATGGCATCCAGCCATCTCATCCTCTGTCGTCCCCTTCTCCTCCTGCCTCCAATCCTTCCGAGCATCAGAGTCTTTTCCAATGAGTCAGCTCTTCGCATGAGGTGGCCAGAGTATTGGAGTTTCAGCTTCAGCATCAGTCCTTCCAATGAGCACCCAGGACTGATCTCCTTTAGGATGATCTGGTTGGATCTTCTTGCAGTACAAGTGACTCTCAAGAGTCTTCTCCAACACCACAGTTCAAAAGCATCAATTCTTCGGCGCTCAGCTTTCTTTATAGTCCAACTCTCACATCCATACATGACTACTGGAAAGACCACAGCCTTGACTAGATGGACCGTTGTTGGCAAAGTAATGTCTCTGCTTTTCAATATGCTATCTAGGTAGGTCATAACTTTCCTTTTAAGGAGGAAGCATCTTTTAATTTCATGGCTGCAGTCAGCATCTACAGTGACTTTAGAGCCCACAAAAATAGTCTGACACGGTTTCCACTGTTTCCCCATCTATTTCCCATGAAGTGATGGGACCAGATGCCATGATCTTAGTTTTCTGAATGTTGAGCTTTAAGCCAACTTTTGCACTCTCCTCTTTCACTTTCATCAAGAGGCTTTTTAGTTCCTCTTCACTTTCTGCCATAAGAGTGATGTCGTCTGCATATCTGAGGTTATTAATATTCTCCTGGCAACCTTGATTCCAGCTTGTGCTTCTTCCAGCCCAACGTTTCTCATGATGTACTCTGAATATAAGTTAAATAAGCAGGGTGACAATATAATAATTATAAGCAGGGCGACAGCCTTAACGTACTTGTTTTCCTATTTGGAACCAGTCTGTTGTTCTATGTCCATTTCTAACTGTTGCTTCCTGACCTGCATACAGGTTTCTCAAGAGACAGGTCAGATGGTCTGGTATTCCCATCTCTTTCAGAATTTTCCACAGTTTATTGTGATCTACACAGTCAAAGGCTTTGGCATAGTCAATAAAGCAGAAATATATGTTTTTCTGGAACTCTCTTGCTTTATCAATGATCCAGTGGATGTTGGCAATTTGATCTCTGGTTCCTCTGCCTTTTCTAAAACTAGCTTGAACATCTGAAGGTTCACGGTTCACATACTGCTAAGCCTGACTTGGAGAATTTTAAGCATTACTTTACTAGTGTGTGAGATGAGTGCAACTGTGCTGTAGTTTGAGCATTCTTTGGCATTGCCTTTCTTTGGGTTTGAAATGAAAAGTGACCTTTTCCAGTCCTTGGCCACTGCTGAGTTTTCCAAATTTGCTGGCATATTGAGTGAGGCACTTTCACAGCATCATCTTTCAGGATTTGAAATAGCTTACCTGGAATTCTGTCACCTGCACTAGCAGTTGAACCATCATGAATGACAGTCAACTGAGGAACTTGCTAAGAATTGTGAAAAGAATAGGGTTGGAATTAGTTATTACTGTGAGCTGTGTAACCAGTTCTAGATGCAAAGACTTTAGCAATTATAAGTACTCCTTTTTCATTTTGATTTGAATGTGTGTTATTTGTCTGTGCATCTTATTATATAAAATGTTTAGTGGTTAACTTTGTATTATGATATTTATATTGCAAGAGGTCAAAATGAATCAGCTAGTACCACAGAAAATCACCCGGTGACTAAAATGTATTAGTATTAATAAGCTCTTCTAAGAAAAAACAAGAATAGTTTATAATTTTTTGTTTGTAAATGAGATTTGTGTGTTTCATTAGGTGAAAGCATAACATTGTTATTGCAATTATTTGTATATTAAGTATAGTTTGAGGTATATTTGGGTATTATTTGCAAGTGATGAGACATTGTATCTTGCAATATTGTCAACTTCCTAGGATTGGCTAGGATTCCAAGAATTCTCTTCCATGTATGTTTCTGGTCAGAGTGGGCTAGGATAAAAATTGTTTTGTGAGATTTAGAGTGTGTAGAACAATTTTTGTAGTACATACGTATGTTGTCATATATCTGCTGGCCTACCTCACTGGCTTGCATCAGTGGCCACAAATGCATTTATCCATTCTCCATTTATCCATTCTCCCCAGGACCCTCCTTTAAATTCTCCCAATCTTCAACCAGGTAAGTATGATCTCCAGAAAGTAGTGCTCTGGATTCTGTAGTATGTGCATGCCGCATTGGCCAAAAACAGTAAGAACTGACATGGTATCATTCCATACTCATGAACATCAGCTCTTGCTGTGGGTTCCAGCTTTTCCTTGCTCTCCTGCACTTTCCTTATCGGATGTCTTATCTGTTGATTTGAAATTTTGGCAATACATGCTAAAGAGACAAAAGTCTAAATGTAAATGTTAAATCTATAGTTCAGAAAGAAAACATGGGGAAAATCTTCAGTAATTTGAGATAAACAAAGATGTCTTAGATATTACAACTTTTAGGCAAACTATTAAAATGACTTTAATGTATTTTGTAAAACATCCTGCTCCTTAAAAGCCACCTTTGTTTTTAACCACCAAAGTAAAAGGAAACTGAGTACTGGGAGAGAATAATTGCAATACATTTATTTTATAAAAACTCCATCTCAAAAAGCATATAAAGAAGGTTGCAAATCCATAATAAGAAGACAGACCAATTAAATTTAAAGAAGCAAAACAATTCAATCAATAATTTACAAATAAAAAAGAAAGCCAGTAGTTATAGAAAAGAGATACTTAAAGCAGTCATTTAAAAGTGCATTTTAAAATTGTATACCCATGGAGGGTTCATGTTAATGTATGGCAAAACCAACAATAATGTTAAGAAAAATAAATAAATAAAAATAAAATTAAACCAAACACGAGGCACTAAAAATAAAATAAAATTGTTAGGAGATACCGCTACACTTTCACTAAAATGACTAGAATTTAAAAAGAGTGACAATACCAAATGTTGGCAAAATACTGATAAAGAGTTCCTAGAAATAAAAATACATAGGCGCTTTGGAATACAATATGGTACTTTCTTATGAATCAAACATATACTTATCTTGTGACCTAGCAAAGATTTCTAGATATTTATTTAAGAAAAGAGAAAAAAATTTTCAGGCCCGTAGGCAGTTTATAGAAATTAAGCCCCGTTGTCCATTGGTCAAGAAAATTAGTTAAATTAGTTCTAGCAAAATCCTGGCACCCCAGGGCACTCAAAGTTGACTGCTACTTTCATATTTCAGCAGGTTAAGGCTAGTTGTAATAAGGCAACACAGTTAAGTTTTCATATTCTTTGGACAAGTGCTCCTATAAGGGGAAATTTTCCTTTACAAGGTAACTGCCCATCTTATACTGAAAATTCATTTCAGCAAAGGTTTTGTATAATTTGAAATTGATTTAGTCAAACATAATATCAATTATAATTCTTATAACATTTTGTTTCTTCTTATTAATTTTAAAACAGATGATGAAACAAATTAAACTCAGAAAAAAATACCACCACTGAAATGACTCTTAGGGCAATTTATAATATATCATCTAAAATATTTACTTTTTCATTTACTGCTTATTAATGTTTTTAAATGAACAAACTTCTGATGTTAAATTTAAATATTGAGGATAGGAGTATATATTTAAACCCAGATAGGTATATGTTGATAGTTTTTCTAAATATACTATAAAGTGACAATGAATAGGCAAAAGGAAATAAATATACCTTGTTTTCCCTTTGATGCCTATTTGATATACTAGATTAGCTTATCTATGAGTATACATTAAGCCTGACTGAGAAACACAATATTGAGCAATATATCCAACTTTTACTTATAGCATTAAAAATAGGCCATGATACAGTACCTATATTTGAATATAGGTTCAAATCCTTGGAAGTAAATCATTTGGAACTTATAGAATCCCCAAAAAGTTTATTTTGCTACTTAGATATTCTGAACAGATTAAAAAGATGAGCCCAACTTTAACAAAATGCTCATTGAATAGTTAAACATAAAGTTAAGTTCGTTTTAAAAATTTGAAAATATCATACAGTCTTAAAGTTATACATAAGAATTACAATTTTTAATATATCAGGTATAATCAGAATGTATAATGTGTGACTTGGAAGGAATTATACTTGATTTAATTATATATTTGTAAGAATCTGTATTTTAAAATTATTTGTACAGTTAACTTATTTTAATTTCAAAGCAAGAAACTATATTTGGAGTTGGCTATGCTTATGTGTTTTTTAATCCCAAGTTACCTATGTAGATGAAAGAGAAATGTTCAGGTTTTGACACGATACAGTTGTGTTCCTCTCCATGTTTCTCATTTCTCTACAGTGGGAGGGATCTGAGTGCATGTATATCACCCCCTCATCTATGAAGAAATGCACATGGTAGCCCACTGGTCACCAGAGTGAGGCTATTCACAGGCCAGTCTTAGTAGTCATGGCAGGGATGCCACTCCTCTTGAGTGACTGGAGAATAAAAGTAATGGACTCAACTCATCAGGAATGAGATTCAAGAACTTATGTGGTGGGAAAATAAATAGGTAGTGAAACTTCAAGAAGTACTCACTCAGTTCAGTTCAATTCAGTCGCTCACTTGTGTCCAGCTCTTTGAGACCCCATGGACTGCAGCACGCCAGGCCTCCCTGTCCGTCACCAACTCCCAGAGTTTACTCAAACTCATGTCCATTGAGTCGGTGATGCCATCCAATCATCTCATCCTCTGTCGTCCCCTTCTCCTCCCGCCCTCAATCTTTCCCAGCTTCAGGGTCTTTTCAAATGAGTCAGCTCTTTGCATCAGGTGGCCAAAATATTGACGTTTCAGCTTCAACATCAGTCCTTCCAATGAACACGCAAGACTGCTCTCCTTTAGGATGGACTGGTTTGATCTCCTCACAGTCCAAGGGACTTACAAGAGCCTTCTCCAACATCACAGTTCAAAAGCATCAATTCTTTAGCACTTAGCTTTAGTACAACTCTCATATCCATACACAACTACTGGAAAAACCATAGGTTTGACTAGATGGATCTTCATCAGCAAAGTAATGTCTCTGCTTTTTAACATGCTGTCTAGGTCGGTCATAGCTTTTCTTCCAAAGATAAAGCGTCTTTTAATTTCATGCCTGCAGTCACCATCTGGAGTGATTTTGGAGCCCCCCAAATAATAAAGTCTGTCATTGTTTCCCCATCTATTTGCCATGAAGTGATTGGACTGGATACCATAATCTTAATTTTCTTAACGTTGAGTTTTAAACTAACTTTTTCATTCTCCTCTTTCACTTTCATCAAGAGGATCTTTAGTTCTTCTTAACTTTCTGCCATAAGAGTGGTGTCATCTGTGTTTTTGATGACACAGGTTATTGATATTTCTCCTAACAGTCTTAATTCCAGCCAGCATTTTGCTTGATGGTAACAGTTCAGATGTGAATAAAGTACTTAATTAGTATATACCACTACTTGATGGACTATCAGTTTCTTTAAGGTAAATGGTGTATAACTGAACAAGTAGAAGTTTCAAAATAATTTGGATATTGATATTTCTTTCTATACAGCCATCTCTTGTAAAAAAAATCTGCATATTTTATTCAGCTATAGGTTTAAAATCATTTAATATTTTTCACCATAGTTAGGAAACTATCTTTTCTCATCAATAGTTACCTTAAACTGTGTGATTATCTAAAGAGACCTCTGACCAGTTGGGGAGGTAAATCAGTGATACCCTGAATTGCATAGGCTATTAAGGAAGTTTTATGAAGTATTATTATGAAACATTCAAATAGGCATGGCTCATCTTATACCATTCTTTGGAATAGAAAGATAAAGCTTTATTGTGTTTCTGTTTTAAACTCTGACTTAATCAGTCTCAAGGAAAAAAAAAGTCAGACTGTCTTCAGCTGATAAAATTTAAGGGTAAACTACATTTAAAAAAATAACATCTCAATATTTTCAGAAATAAAGAATAAAGCATGGAGAGAGTAATAGGGTACTTTTAGTAAGAAAGAACCTTTTAAAGATATTTTAAAATAATGATTCATCATCTATCACACTTACACTAAATTGTAACCCTACCTCTTCTCAATGTTTCCTATATTGAAATAGCCAATTTCTTTCCTAAGGCAAATTATTTCCCGTGTATAACCCTCAGACTATTTAAAGGGATTAACTAATTTACCAAAGATTCAAAAGGAAAATTAGTATTAGAATTATTACATATTAATTCTAAATAATTCATTTCAATAAAGAGTAATTATGAAAAGTTAATTTTTAATACTTTAATTTCACATACTATATTTACTTGAAAGATGTAATAATTTAACTTTGGACTCAATAAAGATAAAGTTATTAATCATTTTAATAAAAAACCTCAAATTACACATTGGTCTAGTAATTTTATTTGAAAAGGGATTTTAAAAATAACCTTCGTACTTCTCAGACTATTATCTGTACTATTAAGAAAAGCATCTTTTATCTGCTTTCCTGGATGTTTACCTTTTAATTTAAATATAACATTGTTTTCAGAAAGGTTATTGTTTGCAACTTCACTTACTGAGCAGTGAATCTTTAATTTTTAAGTTTGAGCAACTTTCTTTTGATGCAATATATTACCTTATATTAAAACTTTAGTCTGTTATAGTAGCCTATCTTCTGCATTATTTGCATATAATTCTTTCTTGACTTTCGTAGGGGAACAAACTTCATCTATTTCTACTCATGAAACTCTACATATGTTCTGTCATATGGATATTAGCTGCTATCGTCTAGGATAACAATTCTGTTAATAATCATTATCACTTGATAAACAACAGATAAGTAATTCTGAAAAAACTGAGCAAGAAGTCACCTGTAGTGATTATCATCAGTCATAAATTTTCAACAGTTCTCTAACTCTCTCTCCCTTCTGTCTCTCTCTCTTTCTGTTTCTTTACCCCTTTGCCTCTCCCTCAGCAAGACTGATGCACTTGCCAATAAAAACTCTAAATTAAACAGAATTATACACTTCTAAAGCACAGATATGGTCTTGACAAAATAAAGTAAGTAAGTGAAAGACAGAAAATAGATGATTTAAAACCTTGTAATAAACCAGTATTCTTAAAGATTTCAGATTTGGATAACTAATGTCTTGAGTTTATACTGAAGTCAGAGATCAGTTCTCTGGTTCATATTGTATTTTTATTTGGAACTGAGATGCCTGGTTAAAGCACTATATTTACTTAGAATATGTAATAATTTAGCTTCAAAAACATGAAACTTCAAAATGCGAAAGTGTACGTTTAGCCTGTTTATAAGAGGGAAAGTCAGTGTCGTCTCACAGCTCTTATATTCGGATCTTTCCTTCCACTATTTTGGGTTCAAATACACTCAGACCATTGAGGCAAAAATTTAAAAAAATATCATCTTAGGAGAGTGTTACTTTTGTTTTCCTGGCAGAAGCAAATGAAAATCCTTTCAGAAAAGAAACAAATTTGAGTCAAAAATTTTAAAACCCACATATAAAGATTTCCCATAATTCAGAAATAAAATGACTTTAATTATTATGTAATAAATGAGAGTCAACATCTACCAAGAATGAGATTCAATTTTGTGCATCTTTACATAATAAAGCTATTACACATATTTTATAGAAAAGCTTCTATTTAAAATAAGAATATCTTGGACACTATTAAAATCTCAAGAAAGTTGTTCTCAAAAAGAACAAATGAGAACTCCTATAAATGATATATATGTAGTTAATTTAATTTTTTAAGTAAATGCTAAATTTTAAATATTTTAAATTAAACTAAGGAGTTTAATGAGCTAGAACATAAATTTAATGAAATTACCCACAATGCGCCATGGAGAGAAAGTGAAGTGAAAGTTGCTCAGTCATGCCCCACTCTTTGCGACCCCAAGGACTATACAGTCCACCGAATTCTCTAGGCCAGATTACTGGTATGGGTTGCTGTTCCCTTCTCCAGGAATCTTCCCTAACCAGAGATGGAACCCAGGTCTCCTGCATTGCAGGCAGATTCTTTACCAGTGGAATCACCAGGGAAGCCCAAGAAAACTGAAGTGCACAGCCTACCCTTCTCAAGTGGATCTTGCTTTCTTAAGTGGATCTTGCCGACCTAGAAATTGAACTGGGGTCTCTTGCATTGCAAGTGGATTCTTTACCAGCTGAATTACCAGGCAAGCCCATGGAGAGAAAAAAGAAATGCAAAATATAAGATAGGTAATTAAACTTGGAGGACCAAATGTGAAGTTGCAAAGTGTGTCTAAAATGAGTTCTAAAAGACAATAAGGATAGATGCAATAATCTAATGAAATAAGGCTAAATTATCTGAGAAGTGGTAAAATCACAAGACCTTTGAGTTCCAAATACAGTAAACAAAAATAAAAACTAAAATTAATTCATAACGGAAGCATAATATTGAAACTGTAGAATCTCAAAACAAAGAGGACACAAATAGAGCAAATTATTTAGACTATTACTTAGACTTAATAGCAGACTTTTCATTAACAAAAACTGAAGTCAGAAAAACAATGGAAAGCTATCTTGAGAATATTGGGGCAAAAACATTTCAAAATGAGATTTTACCAAATTAAATATTTTGACCATTTTTATAGAGTTAGGAAAATTTTTAAAAATTAGACATTTTTTTAACTTAAAAGGAAGCAAACCGAGACCAGGACAATTTTCTAGGAAGGTGGGGAGCAGACAGGAGTAACACTTTTTGAAATAAGTGCTGCAGGATCTAGTGTAAGTAGAAATAAGTTGAACCTAGAAAAAAAAGGGATATTCAAGGAAGGTTATTTATGAGGAATAGGCAAACATGTTGGTGGTGGTTCTTTATAAAAAATGTTAGAATGTAATCAATACATTTTCTAATCAAGCAAGCATTCATTTGCATGGGCATATAATAAATCTAGCTTGGGTGTCTGAGCCTGCACATACAGCATAAAATTATTTTAGGGTCAGAGTTAATGCTTGACAACTTAGATTTTCATTCAGAACCTAACCTTAGGTTTATTCATGTTGACATGTTGTCATCTTGGTGAAATACCTCAATTGTCCTACTGCAAGCACCGGCAACATCTCTTTGCATCAAAAAGGAAATATATATGGAAACCATAGCAAGTTTCTGTTGTTAAGGGTAGTGTTTTTTTACTGAGATTTAAGAACTTGCTTTTATATTCATCAGATCTTCTGCCTTCCTGCTTTGGGCATGTGCCCCTTGTTTACCTTCTGATAATCCCAGAACTTCTGAGGATAAAACTGTAGAGGGCCAACTGAACATTCTAGAATGAGATGGTTACAGTCCATGGGGTAAAGAAAAGTTGGACATGACTTGGTGACTGAACAACAACAACAACAACAGGCTTCCCTGGTGGCTCAGTAGGTAAAGAATCCACCTGCAATGCAAGAGACCTGGGTTCAATCTCTGGATCAGGAAGTTTCCCTGGAGAAGGAAATGGTAACCCACTCCAGGATTCTTGCTTGGAAAATCCCATGGACAGAGGACCCTGTCAGGCTATAGTCCATGGGGTTGAAAAGGGTTGGACATGGATTAGTGACTAAACCACCAACACCAGGAGTCTCCTGGAATCATTCCTCACACCCAGATTAATGTCAGCCTGCAGCTCTCCATCATCCCTGAACTATCTAAGCCTTTTGCTAATGTTGTCCTAAATCTGTCAATATCATAGAGACACTGACTGAATCTCAGGAGAAAGAAAGACCAAACATTTTGAAAAACATGTCAAGAGGAGTCTGGAGGAAAGGAGTGGTTGAGTTCATACATAGTACTCCCTACCAATTTTATTCCTAATCTTATAAGTGGAACTTATTTACATCTTTAGTTTTTACAAGAAGTAGCTCTCCAGTTAGATGGGGAAAGAAGAATAGGCTAAACATTTTGAAAATGGAGATTGATGTGTTCTGTTTTAGGTTTGCTATTTTGATATATATATATACATATACAACTCAATATCCTAGAATTTTACATTGGCCATACTGTTATTAAAATAGATATTGCTGCCTATCATAAATGAGTTCACACATACACAGACACACACACATTTCCTTCTTTGTAGCAGAAAGTAAAAGGAATATCCCAAACTCCAAATGAATTGCAAAGTTATACACTTTCCTCCCATCCTAGAAAACAAATCAGGGATAAAAGAGGGGGAAAGAATGCACCAAAGGGCAGTTTAGGCTAATATCTGTAGTACACAGAAATGTTCATCTTCACTCAGTGTGCCTAACTCTGAGGATGAGTCTCCTTGTCATGGAACCAGTATCATCATAATAACTGAGGTTGTCATGTGGACTGGATAGCAAACCTTAGCAGGGCACTGGCCCTGTTTAGGCTCAGTCTTACATCTAGGCTACCAGAGGAGTGTTTCTGATCAAAGTGATCTGGCCCGTTTATTAGAAATGAAAATATTGTAGTTCAAGGACAAAACTCAACATATTTAATTTGTAGATTGTATCATTGTCTATTATACCATCTGGTTGTCTTGGGATAGTAGATGACAGATCAAAAATTCAATATTTGAAATTAAAGATAAATACCTTTCATCACTGGACTTCTAAGCAGAATTTAAAAAAAAAAAATGGTTCTTAAAGCCAGTGCTATTTTGAATATTGGAAGACACATCAGGGTGATGACTAGAAAACAAACAGACTTTTTCTCATTTATTTTAGGTAGATATGTCAAATTTTGCCTTCCTAGAAAAAAAACAAGTTTAATTGTACCAGAATAGGCAATCCAATTGACATTTTTTTTTTATTTCAGCTTTTTTTTTTTATTAGTTTTGCCAAACAATGACATGATATCACCATGGGTTTACATATGCTCCCCCTCCAGAACCCCCCTCCCTCCTCCCTCCCCCTGGGAAATCTCGTTGCACCAGCCCCGAGCATCAATCCTGGGCTGGCGATTGATTAGACATATGATAATTAACATGTTTCAATGCCATTCTCCCATATCATCCCACCCTTTCCCTCATCCACAGAGTCCACGAGTCTATTCTATACATCTGCGTTCCTTTTGCTGTCTCACATGCTGGGTTCTCGTTACCGTCTTTCTAAATTCCATATATATGCGTTAATATACTGTATTGTTGTTTTTGCTTCTGGCTTACTTCACTCTGGATAATGGGCTCCAGTTTCGTCCATCTGAGTAGAACTGATTCAAATGAATTTTTTTTTTTTAATGCTGAGTAATATTCCATTCTGTATATGTACCACAGCTTTCTTATCCATTCGTCGGTTGATGGGCATCTAGGTTGCTTCCATATCCTGGCTATTGTAAATAAAGCAGCGATGAACATTGGGGTACATGTGTCTCTTTCAATTCTGGTTTCCTCGGTGTATATGCCCAGCAGTGGGATTGCTGGGTCATATGGCAGGTCTATTTGCAGTTTTTTAAGGAATCTCCACACTGTTTTCCATAGTGGCTGTACTAGTTTGCAATCCCACCAACAGTGTAAGAGAGTTCCCTTTTCTCCACATCCTCTCCAGCATTTATTACTTGTAGATTTTTGGATTGCAGCCATTCTGAGCAGTGTAAAGTCATATCTCATTGTGGTTTTGATTTGCATTTCTCTGATAATGAGTGATGTTGAGCATCTTTTCATGTGTTTGTTAGCCATTTTTATGTCTTCTTTGGAGAAATGCAATTGACATTTTTATAGTCATTTACACAGCAATATCTACCTAAGAAATTATTTTTGAAAATGCAAAAAATAATTTGCATATGTAAATTTCATATATTAAATTAAACTACAGTCTCAAATTAGAAAGGAAAGGGTGGTGTTTTACATAAGTGGTTCTGGAATAACTATAGAGAAATGTGGAAAAATTTTAAATTGGATTTGTTTCTCATAGCATATATCAAGATATGCAGTTCAAGTGGATCAAAGATTTTAATTTGAAAATAAAACCAGGCACATGATGGAAGAACACGTGAGTAAATCCCACACAACAAGTAGCGTATATATACTATTACACTTCTAGGTGATTAAAAAGAAAATATGGACACATTTAATGATATAAAATTTTTAAAAAACGTGTGTTAAAAATATGATAGCTGAGTAAAAAGGCCAACAGCCCACTGGAAAAGTATTTGCAAAACATATTCTAAATATGTGAGATTCTTAGAGCAAGAAAAAAAAAGATAAAATAATATACTAGAGCTATGAACAAATAGTTCATAAAATATAGTTCATTATACATATATTTATATTCAGATGCCAAATAAAATAGATTCATGCCAAAACAACACTAAAATACTCAGAACTACAATTGTGTTTATTTTGGGAGAGAATGATCTAAAGAGACATTTAGAAAGATTTGAGTAATATTAATCACAGTAAGACCTCTCTTTCATAAAAATTTTGAAAATTAAATCTCTAACAATTACTACCAGAACCATGCAAATTTTTGTTCCATTCATGAATAAAGTTAAAAAGAACATACTACATATCCATATAGGAAGATTTCAGCATGGAAAACACTTCAACACTTAAGAATGCAGCATTAAAAGCTATATGCTAGCATAGTTTCAATATATACGTATGTTAAAATTCTAACATGACATTATATATTATTTTCTAATTTAAAAAAATCTTATAAACTGACCAGTCTTCCCTGGTGGTACCTACGGTAAAGAATCCACCTACATCTGGCAGACCTGGGTTCAATCCTTGGGTCGGGAAGATCCCCTGGAGGAGGGCACAGCAACCTACTCAGGTATTTTTTGTCAGGAGAATCCCCATGGAGCACTGAAGAACTGATACTTTTGAACCATGGTGTTGGAGAAGACCCCTGAGAGCCCCTTGGATAGCAAGGAGATCAAACCAGTCAATTCTGAAGGAAATCAATCCTGAATATTCACTGTAAGGATGGACGCTGAATCTGAAGCGCCATACTTTGGCCACCTGATAGGAAGAACTGACTTCCTGGAAAAGACCCCGATTCTTGGAAAGATTGAAGGCACGAGAAGGGGATGACAGAGGAAGAGATGGTTGGATGGCATCACTGACTCCACTGACATGAGTTTGAGCAAGCTCTTGGAGTTGGTGATGGACAGGAAAGCCTGGTGTGCTCCAGTCCATGGGATCTCAAAGGGTCGGACACAATTGAGCAACTGAACTGAACTAAACTTAAGAAACTGACCAGTTTTTTTCTTTCTTTCTTTTTTTTTTAAATGTATTTACTATGAGTGCAACATTCATGCTTTAATGTTCCTCAGAAGAAAAAATACAATATTCCCTTCTATACTTCAATTTTTATTTTACCATGGGACAGAAAGGAATTTAAATATGAGTTGCACCCAAATTATTTTAAATTAACTGATACCTAGGAAATAGCTTCTTTAAATTTCCACAAAGAAACATTTGCTAAGTCCAGAATAAGTCATCCTAGCCAGGTGGATTTTTTTCTCTTTTCTTCTTCATGACCCAACTTGCATCTTTTCATTATCTACATACTTGTTTAAGTTTGCTTAAACTCATTTTGATATATTGGCTAATCATATTTATCTCCTGTCTTTTTGTGTTAAAGCTCTTTTGAAAAAATTCTTGTCTCATGATATTGCCATTTGAGTTTGCTGTAATTGCCCCTTCTGTACAAATGATATTTTATATTGGGAGAACATTACTACACTAATTCCATCCTCCTCCCAAGAAATTGACACTTTAGCATTTATATTTTTATGAAAGGTACAAAATGTTAAGTCAGCAAATTTCAAAAATTATTACCAATATTATAATGGTATGAGGCAAAGATTCATTGAGTAGGCCTCCTATGTATATTTTATTGATATTTTTGGAACACTGAAGTGGAGCACATAGGATAACAATATCCAAAAGGAAACAATCACCCATCTTAAGTTCAACTCCAAATGATTTATTCTCATCTATGTTTTTCTTAAGATTTTTCTTCTTTCTTCTTCACTGACAAACATAAACTTTAACAGCTTTCATTTATTAGTATGTGTTTAAAAACATCATATTAAACAAATTCTCAAATAAAAATCAGGGGCCTAATAAAAGATTTGCCTACTTTCCTTCTTTGAAACTCAGGCTATATAATAAAAATCTCCTGCCGCAATTCATATATCAAAAGTCAATGAGAGTCTCATCTTAGAATTAATGACAAAATAGCACGATATTAGTTCTGACATCAACTGCTGCCTTTGAGCAATGAATTTCCACTTAGCCAACCATTATTTCTATTTAATCAAAATAATTGCCTCTGAAAATCCCAAACACTGGAACTGGCTGGGAGGGAAAGAGAACAGAATTTTTTAAAAAATTTATTATAGCCAATCTTGAAGATATTTTAAAAGTGAGAAGAATAATATAGTCAGTGCACATGTAGCAATTTACTATTTTTCTGCAGTTATCCACTTAAACAATTTTATTTTTTTATAATCCACATATTTCTCCTGATGGATTATTTTGAAGAAAATTCCAGAGTCATATAAATTCACTGATAAATATGTTAATATATATCTGTAAAAAACAAGGACTCGTGAAATATGTACCTAAAACACTATTGATAAACCTAAAACAGAAGTATAACTTCCTAATGTTATCAAAATCTACTCTCTTTGTATCCATCACTATTGAATAAACTGTGTATAGTTACTAACATCCTGTATTACTTCTGATTGATTTCCTGTAGAATTGTTAAACAATTGCAATTTGTCTATTATATTTAGAGAATTGATTTAATTCTCCCATCTCTCTTTTTCTGTCTCACTCACTTTCAGTAAAAATACTTGGTAGGTATCTTTTTTTTCCTCAGGAAGCACATATAATTTATTTGTCTTTTATTTGTGATGTCAGAAGCTATTGATGATCATGCTTTAGTTCTTTGATCTTTTTACTGATTGCACACTGATGACATTTGAATTCTAAGTTTTTTATATTTATGAGCTGAAATAATCCCATAGAGATAGGCTAACTGATCTAAAATATTTATACATTTCAATCACTTATGTTGTTACTCTTACTGATTCTCAAAGTGTCCTATTATTGACCTGTTAAGACTTCAAACTGACTACTGACTCCTTTATAAAATCTCAGAGCCTTTGATAATTTACAAAATCTCAGTCTTTGATAATTTACTTGCTTCCTTCTATAACAAGATATTTATAGAGATCTAAGCAATCTGGAAACTTTAATATTGAAATTTCCATTATTAATAATTAAGCCAGGAGAGCAAGTATAAATTACAAATATCCTGAACTATCCAAGATGACTGCATGGCGCTGGAGTGACTGTGAAGTGATATTCCATGTCCAAGGGCAAAGGAGAAGCCCCAGCAAGATGGTAGGAGGAGCAAAATCACATTCAGAATCAAACCCTTTACCTGCCAGAGATGCTCAGAGGGCTCAAACAGAGCTTGTGTGCACCAGGGCCCAGAGACCCCACAGAGACTGAGACAGAATTATGTTTGGATGTCTCCTGAGGAGGTACAGGTCAGCAGTGGACTGCTGTGGGGACAGGGTCCTGGGTGCAGCAGACCTGGGTATGGCATAAGCCCTTTTGGAGGAGGTCGCCATTACTCACCTCAGAGCTGACAGAACTTACACAGGACTGGGGAAACAGACTCTGGGGGTCGAGCCGGAGCACAGACAGAAAGGACCCAGGAGAAAGGAGCAGTGACCCCACAAGAGACTGACCCAGATTTGCCCATGAGTGTCCAGGAATCTCTGGCAAGGCATGGGTCAGTGGTGGCCTGTTGCAGGGTTGGGGGCACTGAGTATAGCAGTGCATGCATGGGATCTTTTGAAGGAGGTCCCCATTAGCTTCATCACCTCCACCATAGTTTTGCCTCAGGTCAAATAAAAAGGGGGAAACACAGTGCCACCCTTCAACAGAAAATTGGATTAAAGATTTACTGAGCATGGCCCCGCCCATCAGAACAATATCCAGTTTCCCCCTCAGTCAGTCTATCCCATCAGGAAGCTTCCATAAGCCTCTTATCCTTCTCCATATGAGGGCAGCCAGATTGAAACCACAATCACAGAAAACCAACCAATCTGATCACATGGACGACAGCCTTGTCTAACTCAGTGAACTATGAGCCATGCCATGTAGGGCCACCCAAGATGGACAGGTCATGGTGGAGAGTTCTGATAAAACGTGGTCCACTGGAGAAGGGAATGGCAAACCAATCCAGTAGTCTTTCCTTGAAAACCCCATGAATAGTATGAAAAGGCAAAAAGATAGGAAACTGAAAGATTATCTCCCCAGGTTGGTAGGTGCCCAATATGCTATTGGAGATCAGTGGAGAACTAACTCTGAAAGAATGACGACATAGAGCCAAAGCAATAAAAACACCCAGTTGTGGATGTGACTAATGATGGAAGTAAAGTCTGATGCAGTAAAAATCAATATTGTATTGGAACCTGGAATGTTAGGTCCACAAATCAAGGCAAATTAGAAGCGGTCAAACAGGAGATGGCAAGAGTGAAGATTGACATTTTAGGAATTAGCAAACTAAAATGGACTAGAATGGGTGAGATTAACTCAGATGACCTTTATATCTACTACTATGGGCAAGAATCCCTTAGAAAAAGTGGAGTACCCATCATAGTCAACAAAAGAGTTCAAAATGCAGTACTTAGATGCACTCTCAAAAATGACAGACTGATCTCTGTTTGTTTCCAATGCAAACCATTCAATATCACAGTAATCCAAGTCTATGCCTCGACCAATAATGCTGAAGTGGAAATCAAACAGTTCTATGAAGACCTAGAAGACTTTGTAGAACTAACACCCCAAAAAGATGTCTTTTTCATTATAGGGGACTGGAATGCAAAAGTAAGAAGTCAAGAAATACCTGGAGTAATAGGCAAATTTGGCCTTGAAATACAGAATGAAGCAGGGCAAAGGCCAATAGAGTTTTGCCAAGAGAACACACTGGTCAGGGCAAACCACATGGACATCACCAGATGGTCAATACCAAAATCAGATTGATTATATTCTTTGCCGCCAAAGATGGAGAAGCTCTATACAATCAGAAAAAACAAGACCAGGAGCTGACTGTGGCTCAGATCATGAACTCATTATTACCAAATTCAGACTTCAATTGAAGAAAGGAGGGAAAACAACTAGACCACTCAGGTGTGACCTAAATCAAATCCCTTGCAACTATACAATAGAAGTGACAAATAGATTCAAGGGATTAGAACTGATAGAGTGTCTGAAGAACTATGGACCAAGGTTTGTGACATTGTACAGATGGCAGTGATCAAGAACATACCCAAGGGAAAAAAAAAAAAGCAAAAGACCATACACAAGAAAAAGAAATGCAAAAAAGGCAAAATTGTTGTCTGAGAAGGCCTTACAAACAGCTATGAAAAGAAGCAACACACAACAAAGATAAGGAAAGATATACCCATTTGAATGCAGAGTTCCAAGGAATAGCAAGGAGAGATAAGAAAGGCTTCCTCAGTTATCAATGCAAAGAAAAAGAGGAAAACAATAGAATGGGAAAGACTAGAGGTCTCTTCAGGAAAATTAGAGATATCACACAGGAAATTTTCATGCAAAGATGGGCTCAATAAAGGACAGAAATGGTATGGACCTAACAGAAGCAGAAGATATTAAGAAGAGATGGCAAGAATACATAGAAGAACTATACAAAATGTTCTTCACGACCCAGATAATCACCCAGATAATCTAGGTGATCACTCACATCTTGGAATGTGCAGTAAAGTGGGCCTTAGGAAGCATCGCTATGAATAACTAGTGGGCCTTAGGAAGCATCACTACAAGTAACTAGTGGAGGTGATGGAATTGCAATGGAGCTATTTCAAATTCCAAGAGATGATGCTGTGAAAGTGCTGCACTCAATATGGGCAAATTTGGAAAACATAGCAGTGGCCACAGGACTGGAAAATTCAGTTTTCATTCTAGTCCTAAAGAAAGGAAATGTCAAAGAATGCTCAAACTACCACACGATTGCACTCATCTCACACACTAGCAAAGTAATACTCAAAATTCTCCAAGCCAGGCTTCAACAGTATGTGAACTATGAATTTCCAGATATTCAAGCTGGCTTTAGAAAAGGCAGAGGAACCAGAGTTCAAATTGCCAACATCTTTTGGATCATCAGAAAAGCAACAGAGTTCCAGAAATATATCTATTTCTGCCTTACTGAATATGCCAAAGCCTTTGACTGTGTGGATCACAACAAACTGTGGAAAATTCCTCAAGATATAGGAATACCAGACCACCTGACCTGCCTCCTGAGAAATCTCTATACAGGCTAAGAAGCGAGTTAGAACTGGACATGAAGCAACAGACTGGTTCCAAATTGGGAAAGGAGTATGTCAAGGCTGTATATTGTCACTCTGATTATTTAACTTATATGCAGAGTACATCATGAGAAATGCTGGACTGGGTGAAGCACAAGCTGGAGTCAAGATTGCCAGAGAAATATCAATAACCTCAGATACACGAAGAAGAACTAAAGGGCCTCTTGATGAAGTGAAAGAGGAGAATAAAAAATTTGGCTTAAAACTCAACATTCAGAAAACTAAGATCATGGTATCTGGTTCAATCGCTTCATGGGAAATAGATGGGCAAACAGTGGAAATGGTGACAGACTTTATGATTTTTGGCTCCAAATCACTGCACATGGTGACTGCAGCCTTGAAATTAAAAGACCCTTGCTCCTTGGAAGAAAAGTTATGACCAATCTAGAGAACATATTAAAAAGCAGAGACATTACTTGCTGACAAGGGTCCATCTAGTCAAAGTTATGGTTTTTCTAGTAGTCGTGCATGAATGTGAGATTTGGACTATAAAGAAAGCTGAGCACCAAAGAACATGCTTTTGAAATGTGGTGCTGGAGAAGACTTATGAGTGTCTCTTCGACTGCAAGGAGATTTAAGCAGTCCATCCTTAAGGAAATCAGTCCTGAATATTCATCGGAAGGACTGATGCTGAAGCTGAAACTCCAAATTTTGGCCACCTGATTCAAGGAACTGACTCCTTCAAAAAGACCCTGATGCTGGGAAAGATAACAGGCTAGAGGCAAAGGGGACAGAAGAGAATCAGATGGTTGGATGGCATCACTGACACAATAGACATGAGTTTGGATAAATTCCAAGAGTTGGTGATGGACAGGCAGGCCTGGCCTACTGCATTCCATGGGGTCACAAAGAATGGACACAACTGAGCAACTGAACTGAGCTGAACTGAACTTACACTGTTGATGGGAATGCAAACCAGTGCAGCCACAATTTAGAACAGTGTTGAGATTCCTAAGAAACTGGAAATAGAACTGCCATACAACCCAGAATTCCCACTGCTGTGCATACACACCAAGGAAGGCAGAATTGAAAGAGACAAGTGTACCCCAGTCTTCATCTCTGTTTGCAGTAGCTAAGACATGGAAGCAACCTATGTGTCCATTGGCAGATGAATGGATAAGAAAGTCTTGGTACATATACACAATGGAATATTACTCAGCTGTTAATAAGAACATGTTTGAGTCATTTCTAATGAGTTGGATGAAACTGGAGCCTATTATACAGATTGAAATAAGTCAGAAAGAAAAACACCAATACAGTATATTAATGCATATATATGGAATTTAGAAAGATGGTAAGAATGACCCTATATGTGAGACAACAAAAGAGACACAGATATAAAGAACAGACTTTGGGACTCTGTGGGAGACGTCAATGGTGAGATGATTTCAGAAAATAGCTTTGAAATATGTATACTACCATATGTGAAATAGATGACCATTCCAAGTTCAATGCATGAAGAAGGGCACTCACATCTGGTGCACTGGGACAACCCAGAGGTATTGGATGAGGAGGGAGTTGGAGGGGGGCCTGGGACAGCAGGACATATGTACACCCATGGCTGATTCATCAATGCATGGCAAAAACCACCACAATATTGTGGAGTGATTAGCCTCCAATTATAATAAATAATATTTTTAAATAAAGAATACTCATTATTAACTAAACTTTTGAACTATGGATATATCAGTATAATTTAAACTTGAAGTTAATCTAATCTCTGCCATTTTAATCGGGAGAATGTCCACTGGGAAATCAGCTAAAGGAAAAAAGTAAGACTCAAAGTAGTATATTAAACAATTCCTGTTTTTTCAAACAAACACTGATGGAAATAAAATAGCTTCAGTATACTCCTCACATCCCAGCTAAAACACTACTCACTGCAAGATAGTAAAGAATCCCCACTCCAGAATTTGTGCTTCTGCCAAGACTCTCTTACACCCTCCACCCACCACCCCAAAACCTCATTCATTCACTATTACCATTGCCCAAAAATTGTCTCCAGAATAAGACCAATTATCAGAGTTTTGTAAAATACTATCAGGAAAAATACCATTGTTTCCTACAGATGTGTTTTTCTTAATCATTGAAATAGTCTCCTTCTCACAGGACATCTGCATCAAGTGGTTTTGCACATCTCTCATTTTGACACTAATTCTCATCCCTCCCTGACATTCCATCCTCAAGATCATCCACTGTGATCTCTGAAATTCAAGTTCTGTAACTAGAAAAACCCTTACCTCCTCTTATCCTTCTTTTAAAATGTTCTTCACTTTCTTGTCTTATATGTGTGTATCTGCATGTCCTTTGATAAATTCCATATCACACCAAACCTCTCTTGAGAACTTCTATCTCAGTTACAGAATTTCATCTTATTCTTTTTTCTTAATAATTTTTTTTCTGAGATTCTCAGTCCTTCCACTCATCACATTCATCCTCTTTGTTAAATGTTTTAAAACTTTTTCTTTTATAATTATAAGGCATCATCATCTTTGAATTTTTCTCTTTGCTGATGGAATGCACCAGTTAATTCACTGACAGTTCAACTTGATCTATTGATTGCTTGGATTTGTCTCTGGTAGACCTGTTCTAGAGGCCTAACTCTAAACCTATGGATGACTTTCCAGGTGGCACAGTGGTACAGAATCCACCTGCCAATGCAGACAATGCTGGAGACACGGCTTCAGTCCCTGGGTAAAGAAGATCTGGAGAAGGAAATAGCATCCTGCTCCAATACTCTTGCCTGGAAAATTCCATAGACAGAGGAGGTTGGTGAGCTACTGTCCACAGGGTCACAAAGAGTCAGACACTACTGAGCACACAGTCTGAGTATTACCTTATGAATACAGTAAGCTTGCAAAGAAAGCAGAGCCCTTCTTGGGTCTGAACTGAATTCCTAGAGTGGTCAGTGAGGAGTCTTCATTCTGGCTGGTTGGTTGTTCCCAGTGTTGTGCATTCTCTTGACCTCGGTGGAGTACACCTTGTATGTCTAACTTACTCCAGGAATCAGACTAGAACTGCTGTTGTCCAAGTCCTGAAAACAGTTGCTTCATATATTATCTATGATTTTAAATTAATTCTCAATATGAAGGTAGTTTGATACCCAATAATCCATCATTGCTAGTCTGTTATTACTTGATGAAACTTTTAAAACAAAATAAAATAATAATTGCTACAATAAATAACATCATTTTCACTTAAAAATGAAAATTAATATCTCATATACATTTTTAAAAAGATAAATGTTGCTTTTCATTTTTAAACCATGTGTTTTATCCAAAGGACATTTATTTTAGTATTATGATATTTCTACTAAGTTCAAGTTTCAATTCAAAACTTGTCATCTGGTATCTATTCTTAGCACTAGTATCATTGTTTTTGCAGGATGAAAAACTTGATGAAATGTCAAATACAGCTCAGTTTCAGGATAACTGAAAATACCAAATATAGTACAATTAATATGCACTTCAATCTTATATTCTTATTAGCAAATTTTTTCTATGACAGGAATGCATCAGGTGTCTATTTAAATAATCAAATTTCTGACACCATAACATAATATTAAATTTTAGTTCCTCACAAAGAGTTACAGTTAACAATTTGTTAATTCCTTCTAATTCTTTTTAAAACTTTAATTTTTTAAAATTTTAATATAATTATCATTTTCCCTAGAGCATGAATTATTTAAAATAAATTGTGAAAAATGCAAATTCCTAAATTAATTGTATTTAATAGTTATTGTATAGAAAAACACTTTTTAAAAACTGAGATTAATCTATAATGTATTGTCTAAAGAATTATTATGTGTTATCTGATCTTTGAGGACTATTACTACTATTGGGTCTTAGAAATCCTTAAGAAAAGGCATTTATGAGATATGTGGAGAAGTGAGGGAAAACTTTAAAGATTATTGCTTTCTTATTCAGTAGTTCATGATAGATGAGATTAAATTTAGCCATATTTTAAAATTCTTTGTTGTTTTGTTCAGTTGCTAAGTTGCTGCAACCTTATGCACTGCAGCACCACCAGCCTCCACTGTCTCCCGGAGTTTGCTCAAATGCATGTCCATTGAGTTAGTGATGCTATTTAACCATTTTATCCTCTGCCAGACCTTCTCCTTTTGCCTTCCATTTTTCCCAGCATCAGGGTCTTTTCCAATGAGTAGGCTCTTTGCATCAGGTGGCCAAAATATTGGAGCTTCAGCTTCAGCATCAATCCTTCCAATGAATAGTCAGGGTTGATTTCCTTTTAGGATTGGCTGGTTTGATCTCCTTGCAAGTCCAAGGGGTTCTCAAGAGTCTTCTCCAGTGCCACAAGTCAAAAGCATCAATTCTTTGGTGCTCAGTCTTCTTTACAGTGCAACTCTAATATCTGTGCATGACTACAGGAAATATCATAACTTTGACTTCATGAACCACTGGTTTTTAATACACTGTTTAAGTTTTTCATAGGAGTTCTTCCAAGGAGCAAGCATCTTTTAATTTTAGTGCTTCAGTCATCATCCTAAAATTCTTAGGATAATACTATTTGTGTCTCACTCTGTGTAGCAATAAACAGTAGCCACCACACATATGTTACATTTTTTATTTATATACCATATGTCTCTGAAAGAAAAATAAAAATGTGTGGTCATGCACACTCACTAAACTTTACTGTTATGAAGAGATTTTTTGCATAGCCATAAATTGACTTAAAATATATTCTAAGATTCTCTCTCACTATGTGGGTTGTAGAAAAAAATATTTTAAACATTTAAATGCTTGAACAAGTTGTCCAAGAGTAACTGACTGGAGAACTATTGAAGTCTTCATTTCATATTTGCTTACTGTGAGTCCTGTAAAATAAAAAATCTTGTTACTTCATATTTCACAAAGTTTCTTAAATCTTGACAAATAGAACACTTATTGAATAAGTTTAGCTAATAAATTCAAATATCTTTGTCCCAATGGTGGATACTTTGATTGTATCATGTCAGTTAGATGGATATTGACTTGAGTTTACTTCTATGATTAAATGGCAATGCTAATTATAGTTACTATTGCAGATCATATTTAATAGTAAAGGTGTCCTGAATTATTAATTTTAAAAATTATTTTCTCAATATTCTGATTATTAACTAATTTTGAATTAGCAGATTTGATTATAACAGCTGTTTTTTTAAATTTTAAGCTTGAATTAATCACAGAATATTTGTAGTTTTAAACAATTAACATTATGAGACTATAATTTATTAGGTGTGAGAAATAAACTATACCATGAAAGTCAGTAGTTTTATTAAAAGAATAAATCTGGTAAAAGGGAAGTATAACATATTAGGAGGAAAAGAGAAAGAGAAAGTTATCTTTGGGGTTGAAATGAACAGAATCCATGCCAAAAGTCAGAGAAATTTGAAATATGAACTTGATATTTGATCCAGGATGGGCAAAATAGAAAAGGAGAAATTCAGGTCAAAATTAATTGGGGCTGTAGATTTCTACTGCCTTCCCAAGTGCCACAGTTGGTAATCTGCCTGCCAAGGCAGGAGACTCGGGTTTGATCCCTGGTTCAGGAAGATCCCCTCGAGTAGGAAATGGCAACCCACTCCAGTATTCTTGCCTGGAGAATCCCATGGAGAGAGGAGCCTGGCAGGCTACAGTCCGTGGATTTGCAAAGAGTTGGACTGACTGAGTGACAGCACATGGATTTTATTATTAGCACAGACTTTTTTCCCCTTTCTGACTGTTATAATTGTTAAAATAACTAATTTTGAATGCAATTCCATTTATAAAATGATTTCTAATTTCTATACGCCTAGTCCCAATTAAGATGGCCTGCACTCATTCTTCTCTTCTTCTAGCTTTTAAATAAAATGAGATACTTTGGGAATAATTTTATAATTGTAAAAGTACTCTGAAAGGTGGAAAACACTTTCAAGGTTAAGGACCTTAAGTCTTGAAGAAACACTTTGGTGAGTTCCCTGAGTTTTAGGTTTACCCAGAACTCCCAGCAGGCAGAGAAAACATGGACCTAGGAAACTATCTGCCCTCTGGCCAAAAGACTAGGAAACGGTGGGCTCAGCAGAAACCTGGCAGGGAGGGTCGTCAGCTGATTCATACCCAGCAGCAGTGACAGCACCAGCGAGGCAGGCAGATAGCCCAGCCAACACCCAACAAGTCTAGCAACCGCAGAACTGATTTGACCGCATCCAAGCTCCGAGCTGGGCTTCCTGGTGATGCGCGTGTTAAAGAGCCTGCCTACCAATGGGGGAGATGTAGGAGACATGGCGACCCACTCCAGTGTTCTCGCCTGGAGAATCTCATGGGCAGAGGAGCCTGTAGGCTGTGGTCCGTAGGATCTGAAAGGGTCAGACATGACTGAAGTGACTTACCTTGCAAGCTCCAAGTCACGTATTTTGTGGTTTCCTCCAAAAGCAGAAAGTGAATTAGTCCCAGGATTTACTGATTTTCACCAAGTCACAGAGGCTGCCCAGACAGATATTTCCTTCCCCCAAAAGGCTTTAGCAAAGATGAACCGGAAGCTGATGACACCATGTATGTGGTGAACAGTTCAGGGGAAACATTCTCCATCCAACTTCCTCACCACATACATAGCACCATGGGCAGCACTTGCAGGGTAGAGGGAGCTTTCCAGGGGGCAGAGGAAGAAAGACCAGGCCAGAGGTGCAAGGGCTGAGTGAGTTAGGATGTCAGTGGGCTACAGTTTACAAATTTAGGCCAGAACCTACATACTAAGCTTCGATAGGGCAAAGACCTGATTAAATAGATTTAAATAGGATCCTAATACAGTACCCAGAGCAATAAAAATAAAAAATCATCCATTATACCTAGATTCAGAGAAGATCACAACTAAAAGACAAATGATGCCAAGTCTGAGATGAATACAGATGTTGAACCACATTCAATGGACATCATAAAGGTGTTTTAACAAGTGACTAGCTTAAGTTTTTTGGAGTAGCTCTCTTATAGGATGTTCTTTTCTGTTTCAAAAATTATATAGAAACTGGGAGTTTTTGAGACTGTAATGCACATCTGCTCTTTCTAACCTTCTCACTGAAATACAAGTTCACAATTGGATCTCCCTTGGAATTTGGGTAGTGAATAGAAAAATCTTATCTAGTGACTTTTATTCCAAATTCCAAACCTGACAATTTGACTTTGATTCCAGGTGGTTCTCAAACCTGTCTGTGAGCCTGAGTTATCAAGTGAGCTTTTAGTATATAAATGCCTAGATTTACCCTCAAATGAGTTAAAACAAAATCTGGCAGTTTGTTTTCATATCTACCATTTTTCAAAGTCACCCAAATGATTCTAATGTTCAGCTATGATTTTAAAAATAATAAATTAAGACAGAAAGTATAAAGTGAAAGTGTTACTCACTCAGTCATGGCTGACCTCTCTGATCCCATGGATTGTAGCCTGCCAGGCTCCTCTGTCCATGGAACACATCAGGCAAAAATACTGGAGTGGACAACCATTTCCTTCTTCAGGGGATCATTCCAACCCAGAAATCAAATCCAGATCTCTTGCATTACAGATTCTTTCCTGTCTCAGCCACCAGGGAAGCCCTTAGAAAGTGTATCTTATTCCACTGAATTTCTGAAACACAGTAAATCTAGAGAGTGAAACATAAGTTTTACAGCTTGAATGTTTCAATTATGAACCCTACTTTAAAAGTAAGAATATTTTAGTGTAGGCTTTTTCTTCTATTTGATAAAGAAATAATTTGCAAATTTTCTTCTTCCCCAAACTAGTATCTTCAACTACTGACAATCCTTTCAAAAGGGAAGCATTCTTAGACATCTCACTACCATAAGATATTTTGGTGCAATAATTTTTAAAACTATATGAATTTGATTGTGAAAATATAACCCCTCTTTCCAAAGTGTTTTTTTTTATTGAAAAGCAAAAACGAAGAGCAGGAGATGTCTCTCCATCTATCTGTCTCTCCATTTACCTCTCCAGGATAGACAGGATAGTTTTTATCTGGCAGACAGCCAAAAGCACTCCAGATTTATCTTTAATGCTCTCTTTCATTTTAATGAACTAAAACATTGTGATACAAAATTCAAAACCTATGCAACAAACTAGAAAGCTTATCTCTTTCTGGGAAATAAGATACTTTACTATTATATTATTCTCTACATATGATTTTTGGAATGTATAATAAAATTCATATTGAAGAATATGTACTAGTTATTTAGAGAAGGGAAGGTGGGTCATAGTGGAAGTGGATTCTTGCCTTTTATTCAATTCTGACTTTCTCATTTCATACATTTTTCATTATTCTTGCCCTTTTTTGAAAAATAAATGAGAACCAGTTGTTTCATTTTTAAAGAATCTTTCATTTAAAAGAAGCGTTTCACTAATTATAAGATTTTGATACATGAAGCACATGCATCTCTTCTTATAGCAACCTTCTTGGGAGAGAACATGCTTTGCTTCTTTTCACATGGAATCTTTGATTTAGATGATCCTATGCAGTTAGATAGAAAAGGTTACATTTTAAATTGGACATGTATTAATGTAAATGTACTGTACTCTAAAATTAGGTGTAATATTTTGCAATCTACTGTCTTGTATGTTCAAGCTGTATAATGACATATTCAGAAAATCCTCCTAAGTGTTACTCTCTTCAGCATTATGCTTTTATTTATTTTTCACTTACAACACAGTCTACAACTGTCAGCAAACTTCAATAATAGGCATAGTGCATAGTGAGGCCTTGTTCATCTTTTTGACATTGGAAAGTTTTATCTCTGTAATATTTCTGTAGATTTATTCTGTTCCTAGGAATGCAAATACATGAAATGTATCTTCTATTTTTAGGTTTATAAGTCTATATTCAGGAATAGATTTTGAAATTTAATCAACTCTTTGTCATCTACTGAGAGTAATATATGGAGTTGAAGTAATGAATAGCCTTAGCTAACCAAGTACTTAGCTGGCTGTGATTTTTCAGCACTTTGTGTAGATTTTTCTACCTTTATTCATAAGCGAGATGAAAGATTTCAGTAACGTCTCCTAGTCTTGTTTACTTTTTTCTTTTTTTAAATTGTGTTAATTTTTTAACTGTTTGAGGAATATCTTTCACTGTACTTCAAAACAATGTATATGATAACAGATGAACTCAGTGAATTTTAAAAGAGACATACATCTCAGTATATCTTAACTCTTGAGGGAGCTTCAAACGGGAGGGGATATATGTATACCTATGGCTGATTCATGTTGAGGTTTGACAGGAAACAACAAAATTCTGTAAAGAAATTATCCTTCAATAAAAAAATAAATTAAAAAAAATATATATATATATATCTTAACTCTTGTGTGTGTATGCGTCCTCAGTTGTGTCTGACTCAGCGACCCATGGACTGTAGCCTGACAGGCTCTTCTGTCCATGAAATTCTTCAGGCAAGAATGCTGGAGAGGGTTGCCTTTTCCTGTTCCAGGGGATCTCCCAACCCAGGAATCGAACCTGCATTTCCTGTGTCTCTTGCATTGGCAGGCGGATTCTTTATGCTGAGCCACTTGTAATGATATTATGGACAATTCAAACTTTTAGTCATTTCTTGAACTGATTTTATCAAATTATATTAATTTAAATATCAGGCTTAGCTTTCTCTTCCAGTCTCACGCGCTTCTGTATCTGCGGTCCCGGGTGCAGACATGGCCAAGTCTAAGGACCACATCACGGCACAACCAGTCCCGAAAATGGCATAGAAACGGCATCAAGAAACCTCGATCACAGCGATATGAATCTCTTAAGGGGGTAGACCCCAAGTTCCTGAGGAACATGCGCTTTGCCAAGAAGCACAACAAGAAGGGCCTAAAGAAGATGCAGGCCAACAATGCCAAGGCCATGAGTGCACGTGCTGAGGCTGTCAAGGCCCTCGTGAAGCCCAAGGAGGTCAAGCCCAAGATGCCAACAGGCAGCAGCCATAAGCTCAGCCGACTTGCCTACATTGCTCACCCCAAGCTCTGGAAACGTGCTCGTGCCCGCATCGCCAAGGGTCTCAGGTTCTGCCGGCCAAAGTCCCAGGCCAAGGCTCCAACCAAGGCCAAGCCACCTGCAGCTGCAGCTCCAGCTGCCAAGGGTGCCCAGGCCCCCACCAAAGCTCAGAGTAGAAACCTTCATCTGCCAGTGTGAGGACAGAAGAACTGGTGCGACCCCCAGGCTGCTGTCTGCGTGGGGCTGGTGTCCTCCTGTGCTATTTGTAAACCTACCCAGTGTACGTAGTTATTATTTTCACTTCTAAGTAGCTTATTTGCATGTTCTTTATTTGAATCTCCATTATACTTGTTAAAGCTTCATTGTATTGTTGGTATTTTCAAAGAAATAATTCTTGGTTTTAGTAATAAAGTCTGACATTTTCCTATTTCACTTTTATTGCTTCCCATATATTTAATAATTTCATCTGTAGGATAGCTGATTACTCCAATATGATTATTTATTATTTTTTATGATGTAAAAATAAATAAAATTTCCACAAATATAAACAATAGTTTGCACAAATTATTATATCCTTTTATAAAATTTTAAAATATAGAGACTCTGGCAATACTGATATCAACCTGTAAGGATAAAGTTGAATTCTATTGAACTATTTTAATAGATAAATGCATAAACATTTTGCATATTTTATATATAATAAGTACTATATGTATCTAATTTAGTATATATAATATAGACATATCCATTCATCTGTCTCTCATTCTCTGTGTGGGCTTCCCAGGTGGCACTAGGGGTAAAGAATTCACCTGCCAAGGCAGGAGACATAAAAGATGCAGGTTTGTTCTCTGGGTTAGGAAGATCCCCTGGAGGCGGGCATGGCAACCCACTCCAGTATTCTTGCCTGGCCAATCCCATGGACAGAGGAGCCTGTTGGGCTACAGTCCCTGTGTGTCAAGGTGTTTTAGTCATGTCTGACTCTTTGCAACCCTATGGATTGTAGCCCTCGAGACTCCTCTATCCATGAGATTCTCTAGGCAGGAATACTGGTGTGGGTTGCCATTTTCTCCTCCAGGAGATGTTCCCGACCCAGGGATCAAACTTGCATCTCTTACGTCTCCCTGCATTGGCAGGTGGGTTCTTTGCCACTAGTCCCATTCTCTCTTTGTGCATGCCTTAAATATATCATACTAGTGCCACCTGGATAGTCCTGTTCTCTGTGTGTGCATGTCTTAAATACATCATACAGCAAGCAAAAACACATCAAGTACTTATATGTACAAATCAAGCTAAATCAATGCAAAAAGTCTTTTAGTAAATAAAGAGTAAATTGGATCTGGTTTACAGCAAAATGAAACTAGCTAGTTTTTCAAGGGTAGCTGCTAAAGATTTTTAATGATAATAGGAATTTCACCCAAAGAATTGTTGACTAAAATATTTCTCTGGGCATTACCACAAAAAATGTGCTTTTATGTCATTTAAAAACCTGGAGGGGAAAAACAAAGTTTATTTAGAGATAAAGAGATTAGAAGAAATAGAATAATAATGAAGTGGAGGATTTGGGTGAAAGATGATAAATTAAAAGATGAAGTGCTTCACATAACAGGCAAAAAAAAAATCAAAATGCATAAAGGCCATTAAGCAAATAAATGAGTGTGGAATCAAAGTTTGAAGTAAAGAATTACTAATGTCAGCTAGTTTAGAAGAGAATTCATGTTGAGATGTTCTAAAAAATAATGTCATTCAAAATTCACATTTAAAAGAGAAGAAAGTTTAATACATTATATAATTTAAAACTAGAAAGAAATATAGGAATGCATCAGGAGAATCTGTTTGAAACTCAATTTCTCATCTAATCATGAAGTGGAAAATGTTCTTTTGTTTGAGATGTTCTTCATTTGGTATATGGAGATATTATAAGAAGCTAAAGGCAAAAACTATTTAAGGGATTATGGTAATGGCATTTGAAATAGTGTGAAGAAATGATAGGATTATCATGAATAAAAATGTCTTGAACTGTACTTGGAATTCTATTTCTTATTTTATGTGAGTGCTTTATAATAGCAACGTATACTTTAAATGGAATATTTAGGGAACTGTATTTGATTGGAATCGTTATAGAGAATTGTTTGACAGATTCTGTTTTGAATACTGACTCCTTCCATTTTCTGTTATATTTATGCATATATTTTTGCTTCAAATGTATTCTTTAGCCATCAACTAAGCAATTTTTATTGTGTATTATAGCATTCTCAAATGCTTAGGATTAAAAATCAAATATGTTAAGTAAAATTATAAAGAAACCAGATCATTTAGGTTGTAATCCATGTTTGTGATTGAATTAAAGCAAGTAGATTAAAACCTTAAAATGAAAAGACTCATTTTAATTTTCCTTGTGTATATGCATAAGCTATAATTCTGAAACAAATGTGCTATTTACAATACATTTTCTGAAGCCCTTAAGAAATTAACTGTTTAGAAAGCTAGTGTAATTTACTCTTGGTTTGTGGAAAGATATGATTTTCAGATTAAACTTGTATATTATTATATTATTAATAATAATTTTACTGACTGTTGAGAGATCAAAAGATCCTCCTACATTTTGGAAACATAATCAGTCTATGCTAGTTAGTATAGGATATCACTGAGCCAAGGTAAGTAAGAATAATTTCATTATGTCTAATAAATGTGTCAGTTCTGAATATGTGAGTCAAGAACTATGTTAAACATAAAGCATGACTTGAAAATATGTGAATTTGCATAATTTGTAGAAAATAATTATTTTAGGGTTAATAAAGCTTTAAAATTTTCATTTGAAGATAAATATCTACTAAAGAGAACTGAAAGTGATTGTGATGTAGGCTGGTTGGCTAAACCATTGAAAAATTATACTATGCATCCATTTAAAAAGATACATTGAAAATAAAAGTAACTTAAATGCCAGATACAAAGATATGTACTGGGAAAAGGCAGATATATGTTCTCTGGGATAAATAATTCTAGGTTATCAGAGTGCCTCAGGCCATCTAAAGTGGATGGATCTTGTTCACAACCAAGTATTATGTTTTTCAGATCAAATAAAATTAAGAACTTAAACAACACTGCTTAAATGAAGGTTATTTCTGCCTGAGATACTAAACTCTGTGTTCTACATCCTAGATTGAAAATGATTGTGTAAAATGATATTACTAAAATACATATCAAAAAAGGTAGGTATATGTGTTTATATGTGTGTACCTATAAACAGTTACAGGCTTCCCAGGTGGCACTAGTGGTAAAGAACCCACCCGCTAATGCAGGAGACATAGGGGATGTGGGTTCCATCCTTGGGTTGAGAAAATCCCCTGGAGGAGGGCATGACAACCCACTCCAGTATTGTTGCCTGGAGAATACCCATGGGCAGAGGAGCCTGATGGGCTACTGTCCATAGGGTTACATAGAGCTGACATGACTGAAGTGACTTAGCATGCAGCAAACATAAAGAGTGACCTTTAAATACTCCCTTAATACCATCTTGCTTTCAATGGCAGCAACACTGGGTCCCTGTATTTCATAGACAAGATTTTTGAAAGCTATTATTTATGCCTTTCTTGTTGTTTTTCTCCTTTCCAAGAGACCTGGTCAGTGCTCTGTTGGCCACACTTATGAAACTAACAAGCCTTCTCTCCTTTCCTTCTTATTAACATGATACTCAAGTACTGGGCAAAGACAATTTGATTTCAAGAAAGACAGTCTTAGCTTCTTTTGCAGTATCAAGCATTGCCCATGAAAAACTGAAGTTATTCTGGGAGCATACAGAAAAGTCCCCCTCTTATAAAAAGGGATAGGCATGAGAGAAGGGTTCACATTTGCCACTGTGCTTCTGTCCTCTTGTCATGAGTTCAACAATGGCTCTAAGGCTATAGCAGTCATCTTGTGGACAAACACAAGAGAGGAACAGATGGCTAATATTCCAAGACACTTAAGACAAGAGAGAAATGGACAGATGTTGAGCTGTTAGTCATATCGTTAACCTGCCAGTCCTCAGACCACCTATTTCCAGATTATAGTTGGACTACCTCCATATCTTTCTCTAAAGAGCATTTCTAACCAGTGGAAAGTATTATTCAAATGTGATTATTTTAGTGTTTGGTTCTAATAAGTTGGATTTAGATAAACAAATCATCCAGAAATAATCATGAATAAAAATAGCAAGAATATATCTAAAAAGGTTTGTTTACCAACACAGGGCAGAACTGTGGCTGAATATCAGAGATAAATTGCTCATGAGCTAGGAGGAAGTTGGGCTTCCCTCATAGCTCAGTGGGTAAAGAATCTACCTGCAATGCAAGAGACTTGGGTTTGATCCCTGTGTCGGGAAGTTCCGCTGGGGATGGAAATGGAAACCTGCTCCAGTATTCTTGCTTGGAGAATTCCATAGGCAGAGGAGCTTGGCAGGCTACAGTCCATGGGGTCCCAAAACACTGGACATGACTTAGCAACTAAACCACCACCAGGAGGAAGCTTGGTTAAATGTAAGCAACATATATTTAAAATTTGGAGTGTGTGGAGGAATTCCTTAGGTTCTTTTTGCATTTCACCAAACTAATCTTCAGCCATATCATTAATCCTTCAGTTGATTTACCTTTCTACTTTGTCAATCCTGTTTTTAATTACTAAATATGCTTGTTTCCTATTTTCTTATTTAAGATGGTAGATATTATATTTCCGTGGCTGTTACAGTTTCGAAATATGTTATGGAAGCAAATTAGACTATTATCTTTCTGTATATATCTTACCTTTGTTTTAAACATTATTTCTTAGATATTGATGCCCATATTTGTTAATTTGTGTGTTTATTTTGAGGATTTTGTTCTAGTTTGATGCCTGTACCATGTGGTAATTTTTCTTAAATTTTTAAAGACTTTATAGACTACTTGTTTATATTTAGAAAATATGTCCAAGGTGACTCAATATCCATTGCTTGATTTGGTTTCTTCAGTCATGTGAAATCACTACTCCTCCAGAGTGAACAGAGGTGATTACAGGAGTCCTGGTCATCATGAGTGTTTGGATATTCACAGTCAAACCTTCTGATCTCTGTGTTTGTAGAAAGGTTAGAAAATCTAACCTTTCAGCTTCAGACAATCTCTGTCTCAGCATCACAGAATATTATATGAGGAATTGTTCTATTTTTTTTAATTAAAAAATGCTCAGATTAGGTTCTTCCAACATAAAATGTTCCCATAAATTTGATTGATAAAGCTTTTTCTTTCTTCTTATTGGACATTATTTTAGAGAAAAATGCTGTAACCGTTCAACTAGCAGCTAGGGGTGGGTCATTATTCTATATTCCTACATCTAATCATTTCAACAATTTTCCTACTAATTAACTGAACTACAGCTCTTTCCATTTCTGATCTTGGAAAAAAATTTTTCTGTTTCTAAAAAGTACACTTGTCTGATTTTCACTCATTTATCTACACTTGATTCTGATTCCCTCAGCTCCATTATGTTTCCCTATCAATAAAATGACAGTCACTTTATAACTCCCAGAAATATTTTAATGTTTTTGGTCTTTTAGGGCAGTCTTCCTAGTAGACCACTGCTATGGGATTGTTTGTTACTTTTGCTATCTTGACATGTAATTTTGTTAGGGAAGAAAGCTACTATGTACTGAAATGCTTGTGAGGCCCTAAATTTCATATGTTGAAGCCCGACCCCCGCACCACTAACCACCATGTGATGATCTTTAGACATAGGGTTTTTAAGAAGTAATCACATTTAGATGTAGATGGAGTTATGAGAGTGGGGACTTCATGCTGAGATTAGTGCCCTTGTGAAAAGAAACACAAGAGCCCTTACTCTCTTTCTCTCTTTCTTCCTCTTTATTTGCATACATCCTGTGAGGACACAGTGCGATGGGGCCCTCTGAAAACCAAGAAAGGAGTTCTCACCAGAATCTGTCCATGCTAACATTCTGATAACATTCCAGACTCCAGAATAGTGAGAAAATAAAGCTTGGTGGCTTAAGCCATCCAACCTCAGAATATTGTTATAGAAGCCTGACTGAGCTGACTGACACAAAGGATAAATTTAGTCATCACCTTCTACTAGAAGCCACCGAGAATTTTTGCACTGCCAACCAACCATTTCCTTCTTAAAATATTATGGTTCTGCCACCCTCTCTGTCTCGTCCTCATCCTTCTTATTCATCTTCATAAAGATATCCTTTTGTGTTTCCTTACTACTTCTATTGGTTTTCATACCCATTATCCTTTTACAGTCTTTCTTATAACCATATTTTAATATTCACATTTTAAGAATATTCGTTGCTTACAAGTCAGTGTTTCTGTCACTTAATGTAGTCAATAACCTGGCATCAGTTAGTACGTCTCTACTGCCTTTTACTGAATCTAACCCATATGAGCCATTTTAGCCAAAGTAAAGGGTTCATATTTTATTCTTAGCCTACTGGGAAGGCAGTAAAGATACTAGGCATTCAAGTGCGGTGATCTCTCCTCTGTGTTATATAAGACAACTCTGATTTCTAGGTGGTACAATGGTGTAAAAATAGGAGCAAGAGTACACTATTTTTACATCATTGTATCACCTAGAGATTTGAGTTGTCATCAATGAAATGGGACTTCCCAGGTGGCACTAGTGGTAAAGAACCTACCTGCCAATGCAGGAGACATAAAAGATGCAGGTTTGATCCCTGGATTGGAAAGATACTCTGGAGGGTATGGCATCCCACTCCAGAATTCTTGCCTAGAAAATCCCACGGATAGAGGAGCCTGGTGGGCTAGAGTCTATGGGGCCACAAAGAGTCAGACATGGTTGAGTGTGTGCTAATGTGCACAAACACACACACACTCTACAAAATAAAGCCATGATTCAAAGGCTCTTGCTCCTTGGGAGGAAAGTTATGACAAACCTAGATAGCTTATTTAAAAGCAAAGATATCACTTTGCTGACAAAGGGCTGTATAGTCAAATTTATGGTTTTTCCAGTAGTCATGTACTGATGTATGAGCTGAGCAATAAAAATAGCTGAGCACTGAAGAATTGATGCCTTCAAACTGTGATGCTGGAGAATACTCTTGAGTGTCCCTTGGACAGCAAGGACATCAAACCACTCAATCCTAAAAGAAATCAACCTTGAAAATTCACTGAAAGAACTGATGCTGAAACTGAAGGTCCAGTACTTTGGCCACCTGATGCAAAGAGCCAATTCATTGGAAAAGACCCTGATACTAGGAAAGATTGAGGGCAGGAGAGAAGGGAGAAACAGAGGATGAGATGATTGACTGGTATTATTAACTCAATGGACATGAATTTGAGCAAACTTCAGAAGATAGTGAAAGACAGGGAAGCCTGGGGTGCTGCAGTCCATGGGGTTGCAAAGAACTGGACGCAACTTAGTGATTTAACAACAAGAAGAGTAGTACCCTGCAGAAAACTAGAATCACAAAATTATACTCTGTCTACAGCTTGACCATATTCCCAGAATGGAATATCACTGATTCTGATATGTCGAATCATTCTCATTCACTGAACTTTTAAACAAACCTTTCCCTATGGGAGGGTGATAGTCTGACTTTTATTAAGCCAAGTAGACCTTCGCCCTTAAATGAGATTGGCGTTCATCTCTCTAAAGTTGCAAGATTTGGAATTCCATATTTCGTCTAGAAATAAGTAAAATAGAAATGGATTCTGCAGTATAACCTGTCAATCCACTATGGTTTGTGAGGGAAGTAATAGGAAAGTAGATTAAATTATTAGGAAGCTGTTGCAGCACTCTGGCTGCAGATACATTCATGGCTTTGTTGCTATTTTAGCCAAGAAGGTCGAGAAAGTAAGCTGTATATGTATTTTAGATGCAAGATGAGCAGGACTTGATGGTTTAATAGATATGAATAAGGGCAGATGAATACAGAAGTAGAGGCTTCTACATTAATGTAGAACACTAGGGAGGACTATGTTTCAGGAAAACCTTAAGATTTTACTGTTGGTATGCTAGATAAGAAAAGCTCATAATATAGTTAGGTAGAGCAGTTAATAAGAAAGTTGAATGTATGAGCTTGAATTTCCCAGGAGAGATGTGCAACTGAGCTGTGTATTTAGAAGTCATCGAATGACAGATGGAAGACATGAAATAGTGAATGTCAATTAGAGGAGAGTATGAAGAGGGAAGAGAAGGGAAATCATCACGAAGTTTGCAAACTTCCAAATCTGTCATGAGCAAGACAAGTTGATTATCAGACAGAGAATTAAGGGCAGCAACGCCAAGATAAAGAAAAAGACAAAAGCTGAGTCCCAGAAACCAAGGGAAAGGGGACCATGCTAAAGGGGAGAATTGCCCATCATATCAAAATCACAGAGAAGTCAAGAAAAATGAAAAAATAATGCTATTATTAGTGGCCTTGGACTATGAAGTTTCAACTTGGCTGGTTTATAGATGATATGAAAGTAAATAAGCAGTTGGAATAAATTTGTATTTTTTAAAAAAAAAATCTTTAAGATTTTTCTTTTTGCAACAGAATCATGCAGCAATGTCACAATAATTGACAGAGTGATGAGGTCTAAGATTTTGTTCATTGTATGGTAGAAGAGTGTAAAAGAAATTTATATGATGATTCATCAGAGAGTGAGAAATGCAGTCAGACTTTCTATCATAAAGACAGTAGGCTTTTCATTCTTTAAGCGCATAGTGTTGGAGAGAGTTAAGTGCCACCGAGTAGTAAGGCCAGGCCATGAAATATCCTGTCCACAGACTGCTAAAAGCTAAATGAATTACAAGGCAATGTACGCTTCTTGGCACAAAGTCTACTGAAGGATCCTGTGGGAATGCAAATGCCTTTATTATATTGAATCATATTAAACTTCATAAATAGTATAGTGCACATAAATCCCGTGAAAACAGTTTGGGTTGAGAAAACAAAATATATTAATATGAAAGCATGCATACATTAGATAATGCCCATAAAGCAGCTTTATAAAGATACTGCATTTTATTTTCCATTTAATATTTGCATTTTTCTAGTTTCTTGCAAAATAATCTAGTCCAGGGACATTAACTAGTAGATATTCAAAGCTGAATATTAACTCCTCATTAGAAATTTGAACATAATAGGGGCAAGTATATTGATGAAACAAATTAAATCTGATGAAATGTTTATTCCCTTATTCACTATGTTGATATTTTCATCAACACTAGTACTCAGATAATTTTTTCATTAAGCATTGCTTCATTAAAATCTTTTTAAATAATACAAATTCTGATGAAACTGTTACCTTAAAAGCGTGTAAACTATAAACAGTTTATGTGATTTAATTAATCTGAAAATGATAAATTATCAATTACAAAACAAATTATTTCCTCTAGTAAACTTTTAATCTCACATGTATAAAGAAATCAGTCTGTATTCAGACATGAGTAGTTAATAGTGCTCTGATTGATGTTCTGTGAAATGTCTTATGTTCAACAGGAGAATACCAAAACCTAGCCACGAGTGTTAGACGAGTTCATAGCAACAACAACTCGTAGATGAAACTACCAGACTGTCTCTTTTTACATGCTAACAGGAAATAATTATTCATGACCAGGTCCTCTATAAGTCTCTCCTTTATAAATCTCATAAACAGTTGGCAAACACATACATGCATGATGTATGTGTGTATGTATATATATATAAAATGATCAAGATAGCAACCATGATCAACCACAAAATGTGTTATTAGAGTGAGAAAATGTGAAGAATCACCTGTGATCATCATGACTGAGAAACAGAATAAAAGTCACCAAAACAAAAAATTACCGAAGAGCATGACAATAAAAAAAAAAGGCAATATCAGAGACACTCAAGTAATTATCAGGAAAATCAATTGAAGAATTTGAGGTAAATGATGTTACTGTTAATATTTTTGAAAATGCAAAAGTATAAGAATAAAGAAAGCAATCCTGAAAATAAAATACAGATGTTTCTAGATATTATAAATATCAAAAAGTTATGATAGCTAAAATAACATGCTATAGGAACAATGACAAGAAACTAGACAAATGGAACATAATAGAGTCCCAGGAATAGTCCCATGTTTGTGTACACATGGCACTGTCATGAGGTTTGGGAGAATAGTAATTTCCTTAATGTCACTGAGCCAAGCTGGGTGGGGGAAGATATTATATATATAAATAAATGTGTTTATAGATTATTATATAATATATATAATGTATATATACACACATTCATGCATATATACATATCTGTATGCACATTTATTTGTACCTATAATATCTTTTTTCCCCCATTGGTCATAGCAAACACCCTCTTCCAGCAACACAAGAGATGACTTTATACATGGCCATCACCGATGGTCAATACAGAAGTCAGATTGATTATATTCTGATAATCAATATAATGTATTGAGTCAGTGATTCCATCCAATAATCCCATCCTCTGTCATCCCCTTCTTCTCCTCCTGCCCTCAATCTTTCCCAGCATCAAGGTCTTCTCCAATGAGTTGGCTTTTCTCATCAGGTGGTCAAAGTATCGGAGCTTCAGGTCCAGCAGCAGTCCTTCCAATAAATATTTAGTGTTGATTTCCTTGAATAGTTTGATCTCCTTGTAGTCCAAGGAACTCTCAAGGGTTTTCTCTAGCACCACAGTCATCTGCATATCTGAGGCTGTTGATATTTCTTCCAGCAATCTAGATTTGAGATTAAGTGACCATGAAACTGTGACTTCTGTCTTAAGTGTTGTCTCTCTTCAACACTCACATTGAGGAAGCCAGCTGCCATGGTATGAATTACCCTATAAAGGGGCTCATGAGACACAGAACCCATACCTCTGCCCAGCATTCAGAGTGGACCATGTGAGTTACCTTGGAATCAGATTTTCCTGCTTTAAAGTTTTGAGTTGACTGTCACTTTGGCTCATAGCTTGTCTGCAGCATTATGGTAAGCCCTGAACTAGGATGACTAAGTCTAGATTCCTAAAATATAGAAACTATGATATAATAAATGTGTCTTTCCTTAAGCTTTGACGTTTTGGGGTAGTTTATTTTATAGTGACAGATAACTAATTCACTGGAACATGAGAGAGTCATGAGAATGAACAAGCCTCAGTTTCATGAAAAACAAACGGTGTAAATTTTGAAAACAAAAAATTGGAGCCATAAAAGCAGACACCAAATGATGCATACTATGTGATTCCATTTATAAAGAGTATAAAAACAGGCCAAGTGAATTCATAGCATTGGAAGCTCAAATAATGGTTATTCTTGGAGAAGGAGTGTAGCCTGAAGTTCTAATGAGGGAAATTTGTGGGTCTGTTTCTCCTTTTTATAGAAATCTATCAAGTTATATACTTTTGATTTGTACAGTTGTATGTATGTATGTTAATTGTGGACATTGATTACATTAAAACATCAGTTTCACTGTTTTCTCTTTTTTTATTTGACCAGCTTCTTATATAATCATATTGTTAAGATTTCTATGCCTTTTATTTTTAAGATGTGTCTATAGAAATAATACAATGAATTATTTTTAAATCAAAGTATAGTTTCTCTTTGCCAGTTACTTTAAACTTTTGTATTTGTTTTAGTTACTGATAATTTAAAATTTGTTTCTACTATCTTGCTGCTTGTTTTCTAATTATTATTTGCCTTTTTTTCTATTTCTTCTGACTTGATCAGTTTTCTTTTGTTTGACATCTCTGCCAATATGAATGTTATAATTTTTATATTGATACATGGTGTTGACCCATAGTACTAAAACTTTGTCTTCCATATCCTAGTCCAAACTTGATAAATTAGCAAGATTAATCAATGGGAGGCTTTTGTTGATAAGATATTGGTCAAAAGAAGGAAAGGTATACAATACATTCAAAATTTTATAAATGCAAATTTAGTTAATTATGTAAAATTTATAGACGATAGGAATATACCGTGGAGATACATATATATAAATATATATATATATGCTTATATATATGCAGATGTGGACTTCTTTGCCTTTTTTACCAATGTAAATGTGAAGCAGACCAAGAATTCAGCATTTGAACAAGTAAACTTGAAGTCCTATAAAAGGCTGCACTCTGCAGACATCACTTCCATTTACCCTGATAATGGGTTTGCACCCCATGCACTGACAATATAAAGAGAAAAGCTATTTGCAAATGGAGTAAACAGCACTTGGAAATGTAGCCACATGTGGTAGAGCTTAAATCTATTCAGGGAAAGTCTGTAGATGATTTTAACACTAAAGTGAGGAATAAAACCAGTGATGAACATACTAATATTCTCAAGTTCATTTTTAACAAAAAATATGCATCCATAATTATTTATAGAACTAAACAAAATTAAAATGCAGCTAAATTCATAAGGGAAGTGAAAACAATAAATAAGCAGATGGGTCAGTTTGACATTAGCTGGTGTACACAAGAGATAACAGAAAGTAATTGCTTGATTCTTTGCATAATTTGCATCAGGGACGCTTAAGATGGTTGTACCATACTGAGAAGAAAATCAGGTAACTTTAGACTTATCCAGGAAAACTTCTCAGTTGCTAAATTACCCACATAGGTTCTCTGTTAGTACAATGGGAATGTCATGAAGGGAGATGAGATTAAGAGCTTGATTTAAGTACAGAAATGGAAAATTTATAGATAGCAAATTCTCTCCAAGGTGTTATTGTGAACCAGCAGAGAAAACAAGGATGGGGGAGAGTTGTCTTTAGCAAAATGGGATGTATGAAAACACCTACGATGCTAAAGGTTTTGTTCTCTTTGGGGTCTGTATTAATGTATCAGTGTTAAAACACTGCAGCTACTTTACCATTTTGTCTGCTGTTAGCCAACTGTATACATTTTCCTTCATCCATGAAATAAGAAAATTCTTTCCACACAATAGGAAAATTCTTTCAACCCTGGATCTTATAAATTAACATAGAGTTAACTAGGATTTGAGCAGTTTATCATAAATGAACTTAAAAAAAAAAGGCAAATGGCGACCAGTGAGGGAAATAGGTTGAGAGAGTTTAGTTAGAAAGTAATGAGGTCTACTGAGGTCAGAGGATTAAAGTACAATGGAATACCTGTATATAAGGTGCTAAATTGTTAAATACATATGTATATGCTTGTGGGGTTTTTTTGAAATATGTATGCATGTAAACTTATACACTCACACACACACAAATATATATAGATATAGATGTATATTGCTACTTGTACCTAATACTTTGAGGTTTCTCTCAATTAGTTTGGTCAACATCATTGTACTGCATTATATTATTGGATAGTCACAGTGTTTTTGAGTTTTTAGCAACAAACACAAGACAAAAAGCTGTACCTTAATGGGAAAACTGCAGAGGTTGATCCTCTTTGATCAGAAACATTCTTAGCAGCCTAGTTCTCTCCAAAGTAGGTCATAAAATGGAAGAGAGATCTCCTATACTTACTAATATCAACATTGTCCTCCAAATACAAAGCTAGTATATTATAACTTGCTTTAGGTCTCTGAAATACCCACTGCCTATCATCCGTTGCTTCAAGACCCATTTTTAAGATCTTTTTTTGACATCAGTAGGTTCACTTTCCCAGCAAGAAGCTGCCTGGCATCCCTGGGTTAATTCACCACTTTGTGCAAAACCTGTTTCATACTTTGTTGTTAAGTACAAATTGTTTGTAAGCAATTGAATAGTTAAATAAAGTAACTTATTTTCTTTTTTTTTTACCATATAGACTTCCAACTTTTTATATGTGGCAAGAGTCAGTAATTTAACAAACTATACAGTTCACATTACTTATAAAATAGTTATAGCCATTTTTATAATATAATGACAATGATGATGATAGAAAACAGATACCCAAAATATATGACGTTATCCTGTGCCAAACATGGCCCTATATGCTTCCAACCTATGACTCCTTTAAACACTATAACAAGACTTAGAGGTATATACAAGTCTAAATGACTTTAGGGAGGTAAAGTATTAATACCAGAAACATAAGAAAAACTAGGGTCTCATGACTGGTAAGTGATAGAACCAGTACACAAACCCAGGCAGTCTAACTCCAATAATAATATCTTAAAATTTACTTTTTCTTCCCTTCATTACATTTCATTGCTTGTGTGTGCTCAGCCATCTGACTCTTTGAGACCCCATGAACTGTAGGGCGCCAGTCTCTTCTGCCCATGGAATTTTTCAGGCCAGAATACTGGAGTAAGTTGCCATTTCCTACTCCAGGGGATCTTCCCAAACCACAGATCAAACCCGTGTCTCCTGCATCGGCAGCTGGATTCTTTACCACTAGTGCCATTCTTTTCCACAATCTCTATGTTAGCTTGTTTCTTCTTATGCACTGTTTAATAATATGAAAAATTTAAATAATCAAGCAATGTTTTAATTATAAATTAACACATTACATGTATCAAAATTTTAGGTATTTTAGGCTTGAAGTTTTGTTACTAAAATTACTAAAATTTTTCTAAAATTAATGGATGGGAAAAATAAATGTGTGTGTGTTATGTAAGACCAAAATGAAATAGTCTATAAATAATTTTGCTTAATATTTCACAAACTAATGGATGAAAATGCAAACCTATGAATATTTTCTCTATTATTCCTATGACCTTATTGAGGCAAAAATGATACATACTACACGTGCTGAAATCATAAATTTGTTCCTAAATATGGTTTGACTACTGTATTTTGACCATCTGAAGGTCAAATAAAAAATTAAGCAAAAGGCACGAAAGAAAATAGGATAAATTTGCTGCTTCAGTTACAGCTTTCTGTGACCCTATAATTCCTATTAATGGAATAATTTGGTATTTAGATTAGTATATTAAACTAAATATAAACTAGGAGAACATAGTTTTTTAAGTGGTATATAATGAAATAAATTGTTTTTAAAAAGCTTTTGTACAAAATGCTTTCAAAGAGATGCTTCTTTCTGATGGCAGGGGATTGACCTAATTAAGATGCCTAGCTAGACTGAATGCCTATATATTTCCAGTCTAAATTCTCTAAATGATTCTGTGTGATGGCAGTTAGGAAAATATAAAGACCACAGGGGGATTGATCCTGTGACCTCAGCTTCATTAGCTGAATACATTTAATGAAATGAGTTAGCAGGGTCCCAGAAATGGATGGAATACTTGTCATCATTACTCATCATACCTTGTATAGACATTTCACCATGATGAAAAAAAAAAGCCATTTTAGTGATTATGTCCTTGAGTATTAAAAGGATAGCTTGTCTCTGCCTCTTTTCCTTTATTTTTTGATGTATGTAAAACCATCACCAACATCCTCTGGTCTTTTTCAGCTGATTCTTATCTCATTATTTCATAAATCACAAATGTGGAGCCTTCAATGACCCATATAATGGAGTATAGACACTGAAGTAGAGCGTTTTATCAGCTCTTTCAGGATTCCTTCTTTGTATGATATGAAATGATGCAAGTTATGCTGTCCTCCTTTTGATATCAAGGCATCCCGCAGTTTGTGTTACTCGGCCATCACAAAATCATCAATGATAAGTTCAAGTTACTCTTTAGATGTCTTCATCAGATATAGTTTTCTCAGATATAAACTATGAAAATCTCAAATGCCTTGAAACATATCACATGTGACAAATTCTGATAGTCATTTCCAGATAATAACATAGTATTAACGTTTTTGAAATTTAATTTCTTTTGAACTGTGGAAATGAAAATCAGCTATGTAATATTAACTAAGCATTAGCAAAATATTGGCCTATGATATCATCAAGTTTGAAGGTTCCTGAAAAAGTTATATTCATTCTTTAAATAAACTTTTAACCTTAGGATAATTTTAGTATATAAGTGGCACCCTAGAGGATCTACTTTTCAGACAAAGTGCTTCTTACTTCCATTGTGGTAGTAGCAAACCAATTTCTACTTCATAGCTAAAAGTCAGTCTCCCCAACAAATACAGTAACGCTTTTCTTTGACTGTTAATTCAATGTCATATGAATTCCTAAGAGGCTAAAGGCAATATCATCTCATATTTCAAGGGAATAATTTTTCTGTTTCTTGGGGGAATATTCTTTGAAACAAAAACCTCTAGGCCAGTCAAACTTAACATAATGGGGACAGAAAGCCATAGCAAAAATTTTATGAGTGGATCAATCCTACTTCTATAAATGGGTTTTCTATCATATTAGATGGACATATATTTTCACATCGTTATTTTTTTGTTTCCTTGGATCAAATGCATTGAGATGTAGAGATATCATCAGAGGGAAGACAGACAGTGTTCCTGTATCTTTGTTCCTATTTTTCTCTCAAAGACAAAAAACACATTTTGCCAATGAAACAGTTACAGTTGCTGAGCTCTTGCTACCTTTATTTTTACTCACCAAGCAAAACATCCCTTTCTCAGCCTACATTGTTGAATAAATAAGGTTGAATATTTCTACTCAGAGTAATAAAAATAGTCATTACGAGTTGTGACAGAAACTCATATCCAACAAGAGGATTGAGAATTGATGGTGAATTTCTAATCCGTCATCTTAGATATCATCTTTGATGGTGCCAGAAATATTTTTGAGCACGCATCGTACCCCTTCAGCTTCTCCAGCTGACTGTCACTTGACAGACCAGGACAAGAGAAAGAAGTGAACCTTACATAGGTGATTTGGAGCAGAGTTCTTCGACCACTTGGTGTAGAAGTACAACACTCTGTTATTATTACAAGGTGCATGTTTAGTTATTCAGTCATGCCCAACTCTTTATGACCCCCATGAACTGTTGCCAACAGGCTCCTCTGTCCTTGGGGATTATCCAAGCAAGAATACTGGAGAGGATTACCATACCCTTCTCCAGGGGAATCTTCCCAACCCAGGGATCAAACCCAGGTATCCCACACTTCAAGCAGATTCTTTACTGTCTTAAAGGTGAGTGTGACTGTTTTCTGGCAATGGAATTACTGGAGTCAGCCTCAAGAGGCTCATGATGGTTTTGGCTTGTGCGAGAGGCCTGTGGGATCCTCATCCTTTGAATAGAGGTTAAGGAACAGAGCCTCTCAAAGATAATATGGGGACATATCATTGTGCTGCACAGCGGAACACAGCTGACTTTGGTAGGAAGGACAGAAGAGGAAAATTAAAGGTTTTCTTGAAGCAGGTGTGAATAAAAGATTATCGAACTGGGCATTCACTGGAGTCTGTTCTGCAAGCCTGAAGTAGTTGAGTTATATGGAATCATAAAAAGTGGGTCAATCCTCATCAGTCTGATAAACACATGTTGATATTGTCTCACTCTAATGGGGACATTGATGATTATTCTTTCTTCCAGAAAGGGTTAGATGTCTTTTGCGAATAGATCTGATTTCTTCTAGAAGAATTGAGCAAAGCATCCTCCATGAGCTCCATGTCTGTGTTGACATTATAGAACAGCTTTTTATAGACAATGTATTAGGTAGTTGGACCTTCAAGTGCCTTCTGACACTTGGGAATCCCAGTGTCATCCAAAAACCTCTTGCTGTTTCAGGAGGATCATCTTGGTGGCACTATGTGTCCTGTAGGAGGGTGATTCACTATTCAATCACTTGCCCATCTTCAGAATAGTCTTATCAGTGCTGCCAAAGAAACCAAGATCATCTGAACTATTTCTATTGCCTTCAACCTGCCCTCCTACACAGGGACAATTTATTCTTGCTTGTGGATTTTCTCTTTTCTGCCTTTGCTTTACTTGACTCCTTTCCTTTTATTCCCTACTACCCACTTGGAGTCCCTTTTCATATATATACTGGGCTTCCCTGATAGCTCATTTGGTAAAGAATTGCCTGTAATTCAGGAGACCCCTGTTCGATTTCTTGGTCAGGAAGATCTGCTGGTGAAAGGATAGGCTACCCACTCCAGTATTCTTGAGCTTCCCTTGTGGCTCCACTGGTAAAGAAATCATCTGCAATGTGGGAGACCTGGGTTTGATTCCTGGGTTGGGAATATCCCCTGGAGAAGGGAATGGATACCCACTCCGGCATTCTGGCCTGAAGAAATCCATGAACTGTATAGTCCATGGAGTCCCAAACAGTTGGACATGACTGAGCAACTTTCACTTTCATATATGCATGTAAATAAAAATATATATTTTGGAATTTGTTTTTTTATAACAGAACTTCTTATTGCATGTGAATATCTGCATTGCAGTTTTCAGGAAATTGACTAGTTACTAATGCTACTTATGGGGAAAATTAAAGAGAGTTTAAGAACTTTATAAGGAAAATTAAGATCTGTTTCAATTGGATTATATTTTTACTGCTCTGATTTTAAAGTGAAATGCATTTTTAAAACTGAACAGAAGAAGCTTTTGTAAAATTTAGGAGGTAGAACTTGATATTACCATTAATAAATATGCCTTTTATCATAATTCTAAAATATCATCTCTAAGGGTATATTATTTTGAATACACATATCAGCATTTTATTAATATTTGGGTTTATTTTCTATAATGCTGCATATCATATATTATCCTAGGAGTCTGTCCTTTCAGAGGATTTTATCTCTTGCTAGCTTTTAGGAATTTCCAGGTTCACAGCAGCTGACTTTTTGCTACAAGTTTTATGACTCTAAAACCATTAGAAGAACATCAATGCTTCCCTAAATTGGTTTTTTTGGAGAAATGTAATATGTTTGATAAATTAAAATAAAAAGATGGAAACATAACAGCATATTGGATTACTTGTTAATTTTTCTTTCTCAACTGTTTTATATTGAAAGCAATTGATTTGTGGAGTACATTTTCAAACCAATTTCACCTTTGTTTCTAGAAAAACTGCATTTTGTCCTAGAAAGCCATTGACATTTCATCAGAGGAAATAGATTCAGAATTGCTGCCCAGTAAAAATCCTTCTTAGCGATAGTACTCTATCTTTCACCAAAGACAATGCAATTGACCTTGGGTCGGAGGATAAAAAGCTGCTATTATGAAGTGACAGAATAACTGGTTGTCTTCCTCTGCTAAGTTTTTGCTATCACAGACTTCTTTGAGTCATGCTCTTATATAGGGAAGGAAGTAATCCAATAACCACAACAAACTAAATTATACAATTACTTTGTCTTTGTCAATTTAAAATGGTAGGTTTGTCTGAAATAAAAGCAGAACTTCAAACATATTCAGAGATCATAAACATGACTGAAATACTACTTAATAGTATCTTGCCATCTAAAATGTCCCAAGTCAATTTCATATACTTCAAATTGTTTATCTTCGGGCTCCGCTTCATCTAAGATTAGAAGGCTAAAACACATTTAAATTATAATCATCTCACAATAGCACTTCAAACATAAACCCATTAATTGTCTCCTTCCAAATGATTATTTAAAATAAACTTCTTAAACAGAAAACATCTGACAGTAAGCAATCACTTAATTCTTTCAAAAAGGGAGAAACTATTGTTTTAAATACAATGATTTCTATAATCACATCATATTGAATAGGTAAGATCATGCAAATATCCTGAAAGTTTTCACCTCCTTTTCAGGAAAGTATCAGTTCAATTCAGTTCCCTCACTCAGTCGTGTCCAACTCTGATCCCATAGACTGCAGCACACCAGGCTTCCCTGTCCATCACCAACTCCCTAAGCTTGCTCAAACTCATCTCCATTAAATCAATGATAACATCCAACCATCTTATCCTTTGTCATCCCCTTCTCCTCCTGCCTTCAATCTTTCCCAGCATCAGGGTATTTTCCAATGAGTCAGTTCTTCACATCAGGTGATCAAAGTATTGGAGTTTCAGCTTCAGCATCTGTGTTCCAATGAATATTCAGGACTGGTTTCCTTTAGGATGGACTGATTGGATCTCATTACAGTCCAAGGGACTCTCAAGAGTGTTTTCCAACACCGCAATTCAAAAGCATCAATTCTTTGGTGCTCAGCTTTCTTTATGGTCGAAACTTTCATCAGGAAAGTATAGATGTAAGATAATCTCATAGGAAAATTCACAGTAACAGAGATAAATAAAAAGAAAGTGTTAGGAGCTGAGGGTATGGGTTTATTTTCCATTTATTCTTTGGAAGCTACTGAGTAGCTCAATTTAAGGACACTGCCTCAGACATTAAAGGTAGAAATGAGCCATCATTCTTGTTTCCATTGTGTCATTGATTAATTTTGCAGTCATGGACAGGCCACTTATTTTTCTGAAGCTTTGCTTTCCAGACATTACAATGGAATATTTTAAACATTTTTTCCTTCAAACAGTCTTCTAGTTATAATTATACCATTACTTATTTTATTTGTATTACATGAAGCTACTGAACTATTCAGGTTTATTTTTGGAAAGTGTGCACCATTTGATCACATTGAAAAAAATTAATATTTGATTTCACACATGGGCCATGCATCAGGGACACCACTGATGCTTATACCCAGCAGTTAGAGGAGTCAGTCTTGTGGAACTCTGCCAGGTGTTTACCTTCCACCCAATGAGTTGGCTTACTGTACTGAGAACAGACAGAAAAAATGTGGTAGAATGCCAAGGATGCCCATGTCCTAATTCCAGGAATGGGTGAATATGTTACCTTACATAGAGATTTTGAAGAGGTGATTAATTATCCCAAAATGAGGATATATCCTGGTTTATTCAAGTGGGACCAATGTAATAACATTGTCTTTGTAAGTGAAAAGGGGAAGATGGAGGATCAGAGAAGGAAACATGATGATAGAAGAAGAGGTTAGAGTGATGGGACTGTTGGCTTTGAGAACGGAAAGCCAAAAATTATGGACGGCCTCTAGAAACTCAAAAAAAGGCAACAGTGTGAGTTCTTCTTTCTGGCCTCCATAAGGAAACTGGAGGGATAATAACCTGTCAACAGATGGATTTTAGCCATGTGAGACCCATTTGGGGCCTCTTACCTCCAGAACTGTAAGATAAGAAATACACTCTAAGTCATTATGCTTATGATTTTTTTTCTGTAGCTTTTTTGGAGCTGTAGGAAGCTTACAGTTATAGTTTCATCTCTACCTCTTTTTATCTCACCTGAAAGTAATAAAATATATCATGAAGCCTCTATTAAATTTCACTGTGCAATTGCTTAGTTTTTAATAGCAACTTATTTAATTATTTCAGTGTCTTCCTAATTTTTGCTGGTGGTTTAAACACATATATCAAATATCAAATATTATAAATCAAATATCAACCTGAGGTCTTGTTTCTGATTTTCACCTTATCAAATATAAGAATGGGTTTATTGGGTTTGGTGGGGTGAAGGAAGGAGGAGAATGCCGAAATGGAAAGGTCCTGAGTGTGGCTAAGCAGATGGCAAGTTTGAAATGCCTAGTAGATGCCCACATGTAAGTGTTTTCTGAATAGCTGTAGTCATCTTAATTTTAAAGGATCAGCATATAAACCTGGAACTCATAAGATACAAGTAGTATTTAAGATTATGGAGCATGATAAGATCACCCACATAGTAAGTGTAGTATGGAAGAGAAGAGGTTTCTTGGGCATGCCAAGGTTAAGAGCTTGGGAATAAGAAGAAACAGAAAAGAAGATGAGCATGAGTAGCCAGTGAAACTGGTGATATGCTAAATGGATGAACTGTTTCAAAATGTGGTAGTAATCAGCTGTGCCAAATGCTGTTGATGGGTGACATGAGAACTGAGACTTGAATGTTTAGTAAAGCAAGATGGACATTATTGTTTACTTTGGCAAAATGGTATTAGAGATAAACAAAACAAAACAAAGACCTTTGAAGTATATTCAAAACAAAATTTAAAAAAATCAAGGTAAACACTTACTTTGGAAAGAGATGTGGATCAAAGGAATTTTGTTCCTTTTTCTTTGGATATGGATAAATTGCAATTTGATGCTATGGGAATGGTTCCACTTGATGATCTGAGAGAGGAAGGGGATGAAGGGGATGGTCACTGGAGTGAAGTCACTGACTAGGTCAGAGGAGATGGGATCTACAGCACAGCTAACAGGATTAATTTAAAGCAAAATTAGTTCAATAATTACAGAAAGGAAGAAAAACACGAGTACAGTTGGTCCTTGTGTTCCTCTTTGCTCTGTAGTATTTTCTGGCCTCACCGAAACCCTTCTCTCAGGAGTCCCTAACCATGATATCACATTGTGACAATATTCCAAGCAATGTCTGATGGTTTAGACTCTTCTAGAAATACCCTATTGTGAAATAATCAGTTCTCTCTGCAGTTCTCTTTCACCAAAGCTGTCATATAGGAAGACAGTATCACACTGTGGTTAGGGCAGAGGGCCAGAGGTTGTTTCTGGTTAATTACTTTATGTATTCATTTTGTGACCAGATGTGAGCTGTACGCCCAACGCAATGTGAGGCCAAATAAACCAACACGTTAGAGTTTGGAGAAGAAAAAGTTTTACTTCAGAGTCATGCAAGCAGATGGGTGATTCAGGCCCAAAACTTGTTGCAGACTTCTTGGTATTAGAATCCTGTGTTCCTGCAGCTATCACATGATATTCCTGTAAACCTTCAACAGGACAAGTATCATTCTCTGTTCTGTAACTTTTTATCTCTGTATGATTGGACTCTTGAAGGTCAAAATCCTGAGAAAAGGTTATTCTGTATATTTCAGGATATAGGCAACATTCTTTCATAAAAGGAGCAGAGTTAGCCTGACTAAGCACAGGCACCAAAGCACAAAGGTCAAAGTAAAAGGAATAAATCTAGTATGGAGTCAGATTTTTCTTCTCTATCACGGTTTCTTAATGATTAGATGTGTATTTTGAATTTAATGCACACATGTACCCTTCTTTATCACTAGCCCTGGGAAGTGCCTAAAATATCTTCCCCTGTTCCGTAAGAGCTTGCCTCTTTATTGTTTTAGTCACTAAGTCAAGTTTGATTCTTTGGAAACCCTATGAATGTAGCCCACCGGGATCCTCTGCCCATGAGATTTTCCAGGCAAGAATACTGGAATGGGTTTCCATTTCCTTCTCCAGGGGATCTTCCCAACCCAGGGATTGAACTCTCATTTCCTGCTTGGCAGGCAGATTTTTCACCACTGGGCCACCTAAGAAGCCCTTGAACCTAATGAGATCTATATAAATGTTAGTTTTTCTTAGTTAGTATAATCTGATGAGTACATAACAATCTGTAACTTAAATAGACTTTAAAAAATTAATGAGATAATATGTATCAACACATTTCATATCAAATGTTTAATAAATGTTTCTTTTATTCTCTTCACATTTTGATGTTAGTTATATGATTTAATTCAAATGTTTGGTCTTTCTCCTCTATTCAGTCTATAAACATTCTGTATTTCAAGAATAATTTTTTGGACCTCTTCTCTTTCTAGACTTTCTCCCTGAGTGATATCACCAATTTCTATATATTTAAATATTGCCCTATCACAGTGACTCCCAAAAGTATAGATCCAGAATAGAATGCTCCTCTGAGCCCAAACACATCCAACTTTGCGCTCACATTTCCACGTACATGTCTCCTTGATTCCTCAAATTAACTTGTACAAAAAGTATCTCTTTTTCCCTCATTTCAATTTTCCCTTTGCTGGAACTTACTATGATTCCTTCAATTTAATCTTCTCTATCTTGGTAAAAAACCACACAGTCCACTTATTCAGGCTTGAAACCTGAGTTTCATTTGTACCTTTCGATTTCCTTGACAACTATTCTGTCATTCAAAAGCCTTATCAATTCCATCTCTTAAGTGCAGCAAAATAATTTTTCCCTCTTTTTCTCATCTAAAGCATTTTCATGAAAGCACCATAGTTTTAGTTGCAATCATCTCTTTGTTGTCATTATTCAGTTGTCAAGTTATGTCCAACTCTTTGTGACCCCATGAATTGCTGCATGCCAGGCTTCTCTGTCTTTCACCATCTCTTGGAGTTTCCTCAAACTCATATCTGTTGAGTCTGTGATGCCATTCAACCATTTCATCCTCTGTTATCCCCTTCTCCTCTTGCCCTCATTCTTTCCCAGCATCAAGGTCTTTTCCATTAAGTTGGCTCTTCACTTCAGGTGGCCAAAATATTGATGCTTCAGCTTTAGCATCAGTCCTTCCAATGAATATTCAAGATTGATTTCCTTTAGGATTGACTGGTTTGATCTCCTTGCTGTCCAAGGGGCTCTCAAAAGTCCTCCAGTACCACAGTTTGAAAGCATCAATTCTTTGGTGCTCTGCCTTCTTTATAGTACAACTCTGACATCTGTGCATTACTACTGGAAAAACCATAGCCTTTACTATACAGGACTTTGTCAGCAAAGTGATGTCTCTGTTTTTTGATATGCTGTCTAGGTTAGTCATACCTTTTCTTCCAAGAAGCAAGCGTCTTTTAATTTCATGGCCGCAGTCACTGTCTGCAGTGATTTTGGAGCTCAAGAACATGGAATCTCTTACTGTTTCCACTCTTTCCCTATCTATTTCCCATGAAATAATGGGACTGGAAGCCATGATCTTCATTTCCTGAATGTTGAGTTTTGAGCCAGCTTTTTCACTCTGCTCTTTCACCTTCATCAAGCAGCTTTTTAATTCCTCTTCACTTTCTACCATTAAAGTGCTTCATCTGCATATCTGAGGTTGTTGATATTTCTCCCCACAGTCTTGTTTCCAGTTTGCAAGTCATCTAGCCCAGCATTTCTCATGATATACTCTGGACATAAGCTGAATAATCAGGGTGGCAATATACATCCTTGAGGTACTCCTTTCCCATTTTGGAAGCAGTCCATTGTTCCATGTCCACTTGTAACTGTTGATGCTTTTACTGCATACAGGTTTCTCAGAAGGCAGGTAAGGTGGTCTAGTACTCCCATCTCTTTAAGAGTTTTTCACAGTGTTTTGTGATCCACACAGTCAAAGACTTTAGCATAGTCAGTGAAGCAGATGTAGACTTTTTTTTTTTTTAATTCCCTTGCTTTTTCCATGATCCAGTGGATGTTGGCCATTCGATCTCTGATTCCTCTGCCTTTTCTAAAATCTGCTTGTACATCTGGAAGTTCTCAGTTAACATTTTGCTGAAGCCTAGCTTGAGGGATTTTGAACATAATCTTGCTGGCATGTGAAATGAATGCAATTGTATGGTAATTTGAATCTTCTTTGGCATTGCTTTTCCTTGGGATTGGAATAAAAACTGATCTTTCCAGTCCTGTGGCCACTGCTGAGTTTTCCAAATTTGCTAGCATATTAAGTGCAGCACTTTCATCACATCATGTTTCGGGATTTGAAATAGTTCAAAAATAGCTGGGAGGAATTCCATCTCCTCCACTAGTTTTGTTTCTAGTAATCCTTCCTAAGGCCACTTTACTTCACTCTCCAGGATTCTGGCTCTAGGTGAGTGATCACACCATCATGGTTATCCAGGTCAATAAGACATTTTTTGTGTGTATAGTTCTTCTGTGTATTCTTGCCACCTTTTCTTAATCTCTTCTGTTTCTGTTAGGTGTTTGCCCTTTCTGGGCTTTATTGTGTCTCCTAATCAGGTTAACTAATTTACTCCTTCTCAGCTATTTGTTCTCCTCCTAACAGAATTGTTTGTGATGGTAATATACACTTAATCACATACTGTTAAAGCATACTGTTTCCTCATTGTTCCTAGATAAAGTCTAAACTTGACCACAGACGTTTAACTGCATCCAATATCTTTCCTTATGTTTTCATATATAAGAAATTCTTTCCTTCCTTGGGACCTTTGCTTGTGAAGCTTTCTCAGCCTGTAATGTTCCCTTCCCCAATCCTCACATGACCAGCATCTCATTCCTTGGATCCAGATGTCAAGGATCTGGATCTTCAGGGAGATGGCTTCCTTCAATAGCTTATCTCCATACTCACAATTCATCTCAGTCCTTGATGTGTTTCCTTTAAAGTGTTAATATAACAAGCAAGATACATGATTATTTTATTTATGAAAGAAAGTGGTGGGGAGGGAATCTATGAGATTCTGTTTCCTGGCACAGTATCTAGTACAATTTCTGCTGCAGAGTAGGTATTCAATAAATAATCACCAATTTTACTTTAAAATTGTATAAATGTGTTTTGTTATATTTTTATAAAATTTTATTCTATTTATATGACTAAATATCAAATGGCATAAATAGAATTAGTGAATGTATGCTTACATACTATAAATTGAAAGCCTTCATTTAATCAAAATTATAAATTTAAAATATAAATAGATTTATCTGATGTCATACACTTCAGTGGCTTTACTGGAATGAAAATAGCGCTTGAAGCAGAATAACAGACTGTCTTACATCTGTGAATTTTCAAGTTTTGACCAATATCTGTGTGGCTAGAGGCAGTTGGACATCTGGTAAATTTCACTCCTGTATTTTGGCATATATTCCTTTGCTATGTTTGGGGGAAAAAATAAATGCTTGCAATGGGTGACTGAAATATTTGTGAGAAATTCATCCTTGCATATTTTAACTTTTTAAATAGTTTATTAAATCTCATTTTTCCTTTCAAATAGATGAAAACACAGGTGAAATTAAAGCCATTTACTTGTGGTGGTCAGTGCCCAAATATTGACAAAGGAATTTTTTAAACAATTTACTGATGTAAAAAATAGTAAACTATGTGATTTAAGCTGACATTTTTTTTGTAGTTTTGATGTTTCATTCTTATAATATTCCTTTCAGTTACTGACTCAATGGACATGAGTTTGAGCAAACTGTGGGGAATAGTGAAGGACAAAAAAGTCTGGCATGCTGCAGTTCAAGGGGTCGCAAAGAGTCAGACATGACTGAGTGAAAGCAACACCACCACAATATGGAAAGAGTAAAAGAAGGTGAATTTGAGATTTAACTCCAATTTCACAAGTTGTTATCTTTACTTCCCTTCTCTCTAATGTTTCTTCTGATCTCACCTTTAATACATAGATTTCTATATCACATTCTATGCTAGTCATAGTCTCATCTCTCAAGAAATTCCCAACTATGTTGAAAATCAGACCTATATAAATGTAACCAGGGAGAAACTTCGGAAAGCTATAAATGCCAGAGAAACAATTGTCCCTACAACTCTGACAGTCCTAAAAGGTTCAAAGGACACAGAACTCAAGTCCTGAATAAACAAATGAACTATGTTCTCCGTGTCCTGAACATTCCAGCTGATGCATGCAAAAATTGCCTTAATGATAGTGTGCCCAATTTATAACCATTGTCCACCCTAATTATTAATAGTATCCTTTTTCATTCCCAAAATAACTGGTTTAAATGAGTTGGTCCTCCTATTTAATGCTTTCATGAGTGCCAGGGGTACAGCAGCAAAAAAAGTTAAACTGGTCTCCCTTTCTCCCTTTTCTGTGAAGTACACAAACTTATTCCCTTTTCCATTTCCCCTTACCACCAGACCTCACTTGACTCAAAGTGCTGACTAGCTTGGAAAAACTTATCTTCATTTTAGGAATTCACTCTTAACACATTAAGGGAAGCTTTTCTTTAGAGAAGATCAAGATTCAGCTCATAATTTTGTCATTAATACAAGTCTGTCCTTTGAAAGCAATTTATTAATGCTACAGTTGTAGAATCTGAAATGATTCCTTTGTACTGCAACTTCTGCCTTCCTAGAATCATATATAATTGCTGCTCTAGAATTATAATCTCTAGGCATGGCCTCTCTGGACTCATTGTGAAGATTCCTGATCCTTCCGACATATTTATTGTTGTTGTCATTCAGTCACTAAATCATGTCTAACTCTTTGTGACTCTGTGGACTGCAGCACACCAGGCTCTTCTGTCCTTCACTATCTCCTTGAGTTTGCTCAAATTCATGTCCATTGAGTGGGTGATGCTACCTAATATTTACCCACTTTCTAAACTCTATCACCTGTGTGTGAGAACCACACGTCACACAGGCTTCTCAACTATAATCTTAGCTCTTCTTCCAAAATAACCTAAGTTCTTTCCACATGTATATAGTCTTACATATAAGCTGTTAGACCAGACTCTGGGAACCCCTATGGTCCTATTCTGGATGCTTCAGTATTCTGTGGACAAATCAGACCCATTACAAAATCCTTCTTTTACTTATCAAAAGTTTCTAAAAAGTATTGCTCCTCACTTCCTCTCCCCCCCTCCCCCTCAGAAAAACTAATGAAACTAGGAGAAATCTAAAAACTGCTTTCAAACTGTTGGAAAATGCAGCACAAGAGCCTTTATTCAGAATCCCTTTGGATTCATTCCCAAATATCTAAATGCAAATATCCATTACCAGTCTATTTATCTATCAAATTATATATTTATCTATCTAAATATGTCATTTCACCAAGGTTTCCATGGCAATTAATCTTTGTTTTGCGGTATCATGGAGGACATAAGGAAGAACTCTCATGCCAGCCTTTTGAAAAGAAATATTCAGGAGCTCAGTTCTGCTGACACTCAGAGTTAGCACCAGCCACAGCTACTGCAATTGTGGCTGTCATTTTGTTGTGGCCCCAAGAAAGCAAGAAGAGAAAGGGGTGACCAGAAGATGATATGGTTGCATGACATCATTGACTCAATGGACATGAGTTTGAGCAAACTCTGGGAGATGGTGAAAGACAGGGAAGCCTGGCATGCTGCAGTTCATGGGGTCACAAGGAGTTGGACATAACTTAGTGACTTAACAACAACAAGGCAAAAACAACTGTATTCTTTGTGATTTCCATTGGGAAAAAAATCTCATCTTTACTCCCTGCATGGCTTTTTCCATGCACCAAACTCCTTTCCTCCACTGTTCTATTCATCTCCTCTCTCTTCTTGCCTCTGCTGAAGGGTGATTTTTCTGAGGAAGTGATTATAATCATGAATGCCTGCAAAGCTGTCTAGCTTCTCAGGTGTTCTCAGGCACTACTGAACTTATAATTCACCAGTTCATCCACGTTCCAAAGGTTCCCTCTGAATCAAAGTTGTGTCCCTTTTATTTCAGATATCATAGCATTTTCTGTTATACCTATATACCCTTACCTATCCTTGTGCCTTAGTTTCCCCATCTGTGAAACTCAGATGGGAACCATGAGCAGCTCTAGCCTTGGGCTTGTTGGGAGGATTCAATGATGATATGGAGTAAGTGGTAACTACTTGAATGATTTAAATAAGGAAATGGCAACCCAATCCAATATTCTTGCCTGGGAAATCCCATGGACAGAGGAGCCTGGCAGGCTACAGTCTATAGGGTCACAATGAGTCAGACATGACTTAGAGACTAAGCATGCCCCTGTACATGCGTGCAGGTAGTGAAGGGGTTACATTCTAAAATGCAGTTGTGTCTGAATCATAATGTCACGATTGGCTTTAAATTTTTTAATTTAAATTTAAGATTTGAAATTTTAATTTGCTAATTTTCTGACTCCCTTTTCTTTTATCTTCTGGATGAAAGGAACCACTTCTTCTATGTACATAGCCTAACTTGATTTCTAATATGGGTTTAATAGATGTTAGTTTCCTTTATTAATATTGATTTATAATTACAAAAATATTGCAAATATTTAATCAGACTCAAATTAAGAAACAGAATCTGACCAACACTGCCATACGAGTAATCAATTTTCTTATTTCTAACACCAATAGTCTCATTTGGAAGATTCTTATTTTACAGATGTAGGAACTGAAGCTTGTTCTTTTGACCCCAGACCTGGGATTTTAGTAGACTCTTCTCTAATAAGCACTAACAAGAAGAAAATAATAGTTACTATGTTAGGTCTGTGCCTTCTTCAGGAAAGAATGTGCATGAAGAGAAAAGAGGAGGAATGAAGTGTATTTTTTACTATGTTATGCTATTGTGGAACAACAAAATGTTTCCAAACTGGGAAAGGAATATGTCAAGGCTACATATTGTCACCTTGCTTATTTAAGTTATATACAGAGTGCATCATGTGAAATGCTGGGCTGGATGAAGCACAAGCTGGAATCAAGATTTGTGGGAGAAATATTAGTAACCTCAAATATGCAGATGACACCACCTTTATGGCAGAAAGTGAAGAGGAACTGAGGAGCCTCATGATGAAAGTGAAAGAGGAGAGTGAAGAAGATGGCTTAAAACTCCATATTCAAAAAACTAAGATAATGGCATCTGGTCCTATCACTTGATGGCAAATAAATGGGGGAAACAATGGAAACAGTGACAGACTTTATTTTCTTGGGCTCCAAGATACAGATGGTGACTGCAGCCATGAAATTAAAAGACACTTGCTCCTTGGGGAAAAAGCTATGACTAACCTACACAGCATATTAAAAAGCAGAGACATTATTTTACTGACAAATGTCTGTATAGTCAAAGCTATGGTTTTTCTGTAGTCATGAATAGATGTGAGAGTTGGACCATAAAGAAAGCTGAGCACCAAAGAATTGTTGCTTTTGAACTGTGGCATTGAAGAAGACTCTGGAGAGCCACTTGGACAGCAAGGGGATCAAACCAGTCAATTCTAAAGGAAACAACCCAAATATTCATTGGAAGGACTGATGCTGAAGCTGAAACTCCAGTATTTATGCCAGCTTACATGAAGAACTGACTCATTGGAAAAGACTCTGATGCTGGGAAGGAGGAGAAGGGGATGACAGAGGATGAGATGGTTGGATGGCATCACTGACTAGATGGGCATGAGTGTGAGCAAGCTCCAGGAGTTGGTGATGGCCAGGGAAGCCTGGTGTGCTTCATTCCATGGGGTCATAAAAAGTCAGACATATCTGAGTGATTGAACTGACTGATTATGAAATAGTTCAGTTGGAAGAATGTTAAAGTATATTCAAAGATCCTTCTTTGTTTTCAGATTTCACAAAGACCCTTTGTCGATTATACTAATTGGGTCTCCCTATCTCTATTCTGATTCTTCACATCTCATTGGCTATCACCAGGCCAAAGCTCTAAACGTTTGACATTATATAAAGTTATATTAAAACATTTGGGAAAAATACATGCCTGAGAAAAGATGAGTATCTTAAAAATGTTTCTGATACTTGACCTTCTAAAAAGCCAAGGTAGCTCATAATTCACATATAAATATATAAATACATTCAATGCATAATTTCCTAGCTATCCAATATTAAATTACTATGAGATTATGCTTTTAAAATAAAAAAGTAAACTTTCCATGACAAAACCTGAGACTAAACCTGCTTGTTTAAGTACGGAAGTAAATAACTGTCCAAATTCAAATGGCTGCTTCATCAATTCATTGCTCTTAGCTAGTTTGTCTCTCTTGAAATCCAGGTCTTCGTTGGCCCCTAGGCAAAGATGGAGCAGCTGTTGATGCAAGTTTTTTGTCCAGCTGGGAGAAAATTGAAATGTTACAGCTTCATTACTGTCCAGGAAGTTGTTTACATAACAAGAGTTTGATAGTCATCTGGAAGATGTTATAGTAGTCAATTCTAATTTTAAGGAAATTCAAATATCTTCTGCTATTCTACACTTTTAAACGTTTACAGGTTAAATGTTTAACTCTAAAATTTAAGAAAATGAATAGCTCTTATATTTGTATTTGCAGTAAAGGTATATTGGTTTGTAAAAATTTCAAATAAATATTATTGGTATTAACTTTAAAAGAAATGTTTTAAAGAAATGACATTCGATTTTCTATCAAAGATTCAACTGGATTTAGAAAATAGCAAAAAGTGTAAAAAGCATTTTCAGCCAAGAAAGCTAGAGATTTAAAACTTTCACCTGAATTAGAGATTAGGTGAGTAATTTTAGGTATATCTTCTGTTTGAAGTAGACTATAATTCTTTATCCTTCAAAGATAATTTAGAAATCTAGTTAATATATGTAGTATATATTAACCTAGAATTATTTTACAATTTTACTTGCTAGTTTTAAATATTATGCCTGGAAAAAAGTTAATAAAGCACACACACAAAAACAAATCTAAGAGTTCTTTCAAGTAGTCTTAGTTATTAAAAATTATAAAGTATATGTCCCCTGAAACTTACCCTTTAAGTACTCATTGTTAGGAATTAGTCTACCATAAAAGAAAAAGAACTACTAAAAGGTTTTAAAACACATAGCAAATAATATATTTGATAGTTTCACATTTCCTGTATTAGGCAAAAATAAAATTAAAAGTTACCTTTTATCATCATAGATAATCCTATTAGTAAAATGCTTTATAAAACTCCCTATAAAAATATACAGTCCACAGTTTTCCATGACTATAAGTATGTTTTTCTGACATATATTATGAGAGAAAATAGAATTTTTCTTTATGTGTGTACTGATTGGTAATGGAGGTCAAAAAATATTTCTTCTCCAAACTAACTAACAAAACATCATTTTTCATTTTTTGTTTTTTTTAGCATAAAATGTGTCTTGTTCTTTTAGTAGAAAAAAAATACATGCAAATCTGAAAATAGATACTAAGCTATATTTATTCAAGAATGTTTCATTATTTAAGTCATTTGGAAAAAAAATTATGCACAATTAATTCTAAACATAATTAGAAAGAATATTTAGCACTTTTATCTAGTTTGTATTAGTTCTAAATGTGGTACCAAACTGGACTCGTAGTCCCTGAATTCTTTGCCATTATCCACTCAGTATTTCACTTTAAAATACTCTTGAAAAAGCCCTTAAAGTTACCAACTTTATTTAATCTTAACACTTGAATGTGCATTATCTTCAATATTTTAAGTGAAGAAATGAGGAGTTTGTATTAAGTCACCACAGCTATCTGAAGGAAAGCCAATTGTATCAGTTGCAAGCTCAACTATCAATAGTTTTTCAAAGAAAAGCATTCTCATTTGAAAGACTGTCTAATAGAAAATTTCTGGGAGAACAAGATAGGGACGAGGAGTACATCTCCACGGATACATCAGGAATATGCCTTCAGACACAGAAGTGCATGAAGAACACCAGCTGAGAGCAGACAGGAGTACCTTACCAGCAGAAAAGAATATATAGAATCACACAAAACTCGTAGGGTGAAGGAACTAGGGGGAAAAACAGGAGTGTTAGTAGGACTGGACCTGCCCTCAGTAGGTGGGGGAACTGAAGCAGGGACCCAATCTCCAAAAAGGGCCAATTGGAGGAGGAGCCAGAGGAGACACATTTAAGGCTGAGAGTGAAGCAGCTGATCTGTGGCGGCCTAAATGGAGTGAGAATTAGACAGGCCTTGCTGCAGCCATACATATCCCAGACAGGGACATGGATCCCCTGGAAGGCGCAGTGGCTGGGAGCCGGAGTTTAGGGATTGTGGAACAGTCTCCAGGAGAGGGCTGCTGTTGACTAGAGAGAATAGGATCGAGGGGATGTGAGGGAGGAGATTGTGGTGGGAAATGCCTGTGGAGGAAAGCCAGGCAGCCATGCAAACAAGGCGATACTGCTGAGTCATGCATAGTGGGTGAGGCCATCACCACCCTCTCTCTCCTCACACTCCAGCATTGGCAGCTGAACAACAGAAAGGCTGGCCCATCAAGCACGTGATGCACTGAACTACGGAGTAGGACCCCACCCAGGGTGCCCTTTTAAGTGCCTGATGTGCCGATTTACAGAGTAGGACCCCAGCCAGGGGGGCCCATCTATGTGTCTGATGCACGGAACAACAGAGAAGGTTGCCAGGAGCCCTCTAAGTGACTGAACGGTTGGAGCTATGGAGAAAGACTGTCCAAAGAGGCCTTCTGATCTCCAGCTACCAGAGGCTCAGAAGACTCTGATAGGGCCATAATTCCTGCAGCTGAGGCCATCCATGTCCCTGCACAGTTGGCACCACCAGGGTTCTGGCAACCCAAGTAGCTGTGTCACCTTCACGCTCAACCCCCACTGTGGCAGAGCCACCACAGGCAAATTGGAGTCTTGCATCTATGTATGCAGGGTCGCTTCAGTCGTGCCCAGCTCTTTGCAACTTTGTGGGCTGTGGACTGCCAGGCTTCTCTGTCAGGGAGGTTCTCCCTGAATGTACCTCAATACTGGAGTGTATTGGTCAGTACTGGCTGTGATACCCTTCTAGAGCACTATATTTCCTGCTGCCTTGGCCACCAACTCCCCTGCCAGAACCCCTGCAGCCCAAACAACTGTACCACCTCCACACCGGGCCCTCACTGGGGCAGACCCAAGTCCTCCAGGGAAGCCTCAGGAGCAAATCCCAGTGGACAACCCACATGCAGAGGAGGAAATAAAACCACAATTGAAATCCAGGGGCCATGTGGCTAAGGAGGAAGACTCAAAACCTTCCCACCAGGTGTACAAACTGTAGATTAAATTCACACGATCAACTAGGCAGACTCTGTGTGTATGGAATATATAAAAGGACATTGGGAGCTTCCACAAAATAAAATGCACTCGTTCTGATAGTTGTGGACATTGGAGGCAAGAACACAAAGAAGTAGGACCAGATTAGAAGCTGAGTTGCCCCCACAGCAGGTCCAGAGATCAGGACAGTGCTGGAGGGCATCCTAGGGAGATGAGGTAGACTGTGACTTCCAGCAAGGGAAAGGACTCTGAACGCAGTGACTCAAGAAAAACATTTATTATTCTTATGTTTTGACTTGTTCTGTAGATCCTTTTGGATTTTTTTTTAATTTTTTTCTTTGTCTTCCCCCCCCCACCCCCCTGCTCATTGTAGTTGTCAATTTTATTGGGACTATTCAATCTAATTAAGCTTTTGAGGTTTTTTTTTCTCAATTACATTTTTTATTGTTGTTATAAACCTTTGCCTCTGTGTTGGGCTTTTGCAATTTTGTGGAGCTTTTTTTTTTCCTTCTTCCTTTTTTTCTTTTCTCTTTTTATAATTTTATTTTTTAAAACCTATTACATTTTTTCTACATTTACTCTTCTGTTTTCTTTCCCTACAACTCTTTTCCCCTTACAGTTAATCTTTAATATCTATAAATCTTATCTACCTCTATGTAACTTTGCACATGTATTCTTTCTTTCTTTTCTTTTCTTTCTTTCCTTTCCTCTAAATATATTTGCTAGCTTTGTTTTCATTGCTTTATTTCCCACTTGGCTCTTTGCTTTAGTTTTGTTTTCTAGTTTGTGCTTTAGTGAGTTTTGTTCTTAACTGGTAGATATAATTTTTTGTTTCCTTTCTCCTCTGGGTCAATCTATTGTACTTTATGTTTGCTGGACAGTTTTGATACTGCTTATGGGTGTATATTCCATTATTTTAGTTATAATTTGCCTGATTTTATAACTGCCATTTGTCTGGGGTTCATCTTTGGTTTCTCATTTTTGGGTATCTGTTTTAATCTCACTTAATGCTATAACAAACCACTTGTGGAATCCTCATTCCTGACCAGAGATCAAGCCCTGAGCGTTTGAAGTGGGAGCACTGACTCCAATACCCTAGACTACCAGAGAACTAACCCTAGGGAATATCAAATAGTAAGAACTCACACAAAGGAAACCACTTGAATACAAGACCTGGCATAAGTCACCCTGGGTGTAGAACCCTTTGCAGGATGCCTCATCTAAACAACAGACAAAACAAAAATGAAAACCCAATAATCAGCAGACAGGATTACCACCTTACTCAGCCTTGAACAACAGAGGAAAAACAAAACAAACAAGCAAGCAAACAAACAAAAACACTCTGCACAAATCTCACCCTATAGCAGCTTACATAAATCACTGGACTAAACTTAGGAAGGCAGAAACCAAAAGGAAGAAAGAATTCAACCTTGTGGACTGGGAAAAGGGGACCTCAAACACAGTAAGTTTAAAAAAAAATAATGAAAAGGCAGAGAAATACTATACAAATTAAGGAACAAACTAGAAACACAGAAGTCCAAATAAATGAAGATGAACTAGGCAAACTATCTGAAAAAGAATTCAGAATAATGATAATATAGATGATCAGAAACTTTGAAAAAAGTATGGAGAAAATACAATAATTAATTAACAAAGACCTAGAAGAATTAAAGAATAAACATACAGAGACAAAGAACACAATTACTGAAATTAAAAATACTCTAGAAGGAATCAATAGCAGGCTATCTGAAGCAGAAGAATGAATCAATCAGCTGGAATACAAAATGTTGGAAATAACTTCTGAAGAGCAGAATGAAGCAAAAAGAATGAAAAGATCTCAGGATAGTCTCAGAGACCTCTGGGGCAATATCAAATGCACCAATATTCAAATTATAGGAGTCCCAGAAGAAGAAGAGAAAAAGAAAGGGTATGAGAAAATTTTTGAAGAGATTATAGTTGGAAATTTCCCCAACATGGAAAAGGAAACAGTCAATCAAGTCCAAGAGGAGCCAACAGTCCCAAATAGGATAAACCCAAGAAAAAACACACCAAGATACATACTAATCAAACTAGCAAAGATTAAACACATAAAGAATATTAAAAGCAGCAAGGGAAAAGCAACAAATAACATACATGGGAAACTCTGTATGTTTAACAGCTGATCTTTCAGCAGAAACTCTGCAGGCCAGAAAGGAATGGCAGGATGTATTCAAAGTACTGAAAGGAAAAAAACCTACAACCAACATTACATTACCCAGCAAGGATCTCATTCAAAATTGATGGAGAAATCAAAAGGTTTTCAGACAAGCAAAAGTTAAGAGAATTCAATACCTCCAAACCAGCTTTAAAACAAATGTTAAAAGGACTTATAAAGTCAAGAAATACAAGAGAAGAAAAATGATCTACAAAATCAACCCCAAACAATTAAGAAAATGACAATAGGAACATATATATCAACAATTACTTTAAATGTAAATAGATTAAATGCTCCAATCAAAAGACAGACTGGCTAAATAGATACAAAAGCATGTATATGCTATCTACAAGAAACCAAATTCAGACCTAAAGACACATACAGACTGAAAGTGAGAGGATGGAAAAATATATTCCATGCAAATGCATACCAAAAGAAAGCTGGAGTACCAATCCTCATATCAGACAAAACATACCTTAAAATAAAGAAGATTACAAGAGATAAAGAAGGACATTACCTAATGATCAAGGGATCAATCCAAGAGGAAGACATAATGGTTGTAAATATCTATGTATCCAACATAGAGGCACTACAATACATAAGACAAACACTAACAAACATAAAACGAGAAATTGACTGTAACACAATAATAGTAGGAGGCTATAACACCCCACTCACACCAATGGACAGATCATCAAAATAGAAAATTAATAAGGAAACACAAGTCTTAAATAATACATTAGATGAAATGGATCTCATCCATTTCTTCAGGATACTCCATCCAAATGCAGAAGAATATACCTTCTTAAGGGCACATGGAACATTCTCCAGGATAGATCACAATTTGGGTAACAAATCAAATCTCAGTAAATTTAAGAAAATTGAAATCATATCAAGCATCTTTTCTGACCACAACACTATGAGACTAGATATCAATTGCAAAAAATATTGCTTTTTAGAAACAATAGTATTGTTATTTGGAAACAACATTTCTAAATAATCAAAAGGGAAATCAAAAAAATTCTAGAAACAAATGACAATGAAAACACTACAACTCAAAAGCTATGGGAGGCACCAAAAACAGTTTAAGAGGGAAGTTGATAGCGATACAATCCTACATCAAGATACAGGAAAAACAACGAATAGACAACCTAACTTTACACCAAAAACAACTAGAAAAAGAAGAACAATAACAACAACAACAACAAAGAAAAAAACGCACAAAATTAGCAAAAGGAAAGAAATCATAAAAATCCGAGGAAAAAGAAATGAAAGAAACAATAGTAAAGATTAATAAAACTAAAAGCTGGTTCTTTGAGAAGATAAACAAAATTGATAAATTTTTAGCCAGACTAATCAAGAAAAAAAGAGAGAAGAATCAAATCAACAAAATTAGAAATGAAAAAGGTGAGGCTACAACAGACAATGCAGAAATGCAAATGATTATAAGAGACTATTATGAACAACTATATGGCAATAAAATGAATAACCTGAAAGAAATGGACAGATTCTTAGAAAAGTTCAATCTTCCGAGACTGAACCAGGAAGAAATAGAAATTATGAACAACCCAATTGCAAGCACTGACATTGAAGCTGTGATCAAAAATCTCCCAAAAAACAAAAGCCCAGGACCAGATGGCTTCACAGGAGAATTCTATCAAACATTTAGAGAAAAGCCAATGCCTCTCCTTCTGATACTCTTTCAAAAAATTGAAGAGGAAGGAACATTTCCAAACTCATTCTGCAAGGCCACCATCACCGTGATTCCAAAACCAGACAAAGACAATACACAAAAATTAAAACAGCAGGCAAATATCACTGATGAACATAGATGCAAAAATCTTCAACAAAATTTTACCAAAAAGAATTCAGCAACACTTCAAAAAGCTCATATACCATGATCAAATAGGGTTTATTCCAGGGATACAAGAATTCTTCAATATACACAAATCAATCAGTGTGATACACCATATTAAGAAATTGTAAGATAAAAATTATATGATAGTCTCAACAGATGCAGAAAAAGGCATTGACAAAATTCAGCACCCATTTATGATTAAAACTCTTCAAGAAATGGGCATAGAAGGAACCTACCTCAACATAGTAAAGGCCATATATAATAAGCCTACAGCAAACTTTATTCTCAGTGGTGAAAAACTAAAGGCATTCCAACTAAGGTCAGGAATAGGACAAGGGTGTCCACTTTCCCTATGATTAATCAACACAGTTTTGGAAGTCTTAGCTGTAGCAATCAGAGAAAAAAAAAAAAAAAAGAAATCCAGATCAGAAAAGAAGAGGTAACGCTCTCACAGTTTGCAGATGACATGATACTGCATGTGGAAAACCCTAAAGATAGTATCAGAAAATTTCTAGAGCTAATCAGTGAATTTAGCAAAGTTGCAGGATACAAAAATCAATACACAGAAACCACTTATAGTTCTACATACAGGTGGTTAACAGACACATGAAAAGACGTTCAACATCTCTCATTATTCAGTTCAATTCAGTTCAGTTGCTCAATTGTGTTCGACTCTTTGCAACCCCATGAACTGCAGCACACCAGGCCTCCCTGTCCATCACCAACTCCCGGAGTCCACCCAAACCCATGTCCATTGAGTCAGTGATGCCATCCAGCCATCTCATCCTCTGTCTTCCCCTTCTCCTCCTGCCCCCAATCCTTCCCAGCATCAGGGTCTTTTCCAATGAGTCAGCTCTTCACATGAGGTAGCCAAAGTATTGGAGTTTCAGCTTCAACATGAGTCCTTCTAATGAACACCCAGGACTGATCTCCTTTAGGATGGACTGGTTGGATCTCCTTGCAGGCCAAGGGATTCTCAAGAGTGTTCTCCAACACCACACTTCAAAAGCATTAATTCTTCGGTGCTCAGCTTTCTTTATAATCCAACTCTCACATCCATACATGACCACTGGAAAAACCATAGCCTTGACAAGATGGACCTTTGTTGACAAAGTAATGTCTCTGCTTTTTAATATGCTGTCTAGATTGGTCATAACTTTCCTTCTAAGGAGTAAGCATCTTTGAATTTCATGGCTGCAATCACCATCTGCAGTGATTTTGGAGCCCAGAAAAATAAAGTCAGCCACTGTTTCCACTGTTGCCCCATCTATTTGCCATGAAGAGATGGGACTGGATGCCGTGATCTTAGTTAATTATTAAAGAAATGCAAATCAAGACTACAGTGAGATATCACCTCACATCAATATGAATGGCTATCATTAAAAATTCTACAAACAATAAATGCTGGAGAGGGTGTGGAGAAAAGAGAATGCTTTTGCATTGTTGGTGGGAATATAAATTGATACAGCCACTATGGAAGACAGTTTGGAGATTCCTTTAAAAACTAGGAACAAAGCCACCATATGACCTAGCAACCCCACTCCTTGGCACATATCCTGAGAAAACCAAACTTGAAAAAGACATATGTATTCCATTATTCATTGCAGCACTACGTACAATAGCTAGAACATGGAAGCAACATAGATGCTCATTAACAGATTAATGGATAAAGAAGTGGTGGTACATACACACAATGGAATATTACTCAGCTTTGAAAGGAACACATTTGAATCAGTTCTAATGAGGTGGTGAACCTAGAGCCTATTATACAGAATGAAGTAAGTCAGAAAGGGAAAGATAAATATTGCATGCTAACCCATATATATGGAATCTAGAAAAATGGTACTAAGAATTTATTTTCAGGGCAGCAATGGAGAAACAGACATAGAGAATAGACTTATGGACAGGAGAAGGGAGGAGAGGGTGAGATGCATGTTGAGAATAACATGGAAACTTAACATTACTATATGTCAAATAGAAAGCCAATGGTTATCTTTCTGTGTGTCTCAGGAAACTTAAACTGGGGCTCTGTATTACCCTAGAGAGATGGGATTGGGAGGGAGATGGGAAGCAGGTTCAAAACAGAGCAGATATATGTATACCTATGGCTGATTCATGTTGAAGATTGAGAGAAAAGAACAACATTCTGTAAAGCAATTATTGTTCAATTAAAAAATTAATTAATTAAAAAAAAGAAAAATTCTAGTTACTCAGGCTTGGTTGTTTGGCATATTTTCTTTAAAATGTATGCAATGAGCATGTCATTTCAAAGAAATCAGTTCACACTACCTGATGTCAATGATGAGATTCAAGCTCCAAGGAAAAAATTGTAAGTTTGGAAAACTTCTATCTGTAGCTATGAACTTGACAGCTTCCTGACAATTACAAGTTTTCTAGTGAAATCAGAGCTAAAATTAAAAATGTGATTTTTTAGATATACACAAGTTTTACCCAATGCATTAAATTTTGGATAATCTGTGCAATTAATAAACAAGTACTTTCCAAATGAATAAGGCATGGTGTTACAAAGTCCTGCATGGTAAAAGATATCTCAAAGTGCAAAGTATGAGATTTTAATATAACGAAGTGAAAAAAATAGGGTCAATATGCTTTTAGATTCCACACGTTACAACTAACTTTCAAAAAATGGCATTAACAAGTCTTGGGCTAGAACCCACAGGCCTACAACACTTGCCCAATTTCAAAATCGAAGAAAGAGCCTCTAGTCAGCAACAGAGACATCAGTGGTTTATGGATGAGGGAGCTTATATGAATCAACAGCCCATTTTTGTATGATGATGGGCAGGATATGTTTATAGGCTTTGCTCCCTGGGTGGAAGGAGGAGATTGCCGGTTATAGGGGGAATTGACATAGAGTTGGCTCATGAATTATCATGAAAACTAGCAGAAGGGCACACTCCTCACCACCTCTTTGATAAGAATACTGATTAACTGGGACCTGGGACCAGTATGTAGCAAGGGCGGTCACTTGAATAGGGGGTAGATGTAGCAGGCACTGGTCTATCAGGGTATACACAGATAGCAAGAGAATGGGCATCTTGAGAGGCCTGATTCTACAACAAATGCTGGTATAATAACAAAAAGAAAAATTCATATTTATGTGAAAACTTTGCTCTTCACTTTTAAAATCTTATTTGGTCACACAAAAGTATAAGGCCAAATTTTCCTCATACATACCAATTCAAACTCTGTATTGAAACAGTTTAACTGAAGAAAAAAATATAGGAGTCCAGCTGCCTTCTATTAAGTCAGATATTAAAGATATTTGCCAAAATATAAAATAAAGCTGTTTTTTCATAAAGTGCTTTAAATTTTGTTAGTTTCATGAAATATGTTAACATGCTATGATTTACCATTGTTTTCTCAAACAAGTTATTATGTAAATATTCTAACAATTTCCCTAATTCAGTTTCTAAAATGGTAAACATTAATAAACATTGCTACACTTAAAAGGGCTTCCCTGGTGACTCAGCTGTAAAGAATCTGCCTACAAGGCAGGAGCCACAGGAGACACTGATTCGCTGGTTCAATCCCTGGGTGGGGAAGATCCCTGGGTGGAGGGCGTGCCAACCACTCCAGTATTCTTGCTTGGAGAATCACATGGACAGAGGAGCCTTGTGGGCTACAGTCCATGGGGCCACAACAGAGTCGGACAGACTTAAGCAACCTAGCACACATGCCCACACATTTAAAAGTTTCTTAGGCTACCCAATAACATCTTTTTTTAAGTGTTTTAAAACATTTAAGAATGAAAAGAAAGCCAAAACCTGTAAGAACAGTAGAAAAAATTATAATCAATACTAAAAAAGAGCCCAACGGCCTTGATACTCTAGCTGTCCTTTAGGAGGTTTCAACATGCTGCTCCCATTTTCCCTTCGGTCCTAGTACCAAGTGGCTGTCCCACAGAGGTCTTCCAGGAGTCTCTCAGTCATTCCAGGTTTTCCTTATCTTCCATCAGATGGAAGTGAAAGTGTTAGTTGCTCAGTCCTCTCTCACTCTGTGCAGTCCCATGGACTGTAGCCTGTCAGGCTCCTCTCTCCACAGAATTCTCCAGGCAAGCATGCGAGAGTGGGTTGCTACTTCCTACTCTATAGGATCTTCCCGACCTAGGGATTGAATCTGGGTCTCCTGCATTGCAGGCAGTTTTGTTTTTTTTTTTCCATCTGAGCCACCAAGCAACAGCTTCTAAATCACTTCAGCAGCTTATTTACTTTTAAAATGGCTTTATTTTACATTTTGGCAAATATCTTTAATATCTGGCTTCATAGAAGACAGCTGGACTATATTTTTTTTGCATTTTCTATTTTTAATTGTATGGATACCAATTTACATACACCAGATTTTCATTTTGTTTTGTGTGTGTGTGTGAAATGAGAATGTACACAAAATATGTGTCTGTGTTTTACATGCACCAAAATCAAATAGTTTCTTAATGTAATGGAAATGAAATCATGACATAATATTAAGTTAGAAAAAGATTTTCATAACAGTTTGAGAAAAAGTATCTCACTTTCCTACTCCAAACCCTTGGATTTGTTTTGCAGTCCTTCAGAGTAAAACCCAAATTTTATCATGCAAAGCTCTTTAATGTGAATTCCTTATAATTGGTCCATTGCCATTTCTTTGCTTATATTTTTTAAATTGCCTTTGTATTTTTGATTAATCCAATTATTTAAGGAAAAATATAGTTTTCCTTTGCGAATCCGATACTTACTTTTCTAGAGTAACGATCATTTCCAATTTGTTTAACTAATACTTTGTATATTTATGGTGATACCTCTAAGTACCAAGTTCAAACAACATTTTGATTTTTCAAATTTAGGCATTATGAATTGACTTCCTACTAAGAAATGTCTTCCTACTAAGGCAGAGGATGAGATCTTTGAATGGCATCACTGACTCAGTGAACCTGAGTTTGAGCAAACTCCGGGAGATGGCGAAGGACAGGTAAGCCTGGCATGCTGCAGCCCATGCAGTCACAAAGAGTGGAACATGACCGAGCAACTGAACAATAACTACAGCAGCTAAGTAAATGAGTATTTGTTTCTGTGATGTCACATTAAACATCATATGTAAACATCATGTGACAACACTCATGCTTCTCTCATGCTCTTATACTATAATTCAAAATCAATATTCATTTTTAATTTTTATGCCTAAATTTAATTCAATCATGTTCTGATAGTTTTGTTTTCTCAATAGAATATTTGTCTATTTGTTCACTTTGCTTGCTCTGTATTTATCATTATTTCATTTATAAAGGATTCAGAAATTAAAAATTACTTCTAGCTTCTTATTAAATTTTTGCTTGAACTCATGCAAATGTGTATCATTAGCAGTACTTATTCTTAACATCACCAATACTCTGGGTAATAAAATTGAATGTTAACTAGAAATGATAAATAGCATGAGCTTAGTTTGTCAAAATGTAAAAAATTATTTTGTAACAGAAGTGAAATTATTTCATACAATATAAAAAGAAAAACTATAATTGTCACCTCAGAATATAAATGACTCACTTTCTATGTTTTAATATTTTCACTAAAGTAAAGCTTTATTCTATTTTCTTCATTCCTATAACATAAAGTACTAAAAACCTAATGGGAGCATTGAATTTTCTATCTCTAGTTGCTTCTCTTCTGATATTTATTCCTCTTTGGTTTGCAAATTGATTGATGCTTTTTTTCTTTAGTACATATTATCTTTAAGAGGTGTTGATTAAAAACCCACTAGCTACTGAGTTTGAAAATATATCAAGTGCTCTATCAATAAATAAATTGAGGCAATATTCCAAGAATATTGTGTTACTCAAACCCACAAGTTTTTTAATTAATTCTGAAGAATTGGTTATTTCTCAGTAAAACTATTATGTATCTTCCACAGTCATCAGAAAAAGAACATTTACTGTTTTACCTATATATTTTTTATGATTTAAGCCATTTTGTCACAAATAAGTGCAATAATCACTCATTTTAATGTCAGAAGGGGCTATATTTATGAGATATGGCTATTTGTACAGAAATAGGTAACGTAAGGTCATTTGCTTAATAAGAGAGTGAATGATAGAAGCAATTCTTTGACCATTATCCTTAATTCTCCAATTTTACTGTTTGCCTCTGGGATAAATATCCAAACTTAATTCTTTCATTTTTGTTGTGGCAAAAGTGTTTCAATGGTTTCTCTGGCACCAAGAAGGTCAATGCCATTGGAGATTTCAGGAGTTTCCTTCAATGCACTCAAAAAAAAAAAAAAACATACAGATCCCTGAATTTCCTAGGACAGAGAATAGAATTCTCTCTAAGGCATTTCTCTTTTCTTTCTCTGAACTGGGTTTCTCTGTTCCTCACATAGTGTCACTTGGGAGCATGAGGTGAGTTTCAGAAACAGAAAACTCTTCTGGTAGGGAAAACCCGATAGCAACTTCCCCTTTATTTATATCTTATGCTTTCTATTCTGCAAGAGTCTTACTAGGAAGCACATTCCTGTGACTCCCTCCATTTTGCAGGCTACTTACTGTGCAAGTCGTGTTGCAGTGGATTCCAAAACCTCAGGAAAAACTGTGCAGAATTTGCCTTTAGTATACCACAGCAGACTAACACTCGTCTTCCCCAAAGGAGCACAAAATCACCAGGGGTTGACATCACCCAAATATTGCCTGTAAATAGCTTATAGGATAAGAAGAAAGTTAATTGCTTATAAGGAAGTTATTGATAAATCATGAAGTCAGCTTTTGTGCTTTGGGGCTCTGAAATAAAGGTGTAGATGGGGAAAACCTCTGAGTATGCAATTTTCTTTGGATTCTCCCAAAGGCCAGATTAGGCTGCAGCCTTGAATTTCTGGGCACTTTTATGTATGTAGCTTTGGTCCAGCTAATTTTTAGGGCATGAATAAAATATTTCAAATCTCAACTTTTGTGGATTATCAAAATCAATCTTAGGACTGATTTGCCATTACTTAGGGGTAACATAAAGTTTAATTTTATGCTATTTAATATGTTTAATAACTCAAAAGAAGAAGGGAGAGACACAGTCAAGGAAAAGATATTAAAAATTTATAACACAAGAGGAATTTATAGGTTTCCACTTAAGAGTCATTTCATGGCTTAATGTGGCATAAGCGCCTTCCTTGTATATTTCTTCTAATGAAGAAAAGTCCATTCCTCAAAAAATTAAAATTACCCACATTATGGATGTTCTTTAGGTTTATTATAAAACTTTTTATCCATGAAAGAGAAAGCATGAAATCTAAATGTAAGTTATATTAGAATTATTTATAACAAAAAGATATTCTGACCCAATTATATTACTTCTAATATAAGGCACTACTAAAATTCTGTCTTCTTCCTGATCCCCATTGATCTGTTGCTCTGTTTCTTACTTAATGTAGTCAATATTTTTATTTTATTTTTTCTTTGATTCTCATAATAGTGTCTCATATTTAGTCATTCCTAAAGAGTAAATTGTGATTGTTGCTGTTGCTATTTATCTTGTGAAAATGCTATTGAGATAGCTCCATTTATTATTTCCCAAATAGCCAGATATTCACTCACATCTCCCCATGACCCTTGAATGTTTTTGACCAATGGCAAAAGGACACGTGTACCTTCCAGACCAGAGCATAGAAAAGCAAGCTATTTTGTGCATTTGCCCTTTTTGTGACAATAATGAAGACAACATTTTGAGTGGTAAATCCATAATCGGAAACAACTGAGATTTCTGAGTCATGGAGAAGAGATGCTCAAATGCAATGCTTGATTCATATAGGACTGCACAAGAAGAAATAAATCTTCTTTTTATTAAGTGATTGCTATTTCAGGACAAATTTATTATCATGGCCTCTCCTCACTTGTGCAAGTATTAAGCTAAATGTACTTTACTGTGATTTATTTATTTTCTCCTCACCACTGGTATCTAGTATCCATCTGCAGTATTGTTGTAGCTAAAATTTATACCCTTATCCTGCTCAACATCATCCTCTTGTTATTTTCAACATTGTTGCTGTAAACTGCCATGTAAGGTCTGATAGTCCTCATGTACATCTGGGAATAGTACATTGGGTTGTATGGCCTGGAAATGTTCAACACTTACAGACATGGTGCCTAAATGTCCTCAAGGATTAGAGCAATTCGTCTCCATACTGGTTGTGTATGTGTCCCCTTTTGTTTCAAATACTCACCAGTAATGGGATTGCTAAATATATAATGTGGGAATGTAAAATGGAATCTCACCATGATTTTAGTTTTCATTTTCTCTATTCATTGAATTTGAACATGTTTTTGTATGTTCAATTAATCTAATGTTTAATTAGACAAACATGAGATTTCTATGAAATAATTGTTTGTGTTATGGGTTTTTTTTCTATTGCATTTTTTTCTTATGAATTTATAAGATTCTTCATGTATTCTGAATGCTATAATTACATGTTCAGCAAGTGTAGCATATGTTTTAATTTCCTTTATTATTATTTGGTCAAAAAACTCAACTTTAGAATAGTTGATTATTTCAACAGTTTCCTCTATTTTTGGAGCTTTCACATAATTTTATATTTTATATATTATATTTTTAATATTGGCTTCATAAGGATAAAATTTTTGTCCTGACTTTTCTAAGTTTTGCCTGTGAAATGTGGTAATTATTATATTTGTGTATATGGATCATCAGCTTTCTCTCTTATTACTACAGAATCCACCAGTATATACTTAATCTAAGGCAATATCTATTATATATCAATGTTTTCATAAATAGGTTTCTTTTACAGTCTTTACTCTGTATAGTTGGTCTACATTTTATTTTGTGCCTTATTACAAAAAAACTTCTTAATTACTATAACTTTGTAGTAATTCTGACACCTGACAGGGAAAGTTGACTCATCTAGTTCTTATTTTCAAAAAATTTTGAGCAACTCTTTGTTTTTATTTTTTATATAACTTTCAGAATCAGATTGTTAAATTTCATGAAAAACTATTTATTTATTTATTTAGGATTTGCATGAAATTTACTAATCAGTTCATAGAGAATGTATTTGTTTCCTACATAATCTTTTTGTTGTTATTATAAATAATGTTAAAATTATATTTTAAATCTTTTTATGTTCTTGTATATATATGTAATTTGTTTTCAATATTCATTAATAGCTAGTAACTTTCATAAGCTCTTATTCTTTTTTAAGTAACACAGCTAATTTCTGAGACTGTCTTTGGCAGAATTGCTATCTCTTAAGTTTAAATAAGCATAATTACATATTCAGCTAAGAAATTTGAATTCTGAAAAGGTTGAACAATTATATCAGCACATGCTTGTAAGTAGTCTATCTGGGTCCAGATTCTGTCTTTAGACACCTAGGTCAGTGCTCTTTCATCCATAGCAAGGCAAGAGATGGAAAGTTTCAGCTTATCACAAACTCCAGAGCTTATTGTTTTTGTCAGATGGTGATATGCTTGTTATATTTCTTAATGTTTAGATTTTACCTAAAACAGAAATAAGAAAGTTTAAAACCACAAGTTGGCATTATCATGGAAGCAAAGAGACAATTTGGAGAAGAGTTGATTTGAGAAAACAATAGTATTTTTATGAAACTTGCCAGTGTTCAGTAAAGTGATAGAGACTAATTATTAAAACTATTATTTTGAAATAGATTTAGGGTTATGGAAGAGTTACAAAGAGCTTACAGAGTTCTCATCTGTCCCTCCTCCTTCTTCCTCTAAAGTTAACATCTTACCTCCTTGCAGCACAGCTGTCAAAATGAAAATATTAACTGTTACAGTAGGATTAACTAAACTAGAGACTATTAAAATTTTTCCAGTTTTTACACTAATACCATTTTTTTTTAATTCCAAGTCATAATCCAGAATAGTATTTTGCATTTAGTTCCTCAATGTTTCCTTGCTTTTCATATTCTTGAAGTTTTGAAGGAACTAGTCCGATATTTTCTAGAATGTCTTTCCACTTGGTTTGTCTAATATTTTCTCATGGTTAAATGATGTTATGAATATTTGAGATAATGCCCGAGAGGTGAACTCCCCTTCTGATTGCAGCCTGTTGGAAAGTAGATGATACTAAATATCATCTGGTGATATTAACCTTGACCACTAGGTTATAACAGTGTCTGCCAGGTTTTGCTACTGTAAAATTATGTTTTATAAAACCTGTTGCCTCCTTTGTTCATCACAAGGGGTCTACTAAGTCCAACTTATATACAATGGAAGAATAACTAAATCTACCTCCTGGAGGGAAGAGTATAAAAGAATCTGCAAACATATGTTAAAATCACCAACTAATTAAGAAATATTTTTGGTGTTATATTTTAGGAGACTCTTTATTTTTGCCTCATTCTCCTCATCTTAAAATATATTTGTGTGACTGCACCACTTGCAACTCAAATTTTCTAAATGCAAGTGATGATTCTGATTGTGGAGCATATTTTTATTACATCAATTTTACAATGCTAATAAGGAGAAAGAACTAACAAGCATAAACTAAAACAACCACAAGTTTGAGTGCTCCAGTTAGGACAAAATCATGATAAGAGTATGTAAGAAAACTTGGAGTTCTGTGGTTATGTGAGAAGTTCTTTTGTTAGTTTTTTTAAAAATTTTGTCCTGAAAAAAATTGCAACATGGAAATTGAAGATCTCCATGAGGTTAAATGCTGAAGTCATTCTTCAGACTTATATTACCCAACATAGTGTCTGAAACATGATAAGTTGTCAAAATGTTGAATGAAAGAAAAAAATGCAAAAAACAAACAAAAACTTCTGATGCAGAAATAATAAAAATAATTAACACAACACATTAAGGATTTGTTACTTTTAAGATCAAGTAGAGAAAAACAGATAACCAAGAAAAATAAATTCAGAAAGGATGAACTTTATTCTGAAAGAAAGATTAAAACTTTTCTCCCAAAACCAGTGTTTTCTTGTTAGCATAAAAATGACATACTTTTTCTTATGAAAATCATGTTTACCAAAGATTATAATAGCCCTGAATAATTTATGTAGGACACTTTAGTGTGTGTGTGTGTGTGTGGAGGGAGGGGATTGGTTAAGAACCATTGAATGTCAAAAAAATAGTAATTTTCAAATATCCATTTCCTTACCATTTATTTATTGAATGGTTGTGATGCAAAGTATTCCATATAGTGTAGAAACAGTAGTAAATAATAGGGTATAGCCCAGTACAGGATTTCATAGAGCTTCATTTCCCATTTATCTCAATATAGTTGATTCATCAAATAAATAAATTATAAATAAAAATAATAATATCATTGCTTTTCTGAGCATAACACTAAGTTTTTATAAACCTCAACTAAAATTATGTTGTGTGAATACTCCTCAGGTATTTCTATATCTATTCTCTTTACTGTGTTTATCTACCTGTGTGCTGTGCTTAGTTGCTCAGTCATGTCTGACTCTTTGTGACCCCATCGACTGCAGCGTGCCAGGCTCCGCTGTTCACGGGGATTCTGCAGGCAAAAATACTAGAGTGGGTTGCCATGTCTTCCTCTAGGGGATCTTCCCAACCCAGAAATGGAACCCAGGTCCTAGGCATTGCAGGCAGATTCTTTACCATCTGAGCTCCCAGGGAAGCCCACTCATCTACTAGGGCTATGGTAAAAGAGAATGATACATTGTTAAAAAGTCTGAGGTAGTTAAATTATAAAATTACTAATTATGCTGCTTTAGGCAAACTATGTATATGTCTGTTCTGCAGACTCTTGGGCCACACAATCATCAAAGCAGTGGAGAAAAACTTGCAAATGAGTGGAATTTTTAGGGTCCCTTAGTCAAGTAGTCTTAGTATCTATCTGTAAGATATAGGCTGTCCTTTTTCAGAAAACACTGACCATGGGCAAAGAGACCTTCTTTGGACATTCTTGGGTTCTTGGAGGGGAAAAAAAAAATAGAATATAAAGAAGCTCTCTAAACTCAGTTGTTTAAAAAATATTTTTATTTCATCATTTCGTGGTATTTACTTTAAAAACAAAAAGTATAAAATATTGAAGACAATGATTCTCAAAGCTGGTTGGGATGGAGATGAGGAGCTATATTCCTAAAACCTGATACACCTGTAGGAATTTTTGCCATAGGTAGTTACCACTGTGTATTAAATACTTAATGAAAGGCTGAATATACAAGTGGGCTTGGCCAGATCACATATGGCAATAGAAATTGGACCCACAATTTCCACAGCAACCAGCCCAGGAAACCAAACCACAGACTCAGAAGCAACCCAACCAAAATTGTCAGGACATGATCAGTGACTGCCAGCATCCCACCTCCCTTTGTATGTTTCTGTCCCACTTTCAACTTAGGACCAACAACAGAACATCAAATGTGCTTCCCAAACCTATCACAAAAGATGGCCTTGCTTTTCATTAGTCCTTCTCCAGCTTCCTTCCAACAATACCTTTCATTCAGAACATAGCAGAACTCTTGTCTTTTTTTTTTTTTTTTTCTTATAAAGCTTCCCTACCTCCTGCCTGCCTTTGAATCTCTGGCAAACTCAAACAATCATGGCTAACTCTTTGCTATAGAGGGTTCTTAATAAATAGTCTCAGTTTGATTTCAGTTGGAGGTCTTCATTTATTTCAACATTAAGGTGTGATGGGGCATGAAAATAAAACAACTGCAAATTAAGAGAAATATAACAAAACATTGTAGTAACGGCATTATCATCTTATTTCAAAATAGTTTCAAGTTAGTTGTCAACATCGATTGATTCATTCATTTTGTACACTACACCTAAGTATGTATTTATATATATGCAGAGAGAGACAGACAGACAGACAGACACAGACACAGAGACAGAGAGCCAGAGATTTTACTTAGAGGAATCACTTTTATACAGCTCCCACAGCAATTTTCAACTAAGGGAGCAAATGATGGCTGAAAATTCAATGTGCTCTGGTGTGAAACAATGTCTTAATTCCCTCCATCCAGAAGGGTGATTTTATGAATTTGTAACAAAAATAAGTACTTGCCAGCAGTGGCTCTGCACATTAGTGTACTACCTCACCACCAGCAAAGAAAATATTAGATCTAGTTGGAAAGATATGTTTAGAGTTAGTTCATACAAAAAAATAATATATGGAGAAGGAAACAGCAACCCACTCCAGTATTCTGTTCTTGCTTGGGAAATCTCTTGGATATCATGGGGTGAAAAAGAACAGCTGAGTAGTTTTCACTTCACTTCCATGTATACGTAACTCTCATATCATACCCATTTAGCAAAATAAGTATCATAAAGGTGTTTCTGATATTCAAACTAAATTAGACATTTTGTTGTTGTGTTAGTTCAGTGTTAAACATTTAAAATGCCTGTTTGTAAAACTTGTTTTTGATGTTTAGTATATTGTTTTCCAAATAAATACAATAAGTAAACAAAAAAAAAGAAAAAAATAATATATATATATATATATATATATATATATATATATATACACAAAATACATTTTTAAATGTGAAAACTTCTTTATAAGACACTGTTTCATCTGCATACTTCTCTGTTTTGTTGAGGATAGTTTGGGGAAGATAGTTGTGGTGATATTAAAGCCTCCAGTATTGAAATGCCTGCACACTTGTGAATATATTACTTGAGAAATGCAATATGACCTGTGTCCTCATCCCCATAAAATAGCCATGACCATTTGGAAAACACAGTAAAAGCTGATGTTCCACATTGTTCTCTCTATGCTAAAGTCCTCCCCTGGGGTTAAATAGATTTGTTAAACCACATGTTGTTTACCCAGTTTTTGTACCAAAGCATTAATGAGACTCCTATGGATAATGATACTTTGCCAAAATATTGGGTCTTTAATTCAATATCACCTTTCTTTCTGGCAATATATTTATTCATTGAATGTACATTTCTTAAAAACCAGGCTATCATTCAACATACCACAAGATATTTAGATGGTCTTGTTGGATTGCATTACTTTACACAAAATTAATGTAAAAATCTATTTCAGAGACATTATACAAAGAGGGGGGGAAAAACAGCAAAGTAAACTTCAATCCATTCTATTCAGTGTGGATGAGAAAAATAACCTGACACTTTGTCTAGATTTTATGTTTGTTTTCTTTAATGTGCAAAGTAAAAGTCATAAAGGAATTTAAATTGCCTATATATGTGGATTACAGAAAAAGTTTACTTAAGTTTGAATGATCAAATATCACTTTAAATAATAAAAATAGTATAACAAAGTTTAATAATAAGAAAAGCTTAAATCTCCTCTTTAACAATATATCTCTCAATATCCTAATAGTAATTCCAAAACCCTGAAACCTTAGAATATCAAAAGCCTGCAGATGCTGTTGTTATTGCTGTTGAAGGTTTTGTGCAAGATTCAATAAATCCTATTTATCACTCTAGGTTTAAAGGTTGTTTTTTTCCCTCACTTCTTTTTAAAAAAGCCAGTCTTATTAAGTCATTCTCTGTATGTGCAAAACAACATCTAGAACATCTGGGGAGTTGCTGATTAAATCACATTTTTACTTTTCTTAATAATCAGATATGACATCTTAAATTTAAGGTATTTTATATATATATACATCCATATCAATATAAAGATAAATATACATGTGACAAAACAGTATTATTAACCTGTCTGGAGTCCTGCAATGATGATTCTGATGCCCTACTCTGGCTCAGCCAGAGAGAAAGAGAGCCTCATCAGAGCAAGAGGGGGTACTGTCAGTTGTACACGTGATCACTGACATTTTTTTCCCTCAGTTTACATTCTCCTCCAGGTCTTCTCTTCTTTACATTTGTTTTCTGCTTCTATCCTCTCTTGCCTAGAGCGTGCACATTCTTCCATTGCTTTTTATCCTTTGCCTTTTTTCTTTTCCCCCCTCAGCTGCCATAGCTCCATGCTGCTAGCAAAGATTCTCATTGGTCCATTTATAAAGTAGAAAGTAGAAGCAGAACTTCCCTGGTGGAGCAGTGATTAAGAATCTGTCTGCCGAGGCAAATTACATGGGTTCAACCTCTGGTCAGGGAAGATCCCACAAGCTGTGGAGCAACAAAGTCCCTGTGCCACAACTACTGAGCTCTGGAGCTCTTATCTTGGTCTGCAACAAGAGAAGCCACTGCAATGAGAAGCCCCATGTCCCCCACTGGCAGCAACTAGGGAAAGCTTGTGTACAGCAACAAAGACCCAGCACAGCCATAACAAATAAATAAAATTTAAATAAATTAATTCTAAAAAGCAACACACACTCACTCAAGAACCAAATTTAAAAAAAGTGTCAAAATGCACTAATCAATTAATTGTTTATAGTAATTATAACTGGAGAGAGGAATGGCAACCCACTCCACTATTCTCGCCTAGAGAATTTGGTGGACAGAGGAGCCTGGTGGGCTGCTTTCCATGGGCTTGCACAGAGTCGGACAAGAGTGAAGTGGTTTAGCATGCGTGCATGCATTGGAGAAGGAAATGGCACCCCACTCCAGTATTCTTGCCTGGAGAACTCCAGGGACTGAGGAGCCTGGTGGGCTGCCGTCTATGGGGTCACACAGAGTCAGACACGACTGAAGCACCTTAGCAGCAGCGGCAGCAATAATTATAGCAAATTGTAAAAACTGGCTAAATTTAGGTCAACTTATATTTGTAATATAATAGGGAAAATATAAATATATAATATGGAAGTAAAAGAATATAATATAAATGTAGTATGAAAGTAAAAGGAAAATTTAAGTCTATAGGTGCTTGTCTTGGTCAAGATTGTCTAACAGAATACCAGAGAATGGGTGGCTTATAAACCACAGAAACTGATTTTTCACCATTCTAGAGACTGGGAAGTCTAAGATCAAGGAACTGGATAATTTAAGATATGGTGAGATCTGACTTCCTGGTCCATAGACCAGTATCTTTGCTGTGTCTTCATATGGTGGAGGGGTTCTCTGGGTCTATTTTATAAGCACATGAATCTCTTATGAGGGCTCTTCCTTTGTGACCTAACCACCTCCAGGAGGCCCCACCTCCAAATGCCATCACATTAGTGGTGTAGTTTCAGCATACAAATTTTGAGGTGACACAATCATTCAGTTTTAAGTAGAACTGAAATAAAATATCTTAAGATGAAAAACATTGAAAAAGCATTTAGAGAAGTACCATTTTATATAATATCAAAAAAACCACACAATGCTACTGAACAGTCCCTTATCAAAACACAGATAACAGCTAAATTCTCAGAGATGAAAAAGCAATAAAAAATTTCACACATGTACACTGTATGAAATACTGACTGAGAGATGCACAACACTGAATGAAACAAGATACCCAAGCAAAAAAAAATCTATTTAAAGTAGAATCTTAAATTTAAGATGTATATTTATATATACACCTATAAAAATATAAAGATAAATATACATGTGACAAAAATAATATTATTAATCTGTTTCTAAAATTCTAGATTTTATGAAATTAGGGAAACAGGTTAAAGCAGAGCATACTAAGAAAAGCTAACATCATTTCCTTGACACTTATAAAATGTAAAGGCAGATATATTTCAAACCTTAAAATGTAATTGGTGAAATAAATGTACTTGCCCTAAATAACAGCAAATAAGCCATTTTTAAGAGGCACAGACAATTAAATTTTATTATGTAAATAAATAAATGTCAAGAGTAAAGAAAATTGTAACACTTGTGTTACTTTTCTGCTTCAGAAATGAAACTTTGGATATTTTTATCCTTTAAGAATTTTATTTTCTATGTGGCTTATCTTACAATTGATCTATAAATTTTTATGATCAATTTCATATCATATAAAACTTTCCATACTTGTTCCAATGAAATATTACTTTAATATTATAAACCAGGGCGCACCACTAGAAATTTCCATTTTGTTATAATATTAAATTTTATTGTGTGTTAAATATTAAGTGTTATTTATTTAATTCTCCAGAAACCTTCTCTTCATATATGTATTCCTCCAAATAAAATGCCTATCTTAACTTTTTAATTACTTTTTCAAAACCAGATTTATATCCATAACATAAACATAGTGTTTCACACAGGAAATGCAAAGTGTTTAAGCCATGAATGGTGTAATATAGCATCTTGCAAAATACAAATAAGTGTTAAACTTTTAGAATCATTCAAAGGTAATATGTATTCAAGAGGCTTCTGAGGTAACTGAGTATTAATGAATCCATCTGCCATTGTAGGAGATGCAGAAGACCAGGGTGCAATCCCTCAGTTGGGAAGATCCCCTGGAGGAGGAAACGGCAAACCACTCCAGTATTCTTGCCTGGAAAATTCCATGGGTAGAAGAGCCTGGTGGTTCACAGTCCATGGGATCATAAAGAGTCAGATATGACTGAGCACATACACACAGAGGGAACTCATATTATTGCAACAGTCAAAAAATTCATTCAGGGTTTTTAGAAAGCTATTGACATCTTAGACCATGGGATACCAAGGGAATATTTCATGCAAAAATGGGCATAATAAATCATAGAAATGGTATGGACCCAACTGAAGCAGAAGATATTAAGAAGCGATGACAAGAATACACAGAAGAACTATACAAAAAAGATCTTCATAATTTGGATAACCATGATGGTGTGATCACTCACCTAGAGCCAGACATTTTGGGGTGCAAAGTCAAACAGGCCTTAAGAAACATCACTAGGAACAAAGCTAGTGGAAGTGATGGAATTTCAGCTGAGCTATGTAAATCCTAAAAGATGATGCTGTGAAAATGCTACACTCAGTATGCCAGCAAATTTGGAAAACTTAGCAGAGGCCATAGGAGTGGAAAAGGTCAGTTTTCATTTCAATCTCAAAGAAGGGCAATGCCAAGGAATGTTCAAACTATTGCACAATTGCACTTATTTCACATGCTAGAAAGGTAATTCTCAAAATCCTTCAAGATAGGCTTCAACAGTATGGGAACTGAGAACTTGCAGATGTAAAAGTTGGGTTTAGAATAGGCAGAGGAAATCAGAGATCAAATTGCCACATCTGCTGGCTTATAGAGAAAACAGAGAATTTCAGAAAAACAACTACTTCAGATTCATTGAGTACTCTAAAGCGTTTGACTGTGGGATCACAATAAACTGTGGAGAATTCTTCAAGAGATGGGAATATCAGACCATTTGCCTCCTGAAAAATCTGTATGCAGATCAAGAAGCAACAGTTAGAACTGGACATGGAACAATGGACTGGTTCCAAATAGGGAAAGGAGTACACCAAGGCTGAATATTGTCACCCTGCTTATTTAACTCATATGCAGAGTACATCATGTGAAATGCCGGGATTGATTACACACAAGCTAGAATCAAGGTTGCAGGCAGAAATATCAATAACCTCAGATATATAGACGACACCACTCTTGCGGCAGAAATTGAAGACGAACTAAAGAGCCTCTTGATGAAAGTGAAAGAGGAGAGTGACAAAGTTGGCTTAAAACTCAACATTCAAAAAATTTTGGCAAGATCATGGCATCTGGTCCCATTACTTCACGGCAAATGGATAGAGAAACAATGGAAACAGTGACAGACTTTATTTTCTTGGGCTCCAAAATCACTGCGGACAGTGACTTCAGCCATGAAATTAATAGACACTTGCCCCTTGGAAGAAAAGCTATGACCAACTTCGCATATTAAAAAGCAGAGACATTACATTGCCAACAAAGTTCTGTATAGTCAAAGCTGTCATTTTTCCAGTAGTCACATATAGATGTGAGAGTTGGACCATAAAGAAGGCTGAGTACCAAAGAATTGATGGTTTCAAACTGTGGTGTTGGAGAAGACTCTTTGAGAGTTCCTTGGACTGCAAGATCAAAGCAGTTAATCCTAAAGGAAATCATTTCTGAATATTCATTGGAAGGACTGATGCTGCAGCTGAAGCTCCAATATTTTGGCTAGCTGCAAAGTGTTGACTTTTTGGAAAAGACCCTGATGATGGGAAAGACTGAACCCAGGAGGAGAAGGGGACGCCAGAGAATAAGATGGTTAGATTGCATTACGACTCAGTGGACAGGAGTTTTGGCAAACTCTGGGAGATAGTGAAGGACAGGGAGGACTGGCATGATAGAGTCACTGGGAATCACAGAGTCTGACACGACTGAGTGACTGAACTACAACATTGATATGTTAGGGAAAATCCTGAAGAGAATTTTGGCCAACTCAACAGTTGCTTAATAGTCAAAGACAATTGTGTCTACCCATTTTCATGCTCCATATTAATTTTATAATCTAATAATCAGCAAATCATGGACTTAATGGAACCTTGGGTTTTAAAGGTAATGGTGTTACTATAGTTTGAAGACATTCATTTAGATACTTTGTAAAGGATGTTGCTAACCAATGAGAAGCCATTTATTTATCAATGAATATTTATGGAGTATAAAAAATATAAATGAGTATTTATAAAGAGGTGACTTAGTTGACTTCCTCTGAAACCAGAGAGGAATTTGGGTGCAGGTAGATGGAAGTGAACCCAACAAACTGGGGCAACACAACAGAGAGCAGAGGCAGGCAGGGAGGGTAAAACTGCTTACAAATTTGAGTCCTTTGTGACTTTCTGCGAAGCCTAATGAGAATGGCTCTAAGAACTCTACAAGAGAATTGCAATATTAATTTACTACAATAAATTGTAATATTTATTCACTAGCTCCCTTCCTCAGTTGTTTGAGCATTGTCCCCACAGACACTAACTCTTCCACAATGCAGAGAGTGTTTTTCTAGGCTGAGTTCATTCCTCTAGCTTTTGAAAAGACCCCAGCGCAGACAGCAGAGATTCAGGGCCTATGGACCACAACCGCAGGGGATATCAAAGGGGCCAAGCAATGTGAACTGGGCTCTAGAGAGGCATCCAACAAGGGAGCTACAGCATGTCATGCACAGTTCTAGGGCTTTGGAATTCAGAGACAGCAGTTTTATCTATGGATAAAACAGGGACTAGCCCTGATGAGTTGATAACCAAATGCATATCTGAGTAAAGGACAAGCCTCCATAATCTTGAACAAAATAGCAATGCAAGATACCTGATTTAGATAAGACAGTAGGGACCTAACAGAAGCAGAAAATATTAAGAAGAGGTGGCAAGAATACACAGAAGAACTATACAAAAAAGATCTTCACGCCCCAGATAATCATGATGGTGTGATCACTCACCTAGAGCCAGACAGCCTGGAATGTGAAGTCAAGTGGGCTTTAGGAAGCATCCCTACAAACAAAGCTAGTGGAGGTGATGGAAATCCAGTTGAGCTATTTCAAATCCTGAAAGATGATACTGTGAAAGTGCTGCACTCAATATGCCAGAAAATTTGGAAAACATAGCACTGGCCACAGGACTGAAAAAGATCAGTTTTCATTCCAATCCCAAAGAAATGCAATGCCAAAGAATGCTCGAACTACCGCATAATTGCACTCATCTCACCTGTTAGTAAAGTGATGCTTAAAATTCTCCAAGCCAGGCTTCAGCAATACATGAACTGTAAACTTCCAGATGTTCAAGCTGGTTTTAGAAAAGGCAGAGGAACCAGAGATCAAATTGCCAACATCCGCTGGATCATTGAAAAAGCAAGAGTGTTCCAGAAAAACATCTGTTTCTGCATTATTGACTATGCCAAAGCCTTTGACTGTGTGGATCATAGTAAACTGTGGAAAATTCTGAAAGAGATGGGAATATCAGACCACTTGACCTGCCTCTTGAGAAATCTGTATGCAGGTCAGAAAGCAACAGTAAGAACTGGACATGGAGCAACAGAATGGTTCCAAATAGGAAAAGGAGCATGACAAGGCCGTATATTGTCACCCTGCTTGTTTAACTTATATGCAGAGTACATTATGAGAGATGCTGGGCTGGAGGAAGCACAAGCTGGAATCAAGATTGCCAGGAGGAATATCAATAACCTCAGACATGCAGATGACACCACCCTTATGGCAGAAAGTGAAGAGGAACTAAAGAGCCCCTTGATGAAAGTGAAAAAGTAGAGTGAAAAATTTGGCTTAAACCTCAACATTTAGAAAACTAAGATCATGGCATACAGTCACATCACTTATGCCAAATAGATGGGGAAACAGCGGAAACAGTGGCTGACTTTATTTTTCTGGGCTCCAAAATCACTGCAGATGGTGACTGCAGCCATGAAATTCAAAGACGCTTACTCCTTGGAAGGAAAGTTATGACCAACCTAGACAGCATATTAAAAAGCAGAGACATTACTTTGCAACAAAGGTCCATCTAGTCAAGGCTATGGTTTTTCCAATAGTCATGTATGGATGTGAGAGTTGGATTATAAAGAAAGCTGAATGCAGAAGAACTGATGTTTTTCAACTGTGGTGTTGGAAAAGACTCTTAAGAATCCCTTGGACTGCAAGGAGATCCAACCAGTCCATCCTAAAGGAGATCAGCCCTGGGTGTTCATTGGAAGGACTGATGTTGAAGCTGAAACTCCAGTACTTTGGCTACCTCATGTGAAGATCTGACTCATTGGAAAAGACCCTGATGCTGGGAAGGATTGAGGGCAGGAGTAGAAGGGGACAACAGAGGATGAAATGGTTGGATGGCATCACTGACTCAGTGGACATGGGTTTGGGAAGACCCCAGGAGTTGGTGATGGACAGGGAGGCCTGGGGTGCAGCAGTTCATGGGGTCACAAAGAGTTGGACATGATTGAGTGACTGAATTGAAGTGACAGGAGTCAATTTGTTTAAAAGTCTACCTCCTAGCCAGACTAAAGCCTTCTTGCAGGCAGAGGACATTTTCAACTTGGTATTATAAAGGTCAAGTACATTGTATGTAGTCAGTATTCATTTCAGTTCAGTTCAGTCACTCAGTCGTGTCTAACTCTTTGTGACCCCATTGACTGCAGCACGCCAGGCTTCCCTGTCCATCACCAACTCCCAGAGTTTGCTCAAGCTCATGTCCAGTGAATCAGTGATGCCATCCAATGGGTCTTTTCAAATAAGTTAACTTCATATCAGGTGGTCAAAGTATTGGAGTTTTAGCTTCAACATCAGTCCTTCCAAAGCATATTCAGGATTGATTTCCTTTAGGATGGACTGGTTGGATCTCCTTGCAGTCCAAGGGATTCTTAAGAGTCTTCTCCAACACCACATTTCAAAAGCATCAATTCTTCGGTGCTCAGCTTTGTTCACCGTCCAACTCTCACATCCATACATGACTACTGGAAAAACCATAGCCTTGACTAAATGAACCTTTGTTGTTAAAGTAATGTCTCTGCTTATAACTTTCCTTCCAAGGAGTAAGTGTCTTTTAATTTCATGGCTGCAGTCACCATCTGCAGTGATACTGGAGCACAGGAAAATAAAGCCTGACAGTTTCTACTGTTTCTCCATCGATTTGCTATGAAGTGATGGGACTGTATGCCATGATCTTAGTTTTCTGAATGTTAGCTTTAAGCCAATTTTTTCACTCTCCTCTTTCACTTTTATCAAGAGGCTCTTTAGTTCTTCACTTTTTGCCATAAGGGTGGTGTCATCTGCATATCTGAGGTTATTGATATTTCTCTTGGCAATCTTGATTCCAGCTTGTGCTTCTTCCAGCCCAGCGTTTCTCATGATGTACTCTGCCTATAAGTTAAATAAGCAGGGTGACAATATACAGCCTACTCCTTTTCCTATTTGGAACCACTCTGCTATTCCATGTCCAATTCTTACTTTTGCTTCCTGACCTGCATACAGGTTTCTCAAAGGCAGTTCAAGTAGTCTGATATTCCCATCTCTTTCAGAATTTTCCACAATTTATTTTGATCCGCACAGTCAAAGGCTTTGGCATTGTCAATAATGCATAAATAGATGTCTTTCTGGAACTCTCTTGCTTTTTCAGTGATCCAGCGGATGTTGGCAATTTGATCTCTGGTTCCTCTGCCTTTTCTAAAACCAGCTTTAACATCTGAAAGTTCATGGTTCACATATTGTTGAAGCCTGGCTTGGAGGATTTTGAGCATTACTTTACCAGCATGTTAAATGTGTGTACTTGTGTGATAGTTTGAGAATCCTTTGGCATGTGTTTCTTTGGGATTGGAATGAAAATTGACCTTATCTAATTCTGTGGCCACTGCTGAGTTTTCCAAATTTTCTGGCATATTGAGTGCAGCACTTTCACAGCATCTTTTAGGATTTGAAATATACTCAATATAGAACTATTCATATTCGAGGAAAGAAGGAAAGATAGAGGAATGTAATGGGGATAAAAAAAAAAGCCAATGAAATTTAGAGCAGTTCAGAGAAAAAAATATTTTGGAAAGGAACTATTTGTGATGGAGTTTGCACCACATAAGTTGTTAGACATTATCTATGCAATATTTTTATGACTATCTATTAACTTGATATTCTATCACTTAATATAACATTTAGAAGAGACTCATGACTAAAATATTAATTAAATGAAATAATTTTAACTTCCTAAATACACATCAACAAAACTATCTGAAATTTTTCATTATATTTGAAAAAATAACTAATTTCAGAACTAAATTTTTTATTGCTGAAAGCAAAATTTAATTATGAAAACTTGTTCGATGTTCTTGCAACCAGAGATAAGTTTTGCTTATTTTCTTTTTCTTTAATTTCTTTATTAACTATTTGAAATGCTAGGAAGTGCATTATTTGGGTTTTCTGTATGACATTGATCCTGACAGTTTACAAACCTTAGCAGACAAGTTAACAATATGAACTGTATTTGAGTGACTATATTTGAAATAATTTTATTTGGCAGAAAAGCCAGAGACATTTCAGCTCATAGACAACTAGATTTGTAAAACCAAAGTCTGTGTCAAGTACTTTACAATTTACAAAAACATGAATATTTTATAATACCCTAAAGATCAAAAGCTGTAAAAGTTTACAAAATTCAAGCAAATAACATAAATCTGTGATTTGGGCATACAACAGTAGGATCTGATTGATTTCAGTTAATTGGGAGATGTATGCCTTTCTATGTACATCCATTCAAATCACATTTTATAATATTATGCTGGTTAAAAACAAAACAATCAAAACAAAGGACAGCCTTGTGCATTTATGCATTAGTTACCTACTATCACAATTATGCTATGTAGAAAACAACTACAAAATCTCAGTGACATGTATCATTAAACATTTATTTAACTCCCATATATGGGGGATTCCACTTATTTTCATTGGCAAGTTCATGCATATTTCATCTTTCACTTTAGGTAGGTCTTTCTCACATGGCTGTAGATTCTTCTGGCCTTCATATGACCGGAAATAGCCTCTTTGGGGAAGACCGTGTAGTCTGTCATCCTCCAGTAGGTGAATTCTCATGTCATTTCAAGAGTAACAAGAGAAAAAATTAATACACATGAGCATTTTCCAAGCCTATTTATGTATCACATATTTTAACATCCCATTGGCCTAAGTGAGTTACCTGTTTGAACTCAAAATTTGGTACTGGGGAAATAGATTCAAGGTTATTAGTTAGAGAAATTGGAAAGTCACATAGCAAAAAACATGGATATCAGGGAGAAGGGTGGAAAATGTTGGCCATCATTAAAATCAATTTCCTATACCTTGCATGTTATCTCGAATAAAAGAGCATTCATCCTTGCCCTCTGCTGTAAACTCTAATTGTACATATTGAGGACTCACTTATGGCTGGGTGAAAATAGAAAAATTAGCCAAATTTATCATAGATAAATGAATGATCATGAAGTTCCTAACTTTGTTGTTGATAAAAACAAATAAGCAAACAAACAAAAACAAATCATGAAGTTAATCTGACATATTAGCTCATGTAAATTAAAGTTTCAAAGCATCCACAGTGAATATCTGTATAAGATTTGTCTAACTATCTTTGGCAATTCCTTCCCAGATTTTATCAAAAATGATGGTGAAAAGCTAAGAAGATAAAATGAGATTAAAATATAAAAGTGAAGAAGATAAGTTCTTTCTAGGATTCTAACATGAAAGAGAATTGGCTTTGGCCAGTTTTCAGGGGTTCATATGTATGTTCCTACATACTAGCTGGCTATTACTTTCCTGTTTATATTTGTGCATGTCTGTGATCTTAATTATTTAAAAAAATTTTTTTTGGCTGTGCCACATAGCATGTGGGGTCTTAGTTCCCTGCCAGGGATAGAACCTGCACTCCCTACCTTGGCAACACAAGTCTTAACCACTGGACTGCCTGGGAAGACCCACAATTTAATCATTTTAATATCAAGATTCTGACCAACCATGAGGGTCCTGTGTAGAGGGTAGATGATTCTATCTGAGGGCAGATGATTCCACTCTCAGGCTAGTCTAACCTTCTCACAGGATATATTCAATTCCAAAGAAATATATATATTTCTTTTTGCTCAGAATTATTATTTAGATTAAGCTACTTTTGTGAATTTAATATTCTGGTTACCAAAATAATGGAGAAGGAAATAGCAAACCACTCTGGTATTCTTGCCTGGAGAATTCCATGGACAGAGGAGCCTGGTGGGCTGGTGGGCTATAGTCCATGGGGTTGCTAGAGTCAGACTTTGTGACTGAACCACCACCACCATAAGACTGTCATCTCTAACAAATCTGTAAGCATTATGTAGATCAAATAGTAAAGAATCTTCCTGCAGTGCAGATAGGTTCAATCCGTGGGTCCAGAAGATCCACTGGAGAAGGACATGGCAACCCACTCCAGTAGTCTTGCCTGGAGAATTCCATGGACACAGGAGTCTGATGGGCTGCAGTCCATGCAAAACAAAGAATCGGGCTGACTGAGCAAGTTAATAGGAATTTGTAGGAGAATCTTGATACATTTAAGTGTGATAAAATGTAGAACATAAATAAGATAATATTTAATATTGAAAGGCATTTGGTTCTTAAAATTTCTCAGGATCATTATAATAAAAATCATGGTAAACTAAGCAAAGTCTATATCATTTTCATATATAGTATTAAATGCCTGTTAGGATGAACCTTTATTATACTATTTTTAAAACATATATTAGCATTACAAGCATAAGGAGTCTATACATTAGGATTTGAAATAAGACAAATCCACAGAGAAAAAAAATTGTGAATGTTTTATTGCACTAATTTTATGTTTACAAATAATGTTCTTATTACTAATTCGGTATATAAAACTGGTAGGTTTTTAAAATATGGTTAAATTCAATGGCATTTTTCATTTCACATTGAGTTCCAAGTCCAGCAAATACTTATCTTGTTATCCTTTCTACAGAAGAAAGAAATATTTTATTTAAAAAATAATTCATATTGAGGAGAAATGGTTTAAGAAAGTGGGTAATTTTCCCTGTTGAGAGCCTTGACCCACTACTGTTGCTAGTAGTGATCAACTGTTGCACACTTAGCCTTCCACACATTGATACATTGCTAAGTTTATATCTATACAACAGGTGCATGTGGCAAATAGTTTTAAAATATTATGAAAGCACTGTAGAGTTTCAACAAATCACTTACGAAATAATACACTAGTGTGACATCATTCAATAAATAAGCATAAGTGGAGTTTCTGACCTCCTGGTCCAATTTTTCCAGTATACCCCCTAGCAAGTCATCAAGCATTCTCTTTCCAAACTATGTGACCAAATTTAAAGACCTTTAAAGGACCTGTCAGCTTACTTAGCCTGATTGCATTTACACTCGTAAGCCTGTTTGCTTTTGTGATGGCCACAAGTAACATTGAAATATTGAGGATGTTCAAGTTTTTCAAAAGAAAGGTATCGCTGTGGCATCCATTCAAATGCATTGTTTCACAGGGGATGTATTTTGAGAAAGGGCAGATGGTAGCATTTCCCAGAACATCTGTTACCCATCATTCTTTCACAGAGCAACCCAGATGCTGTTGACAACTTGTATGTAAATCATGCTGACAATTTGTTCAGTGTCTCTCCTACGGAGACTGAGGTTGTCCTGGTCATACCATTTATCAGATATAGGAGATAATGGAGTCCCACAAATACAGTTCCAACTGTGTTTGGGCCAGAAACAAAGCAACTATTAAATTAAGGGAATGATTTATCTACCTTGAAGTTATCTCTAGCAAAGATTTCCTACTTCAGCTTTCTTAATCTTATCTGAAGGTGTACATTAGATATTAAATGCTCTACAGAGTAGAAAAATGCCAAACTGCTTCCTGATACTTGTTCTCAACTTCTGTTATTATTTGTTAGGGGTAATCATTTCTTTGACCTTGCATTTTAAAATTACTTTCATCTCAGGGAAATAACATGTAAGAGGGAAATTATGCATGCATTGCTGTATAAATGTCAGATATTTTACTTTGCAAATGCCTGCTATAAAATATTCACAGTACAGAAGTTGATTTACAATCCATTTCAGCCTGTAATCTGTTTTATTCTAATTTTGTACCTTATATCAGAGTGCATTTTTCACATTGATGAAAAGAAAACAAAAAGAAAAAAACAAGCATATCTTTAATTAACATACCTATGCCAAGGATAAAATAAAGCCATTGGCATTGATAAAATGATTATAGATTTTTCTAAACAAACTCGATTAGATAATAATATAGGTTCTAAAGAGGGAAAATGCATAATTAAATTTCAAAATACCTAACTTATAAAGGCATTACATATAAGCTAAGCTTTTTATTAAAATAATGAAGATAAAAAGAAATTAACATTGGGTTAAGTAACTATAATATAAATTTGTACATCAAAATGTCTATTAATTTGTAAAGTAAATAAATTTTACTTTGGGATGCTGATTAATCACACTGATAGTAATTAATTTCATCTCAAGCATTTTTGTTACACGATTACAGGTTAACTGGGACAACTAGAAAAATACATTGAGTTATAAAATATCATAAATATGTTTGTCATATAAATTCACAAATAAGACCAAAAACTGTTTGCCCTATCATCTTATTAAAATGTGATCTGAACAGAACAATAATTTTTGCACTAGAAAACAAAGTAAAGATACATTCATATGGGTTCTTTTTCAGGCAGCCAGCCTATTAAATTATAATTGTTTTAGACAAAAAGCAATTTTAAATCTCAGTTGTACTTAAGATTGAGCCTCCTGGATCCATAATTGGGGATAACTAACCTACATAAAGTGCCAGAGAAGTTTAACTTCTTGGATGGGGATTTCTTAAAAGAAAAAAAATCTTTTGGCAGTAGTGGTAGAAGTAAAAGATTCATCTACAATTTCAATTCATACGCATGAGAATTTGTGCATATGTGTAACATCTGGAAATAGTACTCATTTTTCATTTGCTTAAACATAAATTATAAAATAAAATTTAGCAAACCAATAGTTTTATATTATTATTATACATTGTAATTGTAACAATATTAGCTTTCTGACAAAGCATTCCAAATATTATGGCAGGCTTCCTTGGTGGCTCAGAGGGTTTTTCTGGTGGCTCAGACGGTTAAAAAAAAAAAAATCTACAATGCAGGAGACCTAAGTTTGATCCCTGGGTTCAGAAGATACCCTGGATGCATGGCAACCCACTCCAGTATTCTTGCCTGGAAAATTTCCATGGACAATGGAGCCTGGCAGGCTACAGTCAATGGGGTTCCAAAGAGTTGGGCACTACTGAGCAACTAAGCACACAACAAAGTACTTATTAAGCAATATTAATATGTGTTTCCATATAGGTCAATTAGTTAAAATAGTTGGACCATAGAGTTAAGAAGTGCCAAGTCTGGGGTTTTATTTTCTTATTAGTCAAGTAGTTTTAGAATAAGAAAATTTATCTGTATATTACTGTATATGTATTTGCTACTTAAACATACACTAGTTAACATATACCTTATGGATTTGTCTGTTGAAACACAAACCCCATCAGATACCACTTGATATTAACAGAGTTCATGAAGTTACAAACTGGGTAAGCATATGCTAGAGCTTGCCCAAGATATTTCCATTATGGTTGTTTCCCTGAACAATTTATAATGCCCCTCATTCACTTCAAAACACGCAGGTTTGAATAATAAATTATATGATCATAGTACTTACTAACCATCCAACTACATCATGGTGCTGGAACAAGACTTTATCGATTCATATTTGGGAATCTTTTGAAGCAGCTTTTTTTTTGATGTATGAATAATGCATCTAAATTGTCTGGGTCAATTTCCCTACAAGGATTTTGGTGGCTCCTGTTAGACATCTTTAAAAGGAACTACAACATAGTTCAGTTAATATTAACTTTCATACTGTGATTCTAAAAGAATACAATAGTTGGCTTCCCATGTACTGGCAAGCCAGGGAGACTTACTATTTATAGGACCATAGAAAGCATTACATAAAGGCAAGTCTGTTTTCATTTGTGTCTGACAACTTGACTAGTGTCAGACATAGAGAGAAAATAGTTAATGTGGAAAGTGTTTAAATGGGAGAAGCTTCTCTGCATTTCAGTTTGTCAAGACCTTTCACTAGCAAAAATACAAGATTACAGGAACCTCAAGGGACAAATTATTGTTCAAAGTTGGTCCCCAAATGTATTCCAATATGAAAATCAAATCACCTTCTTAAAATGTGGTCAGTTACACATCCCACATATCACATTTCTGTGAGAGCAATAGATCTTATTTTATTAGCTATAGAAATTTTTTTGTCTTGTTGGCTCAAAATACAAAATATATTGGCTTTAAATTGAACATAAAAAGTCAAGACCCCTTGAAAAGCACAGATGTCAATAATGAAATCAGCCTACTATGTAAAGAATATATTCTTTTTAATTGTGACTTCTCCATGGGTGTTAGTGCCTTATGAAATTCAAACACACCTCTGGTGAGTCAACTTGAGTGTGTGTTAAAATACGAAGAGATGAAACTGGTGACAAGATGCCTCCGAAATGATAGGATCAGGATAAAATCAGATTAAAAGTGGTTTTAACACATACTGATCCAAGTCCAAGCAATCACAGTTAATGGCATTTACCAAATCTTGGAAATGAACTTATTAGGCATTATTTTCAAAATGACAACTGAGCATCCATTCTCTCTCCTTTGTGCATCAAATCCAATACATCTAGAAAATGATATTAAGAAATAATACACATACAAAATATATCAGTTCAGTTCAGTCGCTCAGCCATGTCCGGATCTTTGTGACCCCATGGACTGCAGCATGCCAGGTTTCCCTGTTCATCACCATCTCCCAGAGCTTACTCAAATTCATGTCCATCGAGTTGCTGATGCCATCCCACTATCTCATCCTCTGTCGTCCCCTTCTCCTCCCACCTTCAATCTTTCCCAGCATCAGGGTCTTTCCAGTGAGTCAGTTCTACTCATCAGATGGCCAAAGTATTGGAGTTTCAGCCTCAAGATCAGTCCTTTCAATGAATATTCAGGAATAATTTCCTTTAGGATTGACAGCTGTGATGTCCTTGCAGTCCAAGGGACTCTCAAGAGTCTTCTCCAACACCAGTTCAAAAACATCAATTCTTCAGTGCTCAGCATTCTTTATGGTCCAACTCTCACATCCATACACGACTACTGGAAAAATAGAGGTAGTAGTAGTAGTCAAAGCTACTACCATAGCTTTGACTAGACGGACCTTTGTCTGCAAACTCGTGTCTGCTTTTTAATACGCTGTCTGGGTTGGTCATAGCTTTTCTTCCAAGGAGCAAGCATCTTTTAATTTCATGGCTACAGTCACCATCTGCCATGATTTTGGAGCCCAAGAAAACAAAATCTCTCACTGTTTCCATTATTTCCCCATCTATTTGCCGTGAAGTGATGGGACTGGAAGCCATGATCTTAGTTTTCTGAGTGTTGAGCTTTAAGACAACTTTTTCACTCTCCTCTTTCACTTTCATCAAGAAGTTCTTCATTTTCTGCCATAAGGGTGGTATCATCTGCATATCTGAGGTTATTGATATTTCTCCTGGCAATCTTGATTCCAGCTTGTGCTTCATCTAGCCTGACATTTTGCATGACGTACTCTGCATATAGGTTAAATAAGCAGTGTGACAATAAACAGCCTTGACATACTTCTTTCCCTACCACTCTGTTGTTCCACAACCAGTTCTCACTGTTGCTTCTTGACCTGCATATTGATTTCTCAGGAGGCAGGTCAGGTGGTAGTGTATTTCCATCTATTTAAGAATTATAAAAAATTCCCATCTCTTGATGGTGTATAAAATATATACCTATACTCAAAAGCAAGAAGGAAGAAATTTGGTTTATCAGAAACTGTGAGAAATGCCTCAAAGTTTAAAAATAAAGAGGAACAGAATTATAATTTGAGAGGCATGTAAGGATATATAAATATTCTTTAAAACTCTTTATGTTGTTTCCCTCTCTACCAGGTCTAAATATATTTTGACTGAATAAAAAGGATAAATCTCATCAATTTATTTGAATGCCAGAGAGATGATCTCTGGGACTGTTCATAAAACAACAGAAGCTGATTTCTTGAAATTTTGAATACATGTTCTAATATAATGGAGAACAATATGTTCTAACATTCATAGTTTCCTCAAAACTTGCATGAAATCATTTTAGCTGCCTACCTTTAAATAGAAAATCTTTCCGTGTCTGCGGAGCCTAGGCACCCAATAACTTATAATGTAGCAATAGAACCCTCACTATACATAGCTTTCCCAGAGTTGCATCCATATTTAATCCAAATTAACATAATCCTTTCACTGTATGGCATTTCTTAAGTGCTTCTGGGTCAAACTATTTTATGATCATAATCGTGAGTCAAATCTAGAGGAAAATTTCCTATTTCCTAACGAAGGATGATTCTATTAGTGATTTAATGCTTGGCATTTCCCAATCTGTACTCATTCTTGACGGAAAAGTACTAGAACCTTTGAAGATGATCGCTGTTTCCCTCTCCAAGCATATTTGTTTACATAACTACAATGGCAAAATAAGAGGCAAAAAGAAAAATAATAATTATAGCTCCTTTCTATATACCAAGCAGTATGCTATTACCTTAGAAACAGATAATGCCTCTGTTTGAATTTCTCCTTCTGTAATTTATAAAGCAAATAAACTTTATAAAGCAAATCTTAAGTACAATTTCATTGCCACTTACCACAGTTATTTTTTGTTTTACATCCATTTCTATATTAATATAATCACATAGTCAAGAAATATTTAGTAAAGGCCTACTAGGTAATAGGCAATTTTATAGAAAAATAAAGGAATAAACTGCATTTGTCTTTGTTAACAGAAATAATTTATAAGTAGACTATTTCAGATATGACTGCCTTTGTCTAAGAAGTAGTGTAGGAGACTTGGCTTCTTGATAAAGCATGTCATGACCTGACACATTTTCAAGAGGACTGTGGGGGTTTTGTCTGTAATCTTTTTGTGTGAGAACATGAATTCAGGCATTTTAAAGACTGAATTAAATACAAACGTCATAGAAAAAGGAAGACATGGATTCTATATTCTACTCTTGTGCTTTTATTATTGTGGAAGAAGAATCAGCACAAAAAGCAATCTCCTAGGAATGTAACTGGCATAAAATATAATAGTTTAACATTAGTTTTAATTAGGTAAACATTTCCTTAGATAGAAATAATAGTTTCTTAGGGCTGCCATGATGAAATTCCACAAACAAAGAGGCTCAAGCAATGTAAAAGTGTCCTGTCAGTTTCGAAGCCTAGAAGACTGAAACCCTGGTGTCAGCAGGGCCCTGCTCCCTCTGCAGTCCGTGGAGGCTCTTCTGGCTCCTGTTGCTTTGCCAACAACTCTTGGTGTGCCTTACTGCAGCTGCCTACCTCCAATCTCTGCCTTTAAACATTCTCCCAGGGTTTCTCTGTCTTCAAATCATCATCTCCTTGTAAAACACTTATCATATTGGATTAAGAGCCCACTTTATTCCTAAACCAACTCCATGTTCAATGTCCCTATTTCAAAATAAGGTGAGAAGTACTTTGGGCCAGTGTAACAGGGAAAAAAGTGGACTCTGAGAGGATGGTCACATTCCAGGTCTTGGGCAAGTCCCTGCAACAGCTGCTGAGTGCAAGTTCTTGGCTTTGCCCAGGAAAGGATTCAAAAGCAGGCCATAGTACAGCAAAAGAAGGTTAATTCAAGGAGATACACACTCCACAGACAGAGTTGGGCCATCTTGGAAGGCAGGGGACACCAGGGTGTGGGAGTTGTCAGTTTTTATAGGGATAGGTATTTTCACAGGCTAAATTTAGAGAGATGCGTAAGCTACTTGAAGAAAACCTGGATGAGCTCTGCTGATGCTGGAACTTTATGTGGAGGAGAAATAATTCTGCTTTCCCTTTCTAACCTTCAAAACAGAATGATTTAACTTATGCCCTCTTTTGGACCTGAGATAACTCAATGGCTTCTACCCCATGAAACACGGAATGCCTGCATGAACAGTCCTGCCTTGACTCAAGGATAAATTCTCCTTATATGGTAAAGAGGATTGTCCCCCTAGTTGATCACAGTATAAAGCCACTCACAGATCCAGTGCCTAACTTCTTGAATTAGCAGGAGATGCCAGCCTACACATTGAAATTCAAAATAAAATGCAAATAAGCATGTCTCTACCATTTCATGATAACAGTTTGCCAAAATCAGAAAAGATATTCAAAATATCTAAAAACTATTTAAGAAAATGCATAGGCCAATCAGAATAAATACTGCCCTTAAACAAACAGTATGCCTTCTTTTTAATGGCTATTTATTTATTTATTTTTGACTGCATGAGGGGTCTTCTTTGCTTCATGCAATTTCTTTCATTGTGGCTCACATAGTCTCCAGTTGTGACATGTGGGCTTAGGTCCATGGCATATAGGATCTTAGTTCACTTAATGGGGAATCACACCTTTATCCCTTTCATTGCAACACTGATTCTTAACCACTGGACCACCAGGGAAATCTCCACAGTATGTGCGGGAGCTTTACCAGTGCAGAGGTGCTGAATGTCTCTCCTAGGCAGCAGTAGCAACTGTATTTATTTATTGTTATCTCTGTGGCTTTATGTAACATTTTTCTGTAATAGAGGTTTCTTTGCTAGATTAGTATTAACACGAAAATATATCTAGTAAAATTTTAATTTTAGTTTTGAGACATGATTAGTGATTCTTTTTTTAAAGTACTTGCATTATTTGATGCTTTTCATTTGTTAGAAATTTTATAATATCTTAATAAAATAGGAACTGTAAGACACATGCAAATTTAGGACCATATGGATCTTCTAGAGGAGCAAAATCTGCCACCCCAAATGTGTCTCTTTGTTGCAAGCATTATTTTGGGCTGATTAGTTTTAAGAGACTAAAGAGTCTGGAAGTTTTTTTTTTTTTTTACCTCCCCCTTAACTGCCTACAAGAATTTAGAGGGAGGATCTATACCAAGAAGAGAGTAATCACCAGGGATAACTACAAAGATTATAATCTGGTTTTGATAGTCTGGATAGAATTTAGCTTTCTCTGTGTCCCATTCTGTGTACATGGCAGGAAAATCATGTTTGCTTGTTTTTTTATAAATGGTAGGAGTATGATTTATTTAGCTTGTACCTTAGTACAGGCACTGGGCTTTCCCTATGGTGCTCTTAATGTTCAAAACCCAGGCTTTCGGCCAATTTTTCTTGAGCAGTGGCACCAAGAATTTGAAAGCTAAGTGGATGCTTTATACATCATTTGTCATTTTTGTGTTGCCAAGAGCTACTGCCAGACACAGCATCATCTTTATCTAGAACTTGATGGTGGACTTCACTTCATCAGCTTTGGCCACCAAGTTCTCGTTGTGGGTCAGCAAGGAAGGACACTTACCAGACTTATTCAGGCCTCCTCCGAGGATATGTGGGATCTGTCTGATCAGTGGCTCTGAAACAAAAAAAGGCATCATACTTCTTGGCCATCTTCTTGACCAGTTTCTTATTCTTGCTGAGTTTCTTCAGTGTCTAACCATGTCCATGTAGGGGAAATCCACAACCTTGGCCTCGTCACAGTGGTGCTGGTCCCCAGGAACACATACAGAGAACCTGGGGCATGGAGAGGACTTAAGCTTGGCATGTTCCCAAAGCATTTGTCCTTCTGAGGGTCATAGTTTTTCAGATTGACCCGTAGCTCCATTGTCTCCAGAAGCTTCCAGTTCCCACGCTGGTTCCCCTGCACGACTTTCCGCACCACCTCCTAGAAGGTGTCTCCAGAGACTTTGTTGCTCATGGTAGTTGACATTGGGATAACCTGAAGAGAGGAGGAAAAGCATTTTTATTTTGCTGCCAATGGACTTGCCTTTGAATCCCCAGGCCCCACCCCCTTCTCCTTAGCGAAGGATGGCAAATAAACCCGACTGTCCTTGAGCCTCTTATATGTACAGAATTAAGTGTGTTTTTCTTTCATTAATCTGTCTTACATCATCTTATCAGACTAGCCAAAGAATCTATAAGAGAAGAAGGAAAAAGTCATCATTTCTTACTATCTCTATCGCATTCTTGAGTTTTCTGAGATAATAAGACCAGGACAATGTTTTAAGTTAATCAAATTCTAATACATTCAATGAAATTTACATTATCTGTAATTGGAATATTAAAAGAATTATTATATATGTATGTTATATGTGTGTGTGTGTGTGTGTGTGTGTTGTGTATTAGATCAGTTTCGCTGTGGTTTGCCAAGGTCGTTTTATTTTCCTTTGATTGGTCCTTACTAAGTCTACTAAATATCTTCACACTTAGCAATAAACTGAGATTTAGGCAATACTTTCTTCCTAATTAAAGGGGAAAAAGTTTTCCTTGTCCTTCGTCCTGTGCTTTTCTTAAAGGAATATTACTCAAAGATAAAAACACATAATGTCATTGTTTTAAAATCAATTTAATGTATGACTAAAGTAGGAAAATCGAGTCTTTTTTGTTTGTTTGTTTAAGGTATTTTTCCTAAAGGGATCTGTTTGGTCTATCTAATTTACTTACCTCTCTCAGCCCAATTATGCCACCTTTACTGATAAAATATTTAAATAATTATTGGGAGCTTTTATCCTGAGCTTATAAACACATTTTGTTTATTAGTATTGTCATTATTGTTTGAATATAATATTACTCATTGACTTTGGGGCAAAAAAAGTCAATTCCAAATAAAAAGGACATACTACAGAGTCTAGATTCTTACTTCTAAAACACAAAAGAACTACCTATTTTCTAATTTTGTATTTATACATACTATTGTGCTGAAGTGTTGCGTGCTACTCTAATTTGGAGTGTTACAAAATTCCTTAGTCATGCCAGATAGTAGTCCATTCTCAAAGTTTTAGACATGGTTAGTTAATGGAGCTCCATTTAATCCACTGCAGCAAATAAGAAAAATTTAAGAGCGTTCTGCTTTGTTTCTGCTCTAGTTGTTACCGGCTTTGTTTTTGCTTGAGGAATCTTTTCACCCAATTCTAGTATCTAACTTTAATGTAATTTTTTTTTCCCCTTGTAGACTCTTTTATTGTATTTAAACTGATTTGATGATCTTGGTGTAGACGACTTCTAGAATTTTAAAATAAACTATTACTAGATTCTAGGGGCACTTGGGTCCTTCCATTCAAAGTTGGGACAACCTAGCCTCTATCTTCCTTTCATCTCCAAGGACTGTCAAACCAACAGAAATGGATTTTAAAGAGGTCATGAGATATCTTCCTGTATGAATTATAAAAATATTTATACTGGTTTACACTGATGTGTTTAATAATGTCCTGGCAAATACAAATTAAGTTCTCCAAATATTTTCTGTTTCATTTCTTTATTTTTGGTTCACCAGATGTATATTTTAAGTTGTTGATTCCTAATAAAAAGTTATAAAACCATGAGAAATATTATTTTGTTTACAAAAGACAACTCTGTACTTTTTTCTCAAGGTGATAACTAACAGCCCTTGATTGTTAGACTTAGGGAATTATCAGTTCTTAAGTGACTTAAGATTAACACTGACTCCACCCATGATCTTGCCTTGGGAGTCCCAATGTCACCAAATGACATCTTAGAAAAAATTCCCTCAGACTCTCTGCTACCTGTCTTTGTGTCTTGTTATCCACTTTACCATTCTACCATCTGCTGCACCACAGAAGTGACCTGTAATTAAGGACTTTGAAGAACACTCACTCTAAATTATGCTTGGACATGATCTTTAATGGCCATTAAAATAAAACATTTCTTCTGTTTTTACTATTAGGCAAGAATTCCCTTGCATGGGAACATCAAGAAGCCTGGCATGTGTATGGAATAACCTTACTGTCTTAATGACCAGTAATTATGCATTTTGTTTTTCAAACAGTACAGATATGACAACACACAGCTGCTTCTCCAAGAAGATAAAGGATGTTATCTGGTGGAGATATTTTAGTTTATTTTCTTCCTGGGAATATGATGTATATTTTTTATTTGTCTTAAATAATTTCTCAAACCATGAAGTTATTATATTTTAATTTTCTTTAAAAGCCATAATATAATTCTCATTAAAATTTTTTAATACAACATAGAAAGTTTTGGTCATATAAAATATGTTTTGAAAGGAAAACAAGAACAGCTAACTTGAAAAAATCTGCTTAAAAAGATCAATTATATAATGTGCACAATATTGGAAAATTTCATGAACTTTATTTTAATATCTGTTTTCCAAATGCCAGATGTTCCCATAATGATAAATCCTGTGAGAAGAGGAAATTTTCTCACTTTATTTTTAATGATTTCAAAATTTATTCAACTCACAGATTTGCAAAACACACTGCAGATATCTTCTTGAATTTCCATATTTTCTGTTTCTTAAGACAGCACATTGCCATTTGGAAGAACTTTTATGCAAATTAAATGATAGCATTTAGAAGTATAATGTCAAGGGAGATTGAAAAAAGGTGTTTAGGTTATTACAAACAATTGAGTGAACTCTCACTCTTGTAAACCCTTCCCATCTTTAGAAATGACATGCCATATATATTTTACAGATTTTCTCTAAACATCCTTAGCTACAGAGGTGTCCCTTGAAGCCCCCCAGGACAGTCCCCAGTCACATCCTACTCTAGGTCTAGCTCTAGGTTTCTAGGCTTATGTCCCAAACCCTTCCATCCACTGCTGGATAGCTATCATTGCTAGAGAGATCTTAGTTGTTGTTTAGTCATTAACTCGTGTCCGGCTTTTTTTTTGATCCCATGGACTGTAGCCAGCCAGGCTCCCTGTCCATGGGATTTCCCAGGCAAGAATACTGGAGTGGGTTGCCATTTCCTCCTTTAGGGGATCTTCCTGACTCAGGGATTGAACCAACACCCCTTCTGTCTCCTGCCTTGGTAGGCAAATTCTTTACTAATGGTGCCACCTTGGATTCTTATATATGGTATTAAAATAATGTTGACAGCCAGCTATCATGGTTGTTTATCAGCCCCTCTACATATAGTTAGCTATGTAATCTTGATATATAGTCAAGAGAGACAACAAATTATGCATTTTAATACATTGCTTCTATTTTTCATATTAATTGTAAACTTTCTATGATGTTTGTATATATATGCATGTGTATATGTGTGCATGTGTATATATATGTATATGTATGCATATATCTATGCACATGTGTATGTATATACGTATGTGAAAGTTGCTCAGTTGTGTCTGCCTCTTTGTGATCCCCATGGACTGTAGCCCACCAGGCTCCTCTGGAATTTTCCAGGCAAGAATATTGGAGTGGGTTGCCTTTTCCTTCTCCCCCTTCACATACTTTTATGGCATATACCAACATACTTACATACACATATATGTACATACATAGACATAGTACATAATATATGAAGACTCTTGTCTGAGAAAGTTTCTGAGGTATGGTCCTAAATAGTCACTATTACATGCAAATTTACTGATCCTTAAATGACAAAAATAATTAAATTTAACTCCAGAACAGTGAAAAACACTATAAAGATACTCATGTCCTCCTTTCCTTATTGTTTATTCTTCTTCACTCATTTTAGATAAATCAATGAGCAGAAATGAAATGAACATGTGAGTCTTTTAAAGGCCAGCTGCTGCTCTTGGCATGCATTTGAAGCTAATGGCTAATCTTCAAGTACACTGCCGATTTTGCTAAAATCCTGAATCCTCTTTCATCTAGACAACCTATGTTTCTGAGCCAAAATCAGGGGACAGTTCTTGGATTCCCGAGTCTCTTATTTGAGAGCATTGCAGGATAAACAGATGCAGTCGAAGGGAGAAGGGGTATGTTGTTTATCCTCATTCTGCTCTGAATGATGCTTTATCTTTAGTTCAAGTTATTTCAAAAGAAAATTATGGAAAAATGTTTTTTTATAAATTATCAAAGATATGCTCTATACTTAAATACTGTATACATTTTTACTTTATTATTTTATATTTGAGCCAGTAATATTTGAAATTAAATATATTTACACCACTTGAAAACATTTCATTTTTATGTATACAGTGTAATATTTTCTTGTTAATATAATTTGACATTCTAACATTTTCCCTATTGATATTTGTGTTATTTTTCAATAATTTCTAAATGACATAATTTACAGTCTGTGACAGGGAGGTTCATTAGGATAGTGCAGGAGATATTTTGCCAGTTATAAACCTGATGTCTTCTATTTTGTTATAATGGTGATTTGACCTTGGTTTCCAATTTTTCTGAATCTTAGGAAACATCCATCTAACAGTGTTCAAATGAATAAACTGAAATAAGCAAATTGGACAGTTTACTGACAATTTAGTAAAATTAATTGCACAAAGTGATGGATTCTTTAATTGAACAGGAATCAATTTGGCGAATTATGTCATTATGTTAGACTATTTCATAATTGACCTGCCATTTTATTTTTCTTGAAGTTGACATCAGTTGCCAAAACAAATAAGAAATACATGTTTTGTGTTAATTATATATATATATGTATATATATTTAACTGTATACATGTAAACATGTATATCTGTATACTTTCTCCATGTATTAAGAGTTGACAACAGTGAAGTAGAGGAGGTCATACTGCATAGTTCACACACACACATATGTATTTACATATATTTACATGTGTTGCTGCTGCTGCTGCTGCTAAGTTGCTTCAGTCGTGTCTGACTCTGTGCGACCCCAGAGACGGCAGCCCACCAGGCTCCCCCGTCCCTGGGATTCTCCAAGCAAGAACACTGGAGTGGGGTGCCATTGCCTTCTCCAATATATGCCTGTGTATTTATGTATAAAATTATATATATAATTTATTTTTAATTTTTTATTTTATATTGAAGTATTATTGATTAACAATGTTGTTATAGTTTCAAGTGAATAGTTTCAGGCTGTGATGCCAAGTGATTCACTTATACATATACATCTATCTATTCTTTTTCAAATTCTTTCCCCATTTAGGTTGTTACATAATATTGAGCAGAGTAACCTGTGCTCTGAGTAGATCCTTGTTAGTTGTCTCTAAGTTCCCTCTCTAAGTCTGTGAGCTTGGTTCTCTTTGGTAAATAAATTCAATTGTATCATTTCTTTTTAGAGTTCCCATATAAGCACTGTCACATGATGTTTATATTTTTTGTCAAGCTTGTTTCATTCAGTGTGAACTCTCTCTGTCTGACCTCATTCATTTAGTATGGACCCTGTAGGTCCATCCATATTGCTGCAAGTGGTATTATTTCATCCTTTATAATGACTGAGTTATACTCCATTGTATATATGTACCACATCTTCTTTATCTATTCCTCTGTCAATGGACATTTAGATTGTTTTCATGTTTTAGTTATTGTGAACAGTGTTGCAATGAATATTGGGGTGCATGCATCCTTTCAGATCATGTTTTTTTCCTGGACATATACCCAAGAGTGGAAATGTAGGATCATACAGTAGCTCTATTTTTAAGGAAAATCCATACTGTTCTCCTATACATGTAAAATTCATATAGTGAGAAAATGTAAAGACTATTTTCATTCTTTAAATTAGTCCTCAATCTAGCCCATCATAAGTCTTTTCTGATTATTCAATTCCCAGATACAATTACACATTATAAAATAAGTTTCTGAATAAATTTTCTCTTTATTAAAAATAATAAAAAACAATGAAACGTGTTTGGAATATTCATGAAATATTAGAGTAGATGCATTTCTATTCAAAACACTGGGTATATAATGATGATGATTATGGTTTTTCAATACAATTAGTCTAGAGAAATAAAAAAAGTTGTAAGGTAACTGGAAAGAAATATGCAGTAATATGATTTTGTTACAAGATTTAATTTGACATCTGTAAAACCCATGAGAATAATTCAAGACAACAATCAGAAACTTGATGAGACAGCCTTCTTGTATCCTCCAAACTGTTCTATCATGCTTAGTAACTTCATTGTTTACAGAGATGAGTCAACCAGATTCCTGGAAAATCAGTTCCCTCTTCTGCTTATTTACATTCTCCTTGCTTCCTCAGTGTCTCCTAATGTGACACTAAATTCTCCTCAGAAACCTCTAACTCCTTCTTTTTCTTCCAGGTCAATTACATTCACAGAAATTCTTTCTATCTTTTTGAGACTCAAACCCACTTACATGTTCTAACTATCTCCATATCCCTAATTCTGTTTTTCATAATGAAAACTTGTCACATTAATATTTTCAACATTTTTTTCCTTGTTTTTCTTTTTTTTTAAACATACTCATTTGACAAATTATCTAACTTGAATCTATGTTGTAATCTGGGCCTACAAACTTTGAGAAATTTCTGGAATAAATTACACAATTATATTGAATGAACATATTAATTTTAAAAGAAAAATAAACACTCTAACTAGCACTCAATATCAGCAATTGCTTTTTAAAATAATGTAGTATAGTAAAGAAACATAGTAACAATTGTTAAGAAGGTGACACTTTAGGGTGTGCAAGACTTAGGTTAGATAATTGAAAAGCTGAACTAAAAATTAAAAAAAAGAAAATTATGAAGAATGGAAACATAATATTTTCTTGACTATAAATATTCAATGTAGTAAACATTATAAATAGAAAATATTATCTATTAAATTGTGCTCAAAGCATTTATATAATGATAATTAAATAAGAAAAAATCTAAATATTATATAAATAGTAAATTATAACTGGATAGATAAGAAAATTATTTAAAAATGAATAGCAAGATTAAAGTTGTAATAATTAGATATATTTGACAATATCTTACAATTATGAAGATTAATGAAATTTAGTGAATAGTAATGGGCTTCCTAGGTGGCTCAGTGGTAAAGAATCTGTCTGCCATTGCAGGAGATGTGGGTTCAATCCCCATATCAGGAAGATCTCCTGGAGGAGGAAATGGCAATCCACTCCAGTATTCTTGCCTGGAAGATATGAACAAAGGATCCTGGTGGGCTATAGTCCATGGAGTTGTAGAGTGTCAAATAAGTCTTAGTGACTGAGCACATACAGGAGTTAATAATAATAGACACAAATATAATGGATAATTATTATATAAAGACCCATTGAAAACCAATGCAAAAAAATAAAATGCTAATCATAGGTTGATACAGATGGCCAACTATTTAAAGAAAAAATTATCTAAATATTAGCATAAGCATTTATCAAAATAAATTCTCTATCAAAGTTTTAAATTTTAAAATATGGAATCACATGAGTGTGAAAAGGCAAGGATAAAACAAAAACTAAGATTACAGGACAAATTTAAGCATCATATTTATCTATCATTTTTGTGAATTGATAAAGTCATCTTTTAAGTAAAAGATTAAACACAAAATTTTAAAATGTCAAAATTCATCTGTGTTCTATTTATTTGTTAAAGACCTGAAAAATTATGAAGCTAAGTTGCATCTGCAAAACTTTAATACAGAATTCTTTTACAGGCTGATTTGTGACATCAAGAAACCAATTCAAAATATAAGGGAAATACAGAGGATGGAATAACTAAATATAATACTTATATAAGTATTTATAATACTTATTAATTAATTAATAATCAACAAAGACTGATTTTATTTCCAATTCACAGAAACCATAAAGAAAATCTGATGATATATTAGGTCACAAAATAAAGGCCAACAAATTTCAAAATCCATCTTCTTACAAATCATTCTCCCTAAAGACAATGCAAGAAAATCAGACATCTACAAAAACTAATGTTAATTTATAAACATATCTTATTATAATGATGGAATGAAAGTGGAAGAATCACATCCAAAAAAACAGAAAAGCTGTTTTGCCAAAAGATGTACAAAACTTAAAATACAGCAACTAAGTTTTCTCCTCAGAAAGCTATTTTTAAAATGGAAAAAGTAAATTACTAAGAATTAAAGTATGAATTATACAATTGACAAGATAGTGCAATTTTTGAATATAATATGCATGCATAAACCTTAGGGCAATCAAAATCAAGAAAAATGTATAGGCATGCATTTTTACAACATACATAAAGGAATATAACTAAATTATAATTTATTATCAATAAAATGACAAGATATAAAAATCTCCCCAAAACCATGTTGACAAATTCCGTACAGAAGTAAAAAATATATGAATCACAGAAACTTATAAAATAATTACAAAAAGAGTCGAAGATTATCCCATAGTGAAGAATCTAATCAAGGTGCTGTTTTAGCTTTTAGCTTCCTCTCTATCTTATGGCTGTCCCACAGACCATACCCATTCCCAGGATCTGTCATTTTCCCCTCAGATCAGCAATGGATCGCTCAACCTCATAAATGTTTTGTCCCACATCAGGATTCAGTGTGGATATTGGCACTTATACCAGGTGTTGGGGGTGAACTGGCATATCTTGGCTTTTATTCTTGAAATGAATGTGGTCTGATTGTGTGTGCTAAGTTGCCTCAGTCGTGTCCGACTCTATGCGACCCTAGGGACAGCAGCCCACCACGCTCCTCCATCCACAGGATTCTCCAAGCAAGAATACTGGAGTGGGTTGCTATTTCCTTCTCCATTATTTTGGTAACCAGAATATTAAATTCACAAAAGTAGCTTAATCTAAATAATAATTCTGAGCACCACTGTTGGGATTTCCCTTGTGGATGCTTCTTTCCTAAGACCCATTTCTTTAGTCTCCTGGTTTACTCCACTATTTCTGGTTTGACACCTGGGTGAAATTTGAAACTGGTGCCTATACAAGAAGGACAAGAAGAGACCAAACAAAGAGGTAGAAGAGGCAGACATTGACATTATTAACATTCTCGGTTAGTAAGTGGCAGGTTTAATAAGGAAGGGAACTTTACACATGAGACTTGTCTTGGCAGCCACAAGACAAGTAGTTCTCAGCATCTGCTTATCAGAATCTTAAAAGTTTATACAGAGGCCTTAATTGGGTTTGGTCACATATTCAGTCCAGATGGTTTCAACAACACTTCACTCTCTCAAAGCTGTGTCCTTTAAATAGCTCTTAGCATTGGAATGATGGGTGGGAACATACTTTCTGGGGTGGGGGGTAGGGGAAGAATCTCTGATTGTCTGGGTCCAGCTTGCAGGTCAACCAGCAGTCAAGCCCTCTCCATGCCTGCCTGGAGCCGTCAGGATGCCCCCTTGCTCAGATGACAAGGTCACGAGACTAAGAAAGAAATTGCAAAGCTGACTTTCTTTATTGGGGCATCCCGGGCAAGGCCCCTCCTGGTGTTTTTCTTGGGAGTTCTGTCCATGCTCAGAACATTAGCTCATCTCAGTAGGTCAGTCCCAGTTGGAAAGAATTTGTCCTGAGATAATTCCCCCAGACCTTATCGACCAGAGGATCTGGGAAGGTGGATTTCCTTCCCTGGGGACTTAGGAGGAATGAAAGGGACATTTAAATAGATTACAACACCTCCTATTCATTACTGGGGAGTTTACCAAGAGTTCTCTGGGGGTCATGGCAAGGCCACCACCAGAAGGGCTCATACTTGGGTCACCTTTCCACCTCCCACTCCCCCCGCCCCCACCACTCCACGGAGGAGGCTCCCTTCCTCGAAGAAACCAGGCTGGAATGGGATTTAGGAATGCTCATAACTGTGGCCAGCATAGTTGGAGATATTGATTGCTTTAGGATAATGTAGACATAGGAATTCATTATAGTAGTTATAAGGTTAATAGGGTTTTATTGTAAAGCAGTGCTGCTAAACTGTCTCTTTGTCCTCTTTCCTCTTTCCAAACTGTCTCTTTGTCCTCTTTACTCTTTCCTCGTTAGAACCAGAATAGGTTAATAGAATAAAACAGTTTCAAGCTTAAGCCCTTCCTTCTAGCTTCTACATAGTTGCACCTGATAAGAGAAATGTAACCTTTCTACTTAGGTTGATGTACTTATCATGATTGAATGAAGTATGCTGAAGACATTCAAATGGTAAACATACTATTGTTAAATCTAATTACACAGAAATCTGACTTCTGCAAGGGGAATGTTTCCTGATAGATTGGGGAATGAGCTCAATGATAAGGTTGCTATGGAAAGTAGGAAACAAAAAATTGTATAGAATGATAGCTGATGTAATGATGTAATGGGGATGTCTTTTGGCTATAAAACTGTAAACCAACAACAATAAACGAGAGAAACTGCTCCATCACCACACTGACTCAGCTCAGTTCTTCACAGACGCCACTCATCCCTCAAAACCCCTGGACCCACCGCGGCTGGACCCTGGCACATGCCCTCCTCCAACAAGAAGTTTTGGAAATGATGAATACACTGAGGGAGTAAGAACTTCAGAAAACCAGATTTAAAGTGAACATGTCCTTGTTGCGTGCTAAGTCAATTAGGTTGTGGCCAACTCTTTGCGACCCTATCAACTGTAGCCCCTAACCTCTTCTGTCCAGTGGATTCTCCAGACAAGAGTAATGGAGTGAGTCGCAATGCCCTTCTCCAAGGGGATCTTCCTGACCCACGGATCAAATCCATGTCTTGTGTCTCCTACATCGGCAGGTGGGTTCTCTACCACTAGTGGCACCTAATATGTGCAATTGGTGAGGAAATAAACCAAACACAAAGGAAACAGACTCTAAAGCCCCAAATCAGCATAATATTCATTCATTAATTGTCTAACTTAAAATGTCAAACTTGTACTCTTGTTCATAATATGTTATCATCAGTGGGCCAAAAATGGACAATTCCTTTCTTGTATTTTTTTCCACTCTATTCCTGAATCCCCACTGCTATTTCCCTAACTCAGGAGCACTAAGTCAGCCTCTTCAGTCTTTGCAACACTATGGAATGTAGCCTGCAAGTCTCCTTCATCCACGGTGATTCTCTAGGCAAGAATACTGAAGTGGCCCACCACATCCCTCTCCAAGGGATCTTTCCATTTAGACGTTCTACTAAAAGAAATGTTGTATGTCTATTTGTATAGGCATTTGAACACATATATTTCGTTGTGTGTTTTAGCCTGTATGTAACATTTAATTAACATGAATATATTTTTCTCTTCTTGATTTTTCTCATTCATCATTACGTATGCTAGTTCAACCTATGCTGCTGTGTATATATATAGTTTGTTGTTGACTATATTCCATACTGTATGTCTGATCATTGCGTAGGATGAAATCCTAGGTTATTGCTAAATGATCTTGGAACCCCCAAATACATTATAGTTACCAATGTGAAGTGTTTTAAAGTGCTTTTGTAATAACTTCTCTAGGATGCATACAGTGGAGTTTAGATAGATAGAAAATCTAGGTGAGTCTTGTGGTATACAAATATCCACTTTCATTGTGTACTCCCAGATAACTTTCCAGGGTTGTTGACAGACTTATATGCCCATTAGAGCTATAAGATGCTTTCTTTTTTTTTTTTTTTTAATAATTGTATTTATTTATTTATTTTTGACTTTGAGGGCTTTTCTCTAGTACCAGTGAGCAGGGCTGCTATTTAGTTGGGTGTGCAGGCTTCTCATTGAGGTGGCTTCTCCTGTTGTGAAGCATGGACTCTAGGGTGTGCAAGCCTCAGTATTTTGTGGCTCTCGGGCTCTAGAGCACAGGCTCAGGAGCTGCAGTTCATGAGATTAGTTGCCACATGACGTGTGGGATCCTCCTGGACCAGGGATTAAATCCAACTCTCCTGCATTGGCAGGCAGGCCGTATCTTCAGCACTGAGGCGAAAGGAAGCCCATAGAAAGCTTTCTGTGTTCCAAATCTTCATCAGACTTTTTTGTAACTTTGTGTAACTTAACTTTTTTAGTATTTGGGTCAATGTCATGAGTGTAAAGTTTTCTCTTTTCTCAAATTTGCATTTCTCTGATTACTTCTGAAATTAAGGAGTTTTTATACTCTGTTCATAAATGATGAGACAGCAAACAATTTAAGATCCACTTCTCCATTAATTATGTACAGTTTAAAAATCTGTCAATTAAATCACATGAAACAATAAATGTAAGCTACATGCAAATTGCAGGGATGATAGAAAGTGAAAACAATAATTGTGTATCCTTTAAGTCTGATATGCTTTACTTATTAATTATCTGTTTCCCCATCTATGAATTGCCTAATTATATCTGTGGCCATATTTCTATTTGTGTCTTGTATTTATCTTATTGAATTTAAATATCCCTCTGGTGATCTAAATTATATGACTTTGTTGGTAAAAGCTGATCATATAAGTAATAAAATAATAGCTTTTATTTTAATGCATATTAATAACCATATTTATTTAGATGTTTATATTCCATGCACTGTTCTAATCTTATTCCATGCATGACCTTGATTAACTTCCATAAAAGTACAGTGATCAAAATAACACTGGAACATCAAAAAAATCTGATCCACAAAGACATTAAGAAATATGCCAATGACAAAAACAGCGACAACAAAAATCAGATAATGTGCCAATATTTGAAAACAGGCAATGACCTATAGTCTGTGCCACTTTGCACTGATTTCCAATTATTTTAGACATTGTATAGATGCTTTACATATCATTTAAATTGTGTGACTATCTGGCTTTAATTAACATACTACAGAATTTTACATTGAATGCAGTCTCTGGTTTTTATACACTCTAATCATTATATTTTTTTCTTATGAATTATCCTTTTTAGCTTTCTAAAGATCTGTTTTCCTTACTCAAGATTGCAGTTATTTGTCAATTTATCATCTGGAATTTTCTATAATTAGCCTCACAATCTTAATTCCTTTTACATATTTTTATAAAAAAATATGGGCCATTTTTTTCTTGCATGTGGTGTACCAGATTGTTCTAAATCAAATCCTAAATATTCCACCCCTCCTTATTTATTTCAGGTACCATTATTGCTGTATCTTCCTGGGTACATCTGTTTCTGAGCTTTCTAGTGTGGTCCATCAGTCTTATTTTCCTGATTTTTTAGCAAAAAAATAAAGGAAAAGAAAATGTTTTAAAATATATGGCTCTGTATATTTGTGTACCTGCTAAGTTGATTTCTGTTTCTTTTCTCATAATAAATTAATTAGCAATGAACTTTTACTCTTTTAAAATTACAAATGTATAGAGTTTGTATATAAAATTACAAATGTATAGAGTTTCAAAAATACACAGTTAAATTTTTCTCTTGAATATAAACATGTTTACCTATTACTGGAAAAAGTGATAACAGACTTTACAATGCTAATATTTGTTATCCATGAGCTGATTTATCTCTGTTTTTATTTAGATTTTCCTTATGTTACTTATTGACAGTTCTTCATAGTCTCTTGTGACTTGTTTATGTATTAATTCTTAAAAAATACTTTCTTGATTTTTAATTATATTAATCTTGCTTTTGGTTATTATACTAAGTAATATTCTAAATAAAAATCATTAAATTTTATAAGTTGATATTATATTTAGCAATTGTGATGAGGTTTCATCAGTTTTTAGTTTCAAATTCTGATGTATTTTAAGACTTTTATAAAAGATAATTTTTTAGCAAAATTGGGAGGAAGATAATGAAATTTCCCATATAATTTCTGCACCTACATACATATTCTCCTCAATTATCAACATCACTCACTCAGTGCTAATTTTTACTAAGGATGAACTTACATTTATATATCATTATCATCCAAAAAACATTAGGGTTCACTCTTGGTGTTGTAAAAATCTATCATACATCAATATTCACTGCTTAGATAAATGTATAAGGACATATATCCATCACGATAATATGAGACAGAGTATTTACACTGTATTAACTATCTTCTGTGCTCTACCAATTAATTTCCCAACTCTTCCAACAATACTAGCCATTGGTCTTTTTATTATCTCCAAGCTTTGCCCTCTCATACATTTGGTATCAAACCATATGTAACTTCTTAGGTTGACTTCTTTCACTAAATAATATACATTTAAGATTTCACCATGTTGTTCCATTACTTCATAGCTCAGTTATATTTAGTGCTGAATAATATTCCATTGTCTGGATATACCACAGTTTATACACTCAACTAGTGATGGACATCTTGGTTGCTTCCAAATTTTGGGAGTTACAAATAAGGCTGCTATAAATATCCATGTGCATGTTTTTGTATAGACATAATCTGTAACTCCTTTGACTACATCTGAAGGCGCTTGACTACTCAATAGTATGACAAGAGTATGCTTAGTTCATTCAGATGTGTCTTCTGTAAATATTTTCTCAAGTCTTGACTTGTCTTTTGATATTGTCTTTCACAAGAGAGACTTTTTAATTTCAATGAAGTAAATCTAATTATTGCTTCCATGGATGGTGTCTTTGATTCTATATCTAAAAAGGAATCATCAGCACTTCCTTGGTGAGAGTCCTTTAGATAGCAAGGAGATCAAACCAATTAATCCTAAAGGAAATCAACCCTGAATATTCATTGGGAGGATAGATGCTGAAGCAGAAATTCCAATACTTTGGTCACCTGAATCCTAGAGCCAATTCTTTGGAAAAGACCCTGATATTGGGAAAGGTTGAGGGCAGGAGGAGAAGGGGACGACAGAGGATGCGATGCTTGGATGGCATCTCGGGTTCAATGGACATGAGTGTGAGCAAGCTCTGGGTTAGAGTGAAGGACAGGGAAGCCTGGCATGCTGCAGTCCACGGGGTTGCAAAAAGTTGGACATGCCTTAGAGACAGAACAACAACCACCAGTGGTTAAGAATACACTTTCCTAGAGGGGTGGGATGGGAAGGGAGATGGGAGGGAGGTTCAAAAGGGAGGAGATATACGTATACCTATGGCTGATTCATGTTGCGGTTTGACAGAAAACAAGTTTTGTAAAGCAATTACCCTTCAATTAAAAGAATAAAAAATAAAAAGAACGCACCTTCCTGCTCCTTCCTCTTGAACGCTCACTGCATTGAGGAGGTTTCCTCGGCCGATGCGCGTTCTGCCAACGTCTCAGGGCTGCTCTGCTCTAACAGGGACGTGCCTCTGCCCTCCTCCCAGCTTCCGCCCTGCCACTCCCCTCGCAGTAGGCACACACACCATGAAGGAGACAAGAAGTCCTTCAGCTGGAGCCTGGCCGAGTGGAAGCTCTTCATCTATAACCGGACCACCGGAGAGTTCCTGGGGTGCACTGCCAAGAGCTGGGGTTTGATCTTGCTCTTCTACCCAGTCTGTTAGGGGTTCCTGGCTGCGCTCTTTTCGTTCACGATGTGGGCCATGCTTCAGACTCTGAATGAGGATGGTTCGCAAATATCATGACCAGATTCCTAGTCCAGGACTTGTGGTTTCTCCAAAAACCAGTGCCAGCGTTGATTTTTCATTCAGCCTTTCTGATTCAGAATCCTATCAAGGGTACATTGATGACCTTAAGAAATTTCTAAAGCCGTATGGCTTAGAACAGAAGAATCTCACAGATTGTACCAATGTAAACTTTTTTGAGCAGAAGGGTCCAGAATACACAGCGTGTCAGTTCCCTCTTGCCTTACTTGAAGCCTGTGGTGGTATGATGATCCCACGTTTGGCTACCAGTCAGGAAATCCTTGTATTCTTGTGAAAATGAGCAGAATAATTGTATTAAAGCCTCAAGGAGAACCAAGACTGTATTGCAAAAAGCGAAAGCACAGCAGTTCTATCAACTTATCCTCCCAATGGAAAGATAGATTTAAAATATTTCCATGTTATGGAAAAAACAAAACAAAACTGCATGGGAGGTACATGCAGCCACTACTTGATGTCCAGCTCAGCTTTGGTAGTGATGGCGATGTAAAAGAAGTAACGGTTGAGTGCAAGATTGATGGATCACCCAACCTAAAAACCCAGAATGACCATGACAAGTTTTTAGGACAAATTGCATTCAAGATCACCATGCATGCCTAGTAGGAGCTAGGGTGTCTCCACAGAGTAAACGTTGTGTTGTCCATCTTCATTTATATCAACCGGACCTGCCATTCCAGAATTATGAGACCACCTTGGAGAAAGGTGGCATGGTGCATGACGCTGGGATAACGCAGTGCGCTTCCAGAGAACAGTGGTCCATGTCCTTTGAGGTAACTGCCTGTTGCCTCTTCTGCCTTTTGAACTTCGTACAGTCACCAGACAGGGATTCTGAACATGTAGGTTGGGGTTCTTGTGCAATTTTTATGTGGTTTAATTGCCAAGTGTCTAAAACTTAATGTGCTGTGCTATGTAAATATTTTGTAGATTTAACACTGGTTAACTGTCATGCTTTGATGCCAGCAAAGTTTGAGGGGATAAAATGGTACCTGACCAACATCAAATGACTTTACAGGTGCAAGAAATTCAGTGTGTGGAAAAGGTCTGTATGTGAGGAGGAAAAGGAAAATAAAAGTGGATTTGAAAAAAGAAAAAAAAAAAAAACATTTTCCAATGCCGGGAACACAGGTTAGAGCCCTGGCTGGGGAACTAAGATCCCACGTACTGTGGGGTAACTAAGCCCCTGCCACAACTAGAGAGAAGCCAGCTTAGTGCAATGCAAGGCAATGAAAGAGCCCACACGCTGCAACCAAGACCTGACACAGCCAGATAAATAAATAATAAAAATAAAAAGGCATCCCCACACCTAAAGTCATTCAGGCTTTCTCTTTTTATTACTTCTAGGAGTTTTACAGTTTTGTATTTTACATATAGGTCTGTACTCCCTTTTGGGTTAATTTGTGAAGGATATAAGGTCTTTCTACATTCATTTTTGTCTCATGTGGATGGCCAGTTATTCCAGCACCATTTTTTGCAAAGATGAAGAGACTATCTTTGCTCCATTGCATTGCCTTTGCTACTGTACAAAAATCAGTTCACTATATTTATGTGGCTCTACTTCTGGGGTCTCTAGTTTGTGACACCGGCCTATCTGCCTGTTCTTTCATCAGTACTGTACTTAGTCACTCAGTCATGTCTGACTCTTGGCAACCCCATGGACTGTAGCCCACCAGGTTCCTCTGTCCATGGGGAATCTCCAGGCAAGAATACTGGAGTGAGTTACCATGCCCTCCTCCAGGGGATCTTCCTGATTGGAGGTGGATTCTTTACTATCTGAGCCACCAGGGAAGCCCTCATCAGTACTACATCATCTTAATTACTATAGCTTTATAATAGGTCTTAAAGTATGGTTGCATCTGTCCTGCAATTCCATTCTTCAATATAGTATTGGTTATTCAGGGTCTTTTACTTCTCCATGTAAACTTTATAATCAGTTTATCAATATCCATAAAATGACTTGCTACACCTGATGGATTTATAATGTGGCTGATAAAGTCTAAAAATAATGAAAAAGTTAATTCTCTTCTCATTCTAACAGATATTACAGCATTCTCTTACAGCATTTTTTTCTTCATTTAAAATATTTATAGGGCTTAACTAAAAAAATTAGCAGTAGGGGCAGACATACTTTTATAAATTATTTTTTTCAAGTTTAAGAGAAATGCATCTTAGTAAGTCCATGAATTTTGATGATTGTTTTCAGTGTATGTAATATAGACATCGTAAGGTATTAATAGAATGTTCCTTTGCATTCCTTCTGATCGAATATACTTTTAAAGTCACAAATATGAAATGAAATTTATCGAGATATTTTCTTAATGTACTGAATTATTATCACTCCAATATTTCATGAATGTAACAAAATATATAATGGATTGCAAGTGGTAATAGGACAGTCCAAATTTTAAAAGTACATGGAAAGATTTTCTATTATCTGTTATCTTCTTTTGTCAGCTCCTCAAACATGCACACTGTATCCTGGGATAACATTTTTTTCTTAAATGCCTTCTATTTCTAAAGAGTTTTCACACAGATTTTTGTGTCAGTTTTCCAGATCCACATATTTCTCTTTCATCTCAAGCCTGAAGTATCCCCATTTGGGGGGGAAGCCAGCAACTCATACTATTCTTTTTTTTTCCACCCACATAGAAATTTATTATATCATAAATTTGACATTTCAGATCTGTGGGATAAATATTAATTATTCAGAAATTTAGGTTGTGTAATAGGTTCTGCATATAGGAAATGAAATTTAGATTTTGATTTTGAATGCACAAAAGTTAATTGAAATTACATAGCTAACAATCATAAATACAAAAACTCAAAAATGTACTGGAAAAATGTGTTGTTGAACACACCCAGATTTAACTTTATCAATACAAAAAGCAACAGTATAGAACAAAGGACTTATATATTCAAAGGTTTAAAAATCTATATTGGAAGAAATAATTTGCAACATATATAGTACTGAGAAAGGATTATTATCTAGGCCAAAGGTAAAACAAGGAAAATATATCATGAGTCATTTATTAGTAAATAAAATAATTAACAGAATTAAATTCCCAATAGCTACAGATTATAGAAGTATTTGATAGCCTTTTAAACAAACATGTTTAATTTCTTTAAAACAAAGAAATTAATTAAACATGCTAGAAAATCACATAGAAACCAAAAGAGAAAGGATCATTTTAAATTCACTTGTGATATATCTAAGCATGTTATAAAGTAAAACTTATAAGCTTATTACATTAAAATCTGTAGACTCAATTCAGGTGAAAAAAAATAGAAAGACCTGAGATTGTGATGCCTATTACAATATAAGGAAAAATAGAAAAGAGACTATAAAGAACCAGGGGATAGCCTAGCAGGTGTTATTTAAAGCAGGAGGAAATAGAAAGACTGGAAAGAGGCAAAGGAATAATTTGTTGAAAGAAATGACTTCTCAGATTCAAAAGGCACAAGAATTCAATAGGATAAATCTTCATGTGGGCATATCTTAGTGAAACTAAATGCAATGAGAAGTTTTTAAAAGCTCTTAGATCTTGGTATATCAATATATAGACTAGTGATTGAAACATTAACATAATCTATGGATTGGTGAGGAAAGACATTGGTTACCTGTTGTACTATATCCAAATCTGTGCTGCCCTGGAGTAGATTATTTTAGGACTACACATATCATTTTAAAAAATTGTTAGCTCCAGGACTCTGCTGTGTTCTGCTCAGTCTTTGTGTGTCCAACTCTCTGTGGTCCCATGGATTGTAGCCCATTATCCTACAATCCATGGCCCTTCAGTCCATGAAACTTTCCAGACAAGAATACTGTAGTGGGTTGCCATTACCTACTCCAAAGGATCTTCTCAATTCAGGGATCAAAACCGCATCAGGTAGATTCTTTACCTGCTGAGCCACTGGGGAAACAATTTCAAAATTAGACTTTTAAAAAATAAAGAACAAGAGTGTATAAATTTTAAACCAGTATGTGAATGGGTGGGAAACTAAAGAAACATCCAAATTCCAAAGATATCAGGGAGAAAAAAGCATAAATGACTGAGTATAGGAAGACACAAATTATGATAGTAGAAATTAGTCCTTAATACACTGAAAGGTATAATCAGTAAAATTGCCTCATAGGAGGTAGAGGTATTTTTAAAAATATTATACCAGGAAAATTCTAAGTAAAGGACATTTGTCATTATTACAATACCATTAGAAAAAGAAACTTTAAATAAAAAATCTATTAAAAGATAAACTGAAACATATTAGAATTCCTACAATTTTATTTGAGCAGATATGCAGGTGACAGAATTCCAGTTGAGCTATTTCAAATCCTGAAAGATGAAGCTGTGAAAGTGCTTCACTCAATATGCCAGCAAATTTGGAAAACTCAGCAATGGCCACAGGACTGGAAAAGATCAGTTTTCATTCCAATCCCAAACAAAGGCAACACCAAAGAATGCTCAAACTACCACACAATTACACTCATCTCACACACTAGTAAAGTAATGCTCAAAGTTCTCCAAGCCAGGCTTCAGCAATACATGAACCGTGAACTTCCAGATGTTCAAGCTGGTTTTAGAAAAGGCAGAGGAAACAGAAATCAAGTTGTCAACATCTGCTAGATCATCAAAAAAGCAAGAGAGTTCCAGAAAAACATCTACTTCTGCTTTATTGACTATGCCAAAGCCTTTGACTGTGTGGATCTCTATAAACTGTGGAAAATTCTTAAACTCTTTAAGACCACCTGATCTGCTTCTTAAGAAACCTGTATGCAGGTCAGAAAGCAACAGTTAGAAATGGACATGGAACAACAAACTGGCTCCAAATAGGAAAAGGAGTACATCAAGGCTGCATATTGTCATCCTGCTTATTTAACTATATGCAGAGTACATCATGAGAAACGCTGGGCTGGAAGAAGCACAAGCTGGAATCAAGATTGCCGGGAGAAATATCAATAACCTCAGATATGCAGATGACACCACCCTTATGGCAGAAAACAAAGAACTAAAAAGTCACTTGATGAAATTGAAAGAGTAGAGTGAAAGGGTTGGCTTAAACCTCAACATTCAGAAAACTAAGATCATGGCAGATGATCCCATGACTTCATGGCAAATAGATGGGGAAACAGTGGAAATAGTGTCAGACTTTATTTTGGGGGGCTCCAAAATCACTGCAGATGGTGATTGCAGCCATGAAATTAACAGACGCTTACTCCTTGGAAGGAAAGTTATGACCAACCTAGACAGCATATTAAAAAGCAGAGACATTACTTTGCCAACAAAGGTCTATCTAATCAAGGCTATGGTTTTTCCAGAAGTCATATATGGATGTGAGAGTTGGACTATGAAGAAAGCTGAGTGCCAAAGAATTAATGTTTTAAAACTGTTTTGTTGGAGAAGACTCTTGAGAGTCCCTTGGACTGCAAGAAGATCCAACCAGTCCATCCTAACAGAGATCAGTCCTGCGTGTTCATTGAAAGGACTGATGTTGAAGCTGAAACTCCAATACTTTGGCCACCTCATGCGAAGAGTCGACCCATTAGAAAAGACCCTGATGCTGGGAAGGACTGGGGGCAGAAGGAGAAGGGGACGACAGAGGATGAGATGGCTGGATGGCATCACCAACTCGATGGATATGAGCTTGGGTAAACTCTGGGAGATGGTGATGGACAGGGAGGCCTGGCATACTGTGATTCATGGGGTCACAAAGTGTCGGACACAACTGAGTGACTGAACTGAACTGAACTGAACTGAACTGAACTGAATTCCAACTAGGAAAAGCAATCCGAAATTGGTGAGGATAACTCCACAGACAGAAACGAGATGAAAGTCTTTTACAAAGAAAACTAGAAAGCAAAGCAAATATTAATAAATTATTTGATTCACTATTGCTTAAGCAGTTGCCTTTTTTAGGAAAGCCTAGTTGGCTGTCTGTACAAGTTGCGCTTAAGTTTTGTTCCCTGGGATTCAAGTGTATTTACTCTAGCTTAAATTTTGTTTACATAAGCTACCAATGGATTGAAACCAGTTCAGTCTAATGGCTTCTTTGCTTAATTGTATTCCTTACATATCAGTAATACACAATTAAAATATTTACTGGAAAATCCCATTTCAAGTAACATTTAGAAATGTTTCTATTGTAAACTGAGAAATCTGTATGCAGTACGAGAAGCAAAAGTTAGCACCATGCACGGAACAATGGACTGCTTCCAAATTGGAAAAGGAGTACGTCAAGGCTGCATATTGTCACCTTGCTTATTTAACTTATATGCAGAGTATATCATGTGAAATGCCAGGCTGGATGAAGCACAAGCTGGAATCAAGATTGCTGGGAGAAATATCAATAACCTCAGATATGCAGATGAAACCACCCTTATGGCAGAAAGCAAAGAGGAACTGAAGAGCCTCTTTGATGAAATAAAAGAGGAGAGTGAAAGACCTGGCTTAAAAATCAACATTCAATAAAATTAAGATCATGGGATCTGGTCCCATCACTTCATGGCAAATAGATGGGGAAACAATGGAAACATTGAGAGTTTTTATTTTCTTGGGCTCCAAAATCACTGTGGATGGTGACTGCAGCCATGAAATTAAAAGATGCTTGTTCCTTGGAAGAAAAGCTATGACCAACCTATACAGCATATTAAAAAGCAGATGTATTACTTTGCCGACAATGATCCATCTAGTCAAAGCTATGATTTTTCCTATAGTCATGTATGGATGTGAGAGTTGGACTATAAAAAAAGCTGAGCACTAAGGAATTGATGCTTTTGAACTGTGATGTTGGGGATGACTCTTGAGAGTCCCTTGGATTGTAAGGAGATCAAAGCAGTCAATCATAATAGTAAATCAATTCTAAATATTCATTGGAAGGACTAATGCTGAAGCTGAAGCTCCAATACTTTGGCCACCTGATACGAAGAACTGACTCCTTGGAAAAGACCCTGATGCTGCAAAAGATTGAAGGCAGGAGGATAAGGGGATGACAGAGGATAAGATGGTTGGTTGGCATCTCCGACTCAATGGACATGAGTTTGAACAAGCTCCTGGAGTTGGTGATAGACAGGGAGTCCTGGCGTGCTGCAGTCCATGGGGTCGCAGAGAGTTGGTTATGACTGAGCGACTGAACAGAACTAATGCAAGCTTGTTGACAAAATAAGATAGGAACAGGGTGTTAACAATCTTTACAGATAGAAGTACAATTGTGTGTACATGCAGACACTGGCAATCCAGGAGAAGAGATAATGTGTAACTGGAATTTACATGCACAGTGAGTCAATAAAATTTATTCCAAAAAAGAAAACTATCTCAGTTTAGAAATTAGAAACTTAGATGTGTTAATGATTGGCTTGTTATATCAAGTTACCAGAAATGGACCTTAGTTTCTTTTCACTACTGAATGAAATGGAACTTCAGCAACTTGGAAGACTGATTTAATACTCTCCAAGCTATGTTTTAGGGAGAAGAGAATTCTAGTAGATGGATCGGAGCAGGGCTAGGCTGATGACAGGGAGCCTTTTTAAGTATATCTTTCTTCTCTATCATTTTAAATTTATTAGACATTGAAATTATTTTCCAGTGAAATGACTTTTGTAATCTATAACCATTCAAGCTGTGTTACTCTTGGAATATGCATTATGACAGTGTTTTCCTTTAGCACATTCATTTCTTTTGTAGCCTATAAACTTCTTCATATATCTTCTTAAAATGGCAATCACCACTAAGAATATTCTTTCATACCTTATTAATATTGCAATAACCATTAAGACTATGCAACATATATTTTAGTAATATAGCAATAACCATTAGCTTTTTAATGCTAATAAAATGTATAAACATGTCACTGTAATATACACTGCTAAGTTCATACACATTCATTGGTTGACGACTCTAATAGTATAATGGAAAAGGAGATAAGTCATAGAGAGAAAGGCATGACCTTTGGAATCAGGCCGAACTTAATTCCTGACTCTATGGTTCTGTAACTGAGAACTCTTTTTTTTCCTTAGATTTATCGATTAATCTCTTTACCACTGTTGATGATGATGCCAATCACTCAGTGTGTTGGGAGGACTAAATGAGATGACATATGTGAGATTCCAAGTCCAGTTACAACATATTATAGGCTCCAAATAAAATGAGTTCTTTTAAAATTTCCCTTAACATTACAGAATATAGTGAGAGAGAATAGAAAGTATGATAGCAAAGCCTCTGCTTTTGTTCGTGTGTGTGTGTGTGTGTGTGTATCTCATGGAGGGAGCAGAAAATTTCTTCAAGCTGGATAATGAAAAATATTAAAATGAGAACTAAGAAAATCAATTATTCATGTCCAATATATTCTAATAATAAGCATACCAATGATTGACCAAAGGCTTTAGCAGTTCTTATAAGTCTTCATTAATATCCTCATGGGTTAAATGAAGTTCCTGAAAATAAAGTCTGCAAACTGATACAAATACTGAGAGAAGTTATCATTGTTCATGCCTATATTACTAACATGGTAATAGACAATCAATAAAGTATATATTCACTTTCTTGTAACCCCTGTTTTTATGGTAAATGTGGTATTTATCTTTAGAATCACCTTTGTTTTCACAGGAACTTTAAGAGGATGCATGCTGTAACTCTTTTAAAAGAGGATTCTTAAGCCTGTGTGTGTGATGTGTGTTTCCAGTAGGAAGATAAGAAGAATAAAGTTTTAATATAAGAAAATCATTGCAACTGACAAATAAGAAGGTAACATGGAATGATGGTAATAGAGATAATAGTAACTAAAGCTACTGACTTATGGTTCTAAGTAAGGGCTCCAGGGTAAGAGGACCAGTGGGAACCAAAATGTTCACTAAGCCCATTCCTGCATGTTGCTGTCAGACCCTGTTATATGTAGCCTCCCCTTCCTGCTAGTCAGAGTCTGTCACCCCTCCATTGGAAGGACTGAACCTGAAGCTCCAATATTTTGGTCACCTGATGCGAACAGTTGACTCATTGGAAAAGACCCTGATGTGGGGAAAAATTGAAGGCAGAAGGAGAAAAGGGCAACAGAAGATGAGATGGTTGGACAGCACCACCGAGTCACTGGCCATGAACTTGGACAAACTCCCGGAGATGTGAGGGACACAGAGGCCTGGCATGCTGCAGTCCCAGGGGTCACAAAGAGTCGGACATGACTAGGCAGCTGAACGATAGATGACAGTGACTTCTATTTTTACCTGCTATCCCTGGACACAGGGAGTCCAGGATGTTCAAGCAGCAGCCAAAGTTTATAGTCTAATGAGACCCTTGCTCGTTTCCTAACACCATGCCCTTTTGGGGGGACCAGAGACTCCAACCTTATGGAGAAGACAATTTCAGGTACACAGAGCACAAAACACTCCAGAGCTTTGGTGAGTGGAACCACTACTGTTTCTCCCCTTTGTTTCTAGGATCCAAGCACTCTTCCTGCTGATAACACATTAAGTTCTCAAATTCAATGCATTCACTACATCCTAAAGGATGGTAGCACATCTTTCCATGCATGCATGCTAAGTTGCTTCAGTCGTGTCTGACTCTTGGCGACCCCATATACTGCAGCCCACCAGGTTCCTCTGTCCATGGGATTCTCCAAACCAGAATGCTGGAGTGGGTTGCCATTCCCTTCTCCAGGGGATCTTCCCAACCCAGGGATCCACCTGGGTTGATGATCTTATATCTGCATGAGGAGGTGGGTTCTTACCACTAGCGCCACCTAGGAAGACAACATCCTTCTATACTATGAAGTTTTAGCTTTAGAAGTTTGCTCTAGTACTCTATGAGGCAGGCTTCTTATGAAAAGTTCTATGTATGCATTGACCAGTGGAGGCAATTTCTATCACTTCTTTGCTGTCAAGTAGTCTGTCATCTCAGATGCTACAGTGGGTCAAATTATATGAGCGTGGATCAGGCAATTGCTAAGCCCCTAAGCAGTCAACGATTGCAGGCTCTGCAAGCAAGATGCACAAAATGTAAGTTTGTAAGAGGTCAGACGGAGCCCGAAGTGGTCACCTTGGAGAAAGTGGCTGGTTGGTCTCTCCTGTTTTAAAGAGGTACTGCTTTCATTTTTGAAGTGTTTATTTATCTCACAGTGATGGTATGTACATGTACCCTCAAATAAACATTTTCCTCAATTAGTTTTAGCCTAATAAATTCAGCAGTGCTAAAAACTAACTTACTAAAATGTTATTGGAGATGTGTGTCCATATCAGCACTTCAAGATAAAGAGACTTCAAAAATAAAAGTGCAGTCTCTTGGAAATAAACCACTTTTAAAGTGTTAGTCTTTTCTGGTTTTTGCTCAATATTTTATCTAAATCAAATTATCCATAACATTTTTTTTGTGCACAAAATAGTCTTTGTTAGTGCTTATTTAGGGAAGAATGCTCAAACTACTGCACAATTGCACTCATTTCACACGCTAGTAAAGTAATGCTCAAAATTCTCCAAGCCAGGCTTCAGCAATACATGAACTGTGAACTTCCAGATGTTCAAGTGGTTTTAGAAAAGGCAGAGGAACCAGAGATCAAATTGCCAACATCCGCTGGATCATTGAAAAAGCAAGAGAGTTCCAGAAAAACATCTACTTCTGCTTTACTGACTATGCCAAAGCCTTTGACTGTGTGGATCACAATAAACTGGAAAATTCTTCAGAGGTGGGAATACCAGACCACCTGCTGGTCTGCTTCTTGAGACACCTGTATGCAGGTCAGGAAGCAACAGTTAGAACTAGACATGGAACAAGAGACTGGTTCCAAATAGGAAAATGAGTATCAAGGCTGTATATTGTCACTTTGCTTATTTAACTTATATGCGGAGTATATCATGAGAAATGCTGGGCTGGAAGAAGCACAAGCTGGAATCAAGATTGCTGGGAGAAATACCAATAACCTCAGATATGCAGATGACACCACCCTTATGGCAGAAAGTGAAGAGGAACTAAAAAGCCTCTTGCTGAAAGTAAAAGAGGAGAGTGAAAAAGTTGGCTTAAATTAGCTCAACATACAGAAAACTAAGATCATGGCATCTGGTCCCATCACTTCATGGGAAATAGATGGGGAAACAGTGGGAAAAGTGTCAGACTTATTTCTGGGGGCTCCAAAGTCACTGCAGATGGTGATTGCAGCCATGAAATCAAAAGACACCTACTTCTTGGAAGGAAAGTTATGGCCAACCTAGATAGCATATTGAAAAGCAGAGACATTACTTTGCCAACAAAGGTTCTTCTAGTCAAGGCTATGGTTTTTCCAGTAGTCATGTATAGATGTGAGAATTGGACAGCGAAAAGGCTGAGCACTGAAGAATTAATGCTTTTGAACTGTGGTGTTGGAGAAGACTCTTGAGAGTCCCTTGGACTGCAAGGAGATCCAACAAGTCCATCCTAAAGGAGATCAGTCCTGGGTGTTCATTGGAAGGACTGATGTTGAAGCTGAAACTCCAATACTTTGCCCACCTGATGTGAAGAACTGACTCATTTGAAAAGACCCTGATGCTGGGAAAGATTGGGGGCAGGAGGAGAAGGGGATGACAGGGAATGAGATGGCTGAATGGAATCACCGACTCAGTGAACATGGGTTTGGGTTGACTCCGGGAGTTGGTGATGGACAAAGAGGCCTGGCGTGCTGCGGTTCATGGGGTCACAAAGAGTCGGACACAACTGAGTGACTGAACTGATACTGAAACTGATTTAGTGAAGAACTGTGATCTACAATATAAAATCATGCTGGGATCTTCATATTAAATCACTCAAATATTGCATTTGCTTTCATTCTAAAGGCAACATCTCCAAAATCAAAAAGATAAAAAGCCATATTTAGAAAATTGAATATTATGGGTTTCAATTGAATATAAATGCTATCATATATTTTAGAGTACATATATCGATATTTTTTATAATTGTGTGACTTATTTATTTTTCTGTACATTTATTAAATTATACAGCATCTACAGAAAAAATAAAAAGCTGCATATCATCTTTTTTCAGGTTTCACAAAGTGAGCTCACCATTGTAAGCAGGACTCAGGCATAAAAGCATTTCCAGTCTTCCAGGAATTCTTTCTTCCTCATCTTGGTCACCCCCTAGCTCAACAAATTCTGTCTTAATATTGTTTAGTCTTGCATGGCTTTTCAACTTCATATAAATGAAATAGTGCATGATGTAGTCATTGGTGCAGGTTGTTTACTCAACATTATGCCTGTGAGATTTATCCAAGTTATTGTGTATAGTCATATGTTATTTATTTGCATCTCTTGTAAGTATTCAATTATGTAAACAACTACAATTTATCCATTCAATAGTTATGGACACCTATTAACTTCCTGTTGGAACAATTAAAAACAAGTTCCTGTGACACTTAGGTTCAAGTTTTTAGTGTATTTAAATTTGGGGATATAAGCCGAGAATTAGAATTACTGAATTGATACATTCAGCTTTATTAGATACTGCCTATGGAGATTTATGAGATTTATAACTATAAAGATTTATCAAGTATTTTTTAAACTTTTCAAAAGAAGTGATTTTTCTCCTCTATATGTTTTTATTTATTTGATGAGTTTTTTAAATCTTTATTTCTTTTCACTGTCCTTGGGTTAGGTTTATTTTTCTTCTATTACTTTTATGAGAATAGAATGTTAGAGTTTTCATTTTCCCCCTCGTTTAATATATGCATTTATAACAATAAGCTTCTAGCTAAGCACTAACTTACTTGCCTCTTCAAAATTTTTTTGTGACCCCATGGACTGCAGCCCACCAGGCTCCCCTGTCCACAGAATTCTTCAACCAAGGTAATACTAGTGTGGGTTGCCATGCCCTCCTCCAGGGGATCTTCCTGACCTATGGATCAAACCTGGGTCTCCTGCATTGCAGACTGATTCTCTACCACCTGAACCACAAGGGAACATCTAGACTGCCCTTTCACCCTACAAAGGGCTGTGTGTGTTTCTGCCAGAGCATTTGCTAACTGTTTCCTCTCCCTAGAATGCTAGCTGAATCCAATCCCTGCTCAAAATCCAGCCTCTATCAAAGACCTGAAGGACAGCAAATTTTCCCTTCCATAACTGATAATTCTGATCACACACTGCCATGTACTGTGGTTTTTTTGTGTCCATTACTCACTCATGCAAGAATATTTCTTCCATATATTATGAATAACGCCACATCCAGGAATATACCATTCATGCTGCTGCTGCTGCTAAGTCACTTCAGTCATGTCCGACCCTGTACGTCCCCATAGATGGCAGCCCACCAGGCTCCCCCATTCCTGGGATTCTCCAGGCAAGAACACTGGAGTGGGTTGCCATTTCCCTCTCCAACGCATGAAAGTAAAAAGTGAAAGTGAAACCGCCCAGTCATGTCCGATTCTTAGCGACCCCATGGACTGAAGCCCACCAGGATCCTACCAGGATCCCATGGAGCCTACCAGGCTCCTCCGTCCATGGGATTTTCCAGGCGAGAGTACTGGAGTGGGTTGCCATTGCCTTCTCCTATACCATTCTAAAAACACTCAAAAATAAAATACTGTTTAAATGACCTAATTTTTACAAAGTAACAAAGAAAATGAATCTACATTCCCTTTCAGGCTGTTGCAGGTACACTGACTAAAGGTTAAAAAGCATTATTAACAGGACAGGTGATCTGAGAATAACTTCTCTGCATTTTACTAATGAAAACACTGTCTGGCTGGAATAAGAGGAGCAGTGAAGGGAGTTCAATGCAGGTGAACTCATGCTGCCCCACCCAACCCTGGCAAGTGCTTATGGTCCCACCCTATCTCCTAAATTGGGAAGAGAGACTTTTAAATCGGCCTCTCGAGAGCTCAAGGAGCCAGGCCCTGGACTGGAGACCAGAGGAGCCTCTCTCAGAGAGGACGGTTTCTCTATCTATCCTTCCCAGGACACAAGGCAGAACTGCTCCTAGAACTTGAACGTGCATGGAGTCCCTGGATTCCAGCCTCTCCTCCTCCCACCACCAGTGTATCCTGATCTTGTCATTTCGTGGTAAGAAATATTGCTACCTTCAACTAAGACATCAGAGCCAGGAGCTGGTTTAAAGATTACCTGGTAATAGCTCATGTTTGGAAATAGATCAACATGTAACATAACGGTAAATGCCACCTTACTTGGAATTGATTTACAGGAAGATTTAGTGACATATGTTCACACTTAATTCAATTATATAGAACAATTTTTTAAAGGTTGAAACTTTATGAGAGAACTCTCCAAATTTGAAATTAATTAGTATTTGGTTTGCTGTAATGAATATTAAGCTAATCCAATTTTTAATAAAATAATAGATGATAATTATATTCTGTAAGCACAAGAATATAGTCTTTTTAGACTACTGAGCATTTTTTAAAAATGCTAGAGTACTGAAATTTTTTGAGAAAAACAGACTAGCAATTTTTTAAAATAACTCACTTTTCTTCTAGTTTGAATCAGAATCTATAATTATTTCACAGACCACTGAGAGTGTTATATAATGGATGTTTTTGTGTATGGGAAGGAATTTGACAAGTTTAAATTCCATACGGTTACCATTCACAAAATGCTTTCAGTTTGCTGTGACGATACTAATCCACAATATTGTTAAGGTGAATATGATCTTTGACATTCATATTTAGGTTTCATATGCTGAAATTGATTTATTAGTCTAAGAGTATTTGGGACTTTTTTGTTTTGTTCAATCTCCCTGTCTTATATTTTTTAAAAATATAGATAAACATTAAATGTATAATTCATACTGGGTCAGCTCTGGTTGACAAATAGCAAATGTGATTAGTGGACAAGGGAAACCATTTCAATACTTAAAGGAATAAATTCTGCTCAAATGACATCTTTTCTGCAGTAGTATGTATTAACTTTCATTCAAATGTATAACAAATACTAAGTGTTTCATTATTCATTTCCCACATCTTCAGTTTTTGCAACTTGACTATAATTTATTCATCCAATTTTTAAGAGAATGGCAACGGAGTTAGGTTAATACAGTGATTCAAGACAAATGCCAAATATGTGTCTTTTGAAACTTATATTCTCCATGGAGAGACTCACAGAAGCTTGGAGCATGGTGATGTATGTGAGTGTGGCACCAAAGTTCTACAGATGGATTCAGATATATAGAGTCAGGCACTTAAAGCAATTGCTTTCAGTCATCTTAGTGATAAGCAGTCACAGATGAGATGGGTGCATTTGAGATGAAAGAGCTGGGTGTAAATTTAAATCAAATCCAAAGCCTGACATTTACCTCATTTTGGTTGGAGAGGAAAGGAATATATTTAGGGCTGAGAAACAAATTTAAATACTGAAGATGAGTTGAACAGAGTTAAAAATTCTGTAAGAGAATCTTCACTTAGATTCACTGTAGAAAAATAGTTGATGACTGCTTCATATATTTGTAGTTAGTTAAGTAGAAGACTTCTTTAATTATGGACTGATGGAAGATTAACATGTGAAGATAAAGGACGGTTGTTTGATTGCTTAATTATGACAGACAATCAAGAAGGGGGCCCATAATGATAAAGAAGTATGCATAGTGTTCTAGGTCTAGTCAGTATAAATCACACAACACATAGAGTAGATAGAACACTGTGATAATTAAAAACAAAATCTACTGAATCCTACTGAACATAATCTATAGCAAAACATAAGCTTCTGCTTACCATAAACCACTGCAAATTTAGACTTTGCAAAAAAATGTATTTTTAAATTATGAATGTGCCCTTTCATATAAAATATCACCACTATCCTTTAATAGGTATGTCAGAAAAAAGCAGACCAATGAAACAAGAAATAATCAGATACACTGATGTAACATTTTAGTTGGCTATTGAGAATCTTGAGGAATTTTCCCAAACCCAAAAGTGTGCATTAGAAATGATTATTCCATGATAGTTTCTAAAAATAATTTTAAACAATAAACGAAATAGTTTGGATGGAGTTTCTTTTTTTTTCCTTTTAAACTATGCACAACACCTAAGGAAGGACTTACAGGTAATATCCAACCAACTTCTTTCACAAGGCAGAAGGCGTTCATGGCTTGGACATTGACCTTCATGATAAATGTGGCTGGAGGCAGGGGAGATGATAATGACCAACACTCCGCAGTAGTTTTGACTGTGGACTCCGCTTCAGCCGTTTGTTTGAAATGGGAAATTAGGAGAATTTTTGTTAATTGAAACAGTGGAGTCTGCAGCAATTCCTGAAAGTGATCGGTTTGATTTTAGCTAAGGTTTCCTATAGTAAAGAACACCCCTCACCTAACTAGAAAAATATAGATCTATCATCTCTGGCCATTGAAAAATATTTTCCCATCAAAAGTAGATACTTTTGAAAAAAAATTATTTTCTCATTGGCCCAAAATACCTCTTATTTAGAAACAAGGACTTTTCTTACTGAAAGAAGATATTTTTGAAATATTTAATGTAACATTCTTCTAGTCACATTCAAAAGTTTATTACTTCTGCTTTCTGTTATCTACTTTCTGTCAGGTTTGCAGGTCATAAATTCATCCTGTGTATGTTCTACTTTTGTCATTCCTCGAAATGAATAATCACAAAAGGAATTTGTCATTACAAATGTAAAGAACTGTGAAGTGAATCTGCCACAGTCTCACAGATTCTGGCAGAAAATAGGTAATTCCTGGGCCACAAAAAACGGAGTTTATTATTCCCTGAACAATAGGCAGCATTCTTTTATATTTACACTGGCTTCTACTTGCCTCCCAAGTCCCATTACAACAACCTGGAAGTAAGCCCAGTTGTACACTGCACTTAGAGTGGATAGGTGGATTTGTATCCAAGCTGAGGAGCTCCAAGGTTAAGAAAAATCTCCTTTTTATGAGAAGGTTCCTAGCGAAGTTGCCCAAACTTTGCCAAAGACAGAGCTATTATCTTTATCAGACTCATCAGAAAGCACATCTGCATTCTATCCACAAAGGATATTTCTATCTTCCAAGGCTCTTCGCTGTACAAACGTCCTTGACAATAGAGCTGGCATCCAAAGCTATGACAGGGAATATACACACATCATTGAAAATTGCCTTTGAAATAAGCAAAAATCAAAATATTTGAGAATTAACTAAGAGATAAAACAGTAGAGAGGACTGCCCAGATAAAAATGTAAAAATCAGATAGAAGAAGAAAACTAATCCCACAGGCATTGCAACACTGAGTGGTAGTCATTCTCTAGCTTCTCAGTAGCAGCTTTCTTCCTATGGCTTTTTAAAGTTCTCTTGTTTCTTCTACATTGCCAGAATATCCAAGGGAGTCTTCTGCTCCGTTGATCTTTTATTTAATCCATTAGTCATACTAAAAGTATCAACAGATACCATTTATCACCATTGAAATATTTTGTGACTAATAACACACTAAATGGTGTAGATGTTATAAACCAAAATAATACTAATCTCGATCATTTTTCAAAGGACACAAATGGCAACCCACTCCAATATTCTTGCCTGGAGGATTCCAAGGACAGAGGAGTCGGGTGGTCCACAGTCCATGGGGTTGCAAAAGAGTCAGACATGACTGAGTGACTAGCACTTATTTTCCTGAAAAAAATAAAATAAAATACAGTTACAGGAAGATAGACATAAACATTAGAGAATATACACAGAATAAAATGAATTCATATAAAATAGAAGCCACATAAAACAAGTTCTCATTAAGTCATAAATTATTACTTTATTTTTTTCAGAGAATTTTTTACAATAATCCTAAACAAGGTTTTTTGTTTCAGTTGGAGACATTACCTGTTTCTCTTGGCTTGAGTTTGCTATAGATTTGTAGCTCCAACTAAAATATATGGTCTATTTAACCTTCATCAGCCTTATTGCAACGTTTCCCCATGGTGCCCCAGAATAGATTTTCTAAAATTTACAGCCACTCTGTTCTTGGTGTATTGAAACTGGCACAGTGTACAATATCTCAAACAGTAATTCCTTTTGCCTAACAGTACAGACCTAAAGTGAAACAAATTCATTGTCCCAGTCAAGCATGACCTCTCAGGCAGCTCATGACTAACTGAAAGTTCCTGTGGCTTTGTGTTTCTCCCACCATGGCCAGTGATTTGTAACAATATTCTTCTTGGTTTTATTTGTAATGGACTTAACAATAAACAAAAGAAAAATATTTGCTTTTTATGTTTTCAGAGGTTCTGATGGAGAGTTTATAATATTTCATTTATATTAACATTTGGCACAAGTATATTTTGCCCTTAAATAGAAAGCTATCACATTCAGTAAATTCCACCCACCACTCCTGTTTCTCTAAGTGTGTTTGTTTGTTGTTTCCCCTTTGTAGTTAATCGGTCTTTATGTTTTCTTGCCCTTTGGTCTCTAGATTATTATCAAGAATGTTGAATACCTATTTTGTTTTTCAATTTCTGAAAATAAATATTAATGTAATTTTTGGTGGATTGATTTCTACATTGCTAAAATAACTATATTATCTACACAGTATGAATTCACAGAATAGTAGATCTTGCTTTCTGTTGTCTCAATCTGAATTTAAGGGACTTTATTAATAATCCCTGAAAACCTCTTACAGATATCTCAAATGTCTACATCTACACTGTTTTAGATTAAAAACAAAATAGAAAAATAAAGGAACCCAACTTATTAATCAGTAATTCTATTTGAAAACAATGTCAACAATATAGATGTTTCCTTTTTGTCTTATTCCCTGTTTTTTACCTACTTCATTTTGTTTGATTTGTGTATTCTTCCTCAATGATTGATTTCAGAATATTGATTGATTACTTCCAATACATTAGACAATGTGATACATAGTGAGCATACAATCTGGGCAGTAAAGACATGATCCTTTCCTTCTTCTAGCTTACACTGAAGTGGAGGGGGAAAAAATGACAAAATAAACAAATACAATGCAGGAAAGCATGTTCTAGAGGTTCTATAGCAGTGTGTACTAGTTTTCAAAGGTCAGCAAAGAGAAGTCTAGACTAAGATCTGAAGACTGAAAAATTCAGTGTCCCACTCACCTCTCTTTCTCCTTTATCATCACATAATCCTCCTTTTTAATATTATTACCATTGACATAGTGTCTATATTTGAATCTCTACAATACAATTATGAGAGACAGATTTTATTTTATTGGGCTCCAAAATCACTGTGGACAGTGACTATAGCCATGATATTTAAAAAAAATGCTTGCTTCTTGGAAGGTAACCTAAGGCAAATCTAAACAGCATATTCAAAAGCAGAAACATTACTTTGCCTACAAAGATCCAAATAGTCAAAGCTATGGCTTTTCCAGTAGTCATGTACAGGTCTGAGAGCTGGACCATAAAGAAACCTGAGTGATGCTTTTGAACTGTAGTTCTGGAGAAATTGCTTGAGAATCCCTTGGACTGCAGGAGATCAAACCATCAATCCTAAAGGAAATTAACCCTGAATATTCATTGTAAAGACTGATGCTGAAGCTCCAATACTTTGGTCACCTGAAGTGAAGATCTGACTCACTGGAAAAAAACCCTAGTGCCGAGAAAGATTGAGGGTGATGGGATAAGGGAGTGACAGAATATGAGATGGTTAGATAGCGTCACTGACTCAATGGATGTAAATTTGGGCAAACTTCAGGAGATAGTGAAGGACAGGGAAGGCTGGTGTGCTACAGTCCATGGGGTTGCAAAGAATTGGATATGACTTGGTGACTGAACAATAGCAATCATTATTTTGTTATTGTTGTTGTTCAGTCACCAAGCCATGTCTGACTTTTCACAACCCCATGGACTGTAGCACAATAGACTTCCCTGTCCCTCACCATCCCTCAGAGTTTGCCCAAGTTCATGTGCAGTGAATCGGCGATGCCATGCAACCATCTCATCCTCTACTGCCTTCTCCTTCTGCCTTCAATCGTTCCCAGCATCAGGATATTTTTTCAGTGTGTCAGCTGGTTGCATCAGGTGGCCAGAGTGTTGGAGCTTCAGCTTCAGCATCCTTTCAGTCCTTCCAAAGAGTATTCAGGGTTGATTTCCTTTAAGACTGATTGATTTGATCTCCATACTTTCCAAGGGACTCTCAAGAATCTTCTCTAGCACCACAGTTTGAATGCATCAATTCTTCAGAGTTCTGCCTTCTTTATCGTTCAGCTCTTACATCCATATAAGACTATATGACCCTTTATCAGCAAAGTGATGTCTTTGCTTTTGAACACACTGTATAGGTTTGTCATAACTTGCCTGCCAAGAAGCAATTGTCTACTAGTTTCATGGCTGCGCTGACCATCTTCAGAGACTTTAGAGCCAAAGAAGAGGAAATCTGTCACTGTTTCCACCTTTTCCCCTTCTATTTGCCATAAAGTGATGGGGCTGGATGCCATGATCTTATTTTTCTTAAATATTGAGTTTTAAGCTGGCTTTTTCACTTTCCCCCACCCTCATCAAGAGGCTCTCACATTTCATTTTTCTGCCATTAGAGTGGTATCATCTGCATATTTGAGATTGTTGATATTTATCCCAGAAATCTTGTTTCCAATTTGTATTCCAGCCCAGAATTTTGCATGATGTGCTTTGCATATAAGTTAAATAAACAGAGTGAAAATAAACAGCCTTGTCATACTCTTTTCTCAATCCTGAACAAGTCAGTTGTTTCATACAAAGTTCTAACTTTTGCTTCTTGACCTGCATACTCATTTTTCAGTAGGCAGGTAAGATGGTCTGGTATTCCCATCTCCTTAAGAGTTTTCCAGTTTATTATGATCCACATGGTCAAAGGCTTTAACATAGTCAATGAAACGAAGGTAGATTTTTTTTTTCTGGAATTCTCTTGCTTTTGCTACGATTCGGAAAATGTTGACAATTTGATCTCTTGCTCCTCTGCCCGTTCTAAACCCAGCTTGAACATCTGGAAGTTTTCCATTCATGGCATGCTGAAGCCTAGCTTGGAGAATTTTGAACATAACCTTACTAGCATGGAATATGTGTGCCATTGTCTGGTGGTTTGAGCAATGTTTATTAGTGCCTTTCTTGAGAATTGGGTTGAGGATTGACCTTTTCCAGTCCTGTGGGCACTGCTGGGTTTTCCAAATTTGCTGACATATTGAGTGCAACACTTTAATAGCATCATTTTTCAGGATTTTAAATAGCTCTGCTGGAATTTCATCATCTCCTCTAGCTTTATTGGCAGGAGTGCTTCCGAAGGCCCACCAGACTTCACACTCTAGGATGTCTGGCTCCAGATGAGTGATCACACCATGGTGGTTATTTGGGTCATTAAGATATTTTTTGTGCAGTTCCTCTGTGTATTCTTTCAATCTCTTCTTGATCTCTTCTGTTTCTATACAGTCTTTACCATTTCTGTCCTTTATTGTGCCCATCTTTGGATTAAATGTTCCTTTGATATTTCCACTTTTCTTGATGATATCTCTAGTCTTACCCTTTCTGTTGTTTTCTTCTATTTGTTTGCATTTGTCATTGAAGAATGCCTTCTTGTCTCTCCTTGCTATTCTCTGGAATCCTGCATTTAGTTGTGTCTACCTTTTCCTTTCTCCCTTGCTTTTTATTTCTTTTCTCAGTTATTTGTAAAGCTTCCTTAGACAACCACTTCACCTTCTTGCATTTGTTTTTCTTTGGAAAACAAAAACAACCATTATTATTTGTTTTATTTAAATATATTTATTCATGTCTCATTTCATAATCACTAAACTCCTGAGACTTTAAGCAAAACTCAAAGTATACAATTCTTAATCTGTGATTAGTTTTAAAATGGAAATATAACTTACTTACATTTTTCTTTTAGAATATTTGTCAGGGTGGATACTGCAAATATTTAATTCATGTATACCAATTGGATACAACTACATACAAGCAATTTATAATGTTTCAACATTTGAATAATATAGGAATTCTTTGCCATAAATGTCAGGGGAAACTGGCTTTCCATTTGATAACATACTTCATAGTCATGTAGTACCTCTCTCTATATAATCTTATCTATAAGAATAACTTTTCAATTAGGCAAGCACTAGATGTTTATTGTAAGAGTTTTGTAGCTAGAATTTGAAATATATTACAAACAATTATCCTTGCCAGAAAAAAGCTATAGATAGTTTGATATTTTACAGTTGTAGTTAGTTTATAATGGATATATGTATGTTTATAGATGTAAATTTTTGTGTATATATGAGTGTGTGTGTGTGTATATATATATATATATATATATTTGTATATGCCTTCCCAGATAGTGCTAGTGGTAAAGAACCTACCTGTCAATGCAGGAGACATAAGAGACATGGGTTTTATCCCCAGGTTGGGAAGATCCTCCGGAGGAAGGCATGACAACCCACTCCATGGAGAAATCAATGGACAGAGAACCCTGGCATACATCCATAAGGTCAGAAAGAGTCAGACACAACTGAAGTGACTTAGCATGCACGAATATATATGTGTATATACACACACAGATAATTTACATATGACACTTACACAACTTTTCCATAATAAACTTAATAGTTGTATAGTATTTCACTGGAGGAATTTTTCTATAAAATTAGTAAATAATTTTGTACACTGTAGATATTTTATTTCTAGCAATTCTGACTGAATTAAATGTTTTTACATGACTCTTTCATTTTGTTATGATACATTCTTCAGATTGGTTAATGAGATAAAAGAGAAAACTTAAACTATATGATATAGCCAAAGGTCTCAATTTTGAACATTTTATTTTTAATCCTATTTTGCTAACTTTCACTACTTCTAATCAAGTATTTAAACTAATGCAAAGAATTTTTATTTCTGATGAGTTAAAATTGTAGTTGAATTAATCAATTAAGAGTGACACCACCACTTCTTATACAATGTGCTTAGTCACTCAGTCATGTCCAATGCTTTGTGACCACATGAGCTGTAGCCCCTGAGGCTCCTCAGTCCATGGGGATTCTCCAGGCAAGAATACTGGAGTGGGTTTCCATGCCCTCCTCCACAAGATCTTCTCAAGCCAGGGATCAAACCCAGGTCTCTCACATTGCAGGTGGATTCTTTGCCATCTGAACCACCAGGGAAGCTCAAGAATACTTGAGTGGGTAGCCTATCCTTTCTTCAGGGGATCTTCCTGACCCAGGAACCAAACCAGGGTGTCCTGAATTGAAGGTGGATTCTTTACTAGCTGAGCTACCAAGGAAGCCCTTCTCATACAATAACCTGAAGGAAAACAGACATCTAGTGAGATAATCTCTCATTCTGAGATATCTGATCAGATATTAGTCTAAATACTCTGAGACCTAGATCCAGTCTAGGACTACATCACTGGATATTCTTTGTCTTAGTTAGGGCTGCCATTACAAAATACCAAAGACTGGCTTGCACAACTGAAATTTATTTCTCACAGTTCAAGAGTCTGGAAGTCCAAGATCAGGGTACCAGCATGATTGGGTTCTAGTGAGGGCTCTCTTTTTGGCTTGAAGATGCCCACATTCTCCCTGTGTTCTAACATGACAGAGAAAAAAGAGAGAGAGAGAGTGGAAACAGCTTTCTGGCCTCTCCTTATTAGGACACAGATCCCATCATGTCTATGCTACCCTCATGATTGCTCTAAACCTAATTACATGCCCAAAGTCCCATCTCCAAAAGCTAACACTTTGGGAACCAGGGCTTCAACATAGGAATTTGGGGAGGAAGGACTCAGTTTAGGCCATAGCATCCTGCTTCTTCAGATCATCCAGCTGAAAATCACCCACCCAGACGCCTCTAGTGGTAGCACAAAGACAGTGACCCTGTGGTACAGGAGGAGCCACCACTAACATATATCATGAGCCATGAGCCACCTGCATACCAAGTTGGACCATTTGACTGTTAAGAATCAATTGCTCAAAGAAAAAGTATGGGAAAATGGGCAGAGGATTACTTGAAGGTACTGTTTCTTTCTTCATTTTCTCATTTTCTGTTTTAAGAATCTCAATGAGCATATCAAGAAAAGTGTTTCTTTGCCTTTATTCTTCAGATTTGTTCAACAATCATTGGAAATGCCAAACTCAGTCCTGTATTTTGTCTCTGAAGTTGGCAAGAAAGCTTGAGTTGAGACATCACCTTTCTCTAGCACAAATGACTTGTGCTCTATCTGCATCTCATTACCTTATCAGAAGTCCTTTAAAATGGATTTTTTAAAAGGATACAAATGAATGTATTTACAAAACTGAAATAGACTCACAGACATAGAAAACAAATTTATGGCTACCAAAGGGGAAAGTGTTAGTCATTCAGTTGTGTCTAACTCTTTGTGACCCCCATGGACCTGAGCTCCTCTGTTCATGGAATTCTCCAGGTAAAAATAGAGGAATGGGTAGCCATTCCCTTCTCCAAAGGATCTTCCCAACCAAGGGATTGAACTCAGGTCTCCTATAATGCAGGCAGGTCCTTTACAGACTGAGCCACCAAAGGGGAAGAAAGGTATAAATGAGCAGTTTGGGGGTAAAGTATATTCACTATTATATATAAATAGAGGCTTCCCAGGCAGCACAAGTGGTAAAGAACCCATCTGCCAATGCAGGAGACATAAGAGATGAGGGTTCAATTCCTTGGTTAGAAAGATTCCCTGGATGAAGGCATGACAGCCCACTCCAATATTCTTGCCTGAAGAATTGCATGGACAGGGAAGCCTGGCAGGTTATAGTCTATAGGGTCACATCAAAGCAACTTAGCACAGCACAGCATATATACATAGATAAGCAACAAGGACCTACTGTAGAGTACAAGGGACTATACTCAACATCTTATAATAACTTATAATGGAAAATAATATTAAAAAAGGAATATATATATATATATATATATATATATATATTCAAACTGAATCACTTTGCTGTTATACCAAAAACTAACACAACACTGTAAATCAACTGTATTTCAATAATACAGTTTATTTAAAATGTAATGCTTCAGCTTTCTACAGAGACTTTTAATGATATTTGGATTAAGTCAGCTAATCTGAAGAATTTATGACTTGTTCTCCTCCTTCAAAGAAGTCTTTCCTCCAAGCACATTTGTCATAGTACCATTCTCAAAATCCAGCACAGCATATACTTCTAAGCCCAAGTAAAAACACATGCACAGTTTCCAGGGAAATTCAATATTTGTTCTCTTTTTATAAAATCTATATTGGAATACAGTTGATTTACAATGCTGTGTTTCACATGTACAGCAAAGTGAACCAGTTATACATCTACATATATACATTCTTTATTAAGATCCTTTTATCTTATAGACCATTACAAATAATTGGGTAGAATTCCCTGTGCTATACAAAAAAAATTTTTTAATTATTTTTTTATCCATTATAGTTCACTTTTTGGTGGTTATATCACTGGGGTAATACCTTCCTTTTTTAAACAAAAATTATAGAAGTAACCTGATTAAGAACATTAGCAATATAAATGTAGTATTTTATTATTTTCAAACACTTTCATGGGGAATAATATTTTTGACATTGACATCAGCTCTGTGAGATTTGAAAATAATTGTTCTCACATTATGAATTAAAAAATAGAGGCATATTAAGGACATAGTGTGTCTTTAAGCCCATAAATATTAAAAGAAAAAGTCAGAAATTGAATTAGGGATATTTAAATAAAGGCTTAAAAAAATCGTACTCTTGACAGTACTCCATAGGGCTTTCCTTCATTATCAGCAGTTTCATGCATTTATATTTTCACTAATTTATTGAAATTAAAAGAAAATTAGAAATATATTTGCCTGGAGAATCTGAAATCACTATGCACAATCATACCCCCAAAATGTCTGTATTTCTTTTATAATAGCCATGGAGTCCTTGTATTTTCACAAGTCCATTTCCACTTTTTGGAATAACTAGGCTTATATAAAGTAGTTCATTAGTATCTGAATTTTATGCTTATATAATATAATTGCCTCACTGTAATTAGCAGGATGCTTATTTTTGCCTGAAGTTAGATGTTTCATTTTTCTTCCTTTTTGACTCTTGGGTCAGAGATACAAAGTTAAGAAGAAATTTATATAATTATCCTGTGTGTTTCAAAAGTTCTAGAATGTCTAATCAATTTAAGTCATGAAATAGTTTTTTCTCTTTCATCAAAATCTGTAAATTCAGGAAAATATAAAGCCCTTCCAACATAATTCAATCAGAAAATCATCTTTTATTTCACTCTTCCTAGCCTAGTTCTCATTATCAATATTCTTAGCCTATAGTAAAAAATTAATTAAAATTTTATTTTAATTGCTACATTGCTGGCATTTTAAAAAGCAAGACCTATTTTAAACAATTTTACAACTTTTGTTTCCAACCTCACTTCATTCTTGCATTCACTTATCAAATACTCATTCTATTCCACTATGTAATTGAATAGAAAGATAAATAGGGCATGTCCTTGTTTTGCCTCTCTATATTACAGATTCTAAATGAGCAGGAAAAATAGCCACAGTAGAATATAATAAATGCTATAATAGAGGGGTGTATGTGGTACTTCCATAACACAGAGGATGAGGAGGACACACTCCATCTTCAGATGGATTGGTTGTCAGGGGAGTTTTCCTAGAGAAGGTTGCTTTCAATCAGAATTCTGTAGTGTTTGAAAAGGTTTTCCAGATGTACCAGATAGGAAATAGGGAAACAGCACAAAAAATCAGATATTTTAAAGTGCAAGGATTTTTCATGCAGAATGAGTAAAACATTATTTAAAGAAAAGGAAAGTAAAGGTTATGGGCCAGGTGGCTTAGCTGGAGAAGAACTTTTAAATGTTAAATTTGAAAGGGACATTGAGATATGGATGAACTGTGGGCAACAGAGTAGGGCAGAACTTGGCTTGAATCCTGCTTCTAGCCTGTAATGACTGTTTCACCTTGGACAAATTACTTGACAGCTCAAAGACATGGTTTCCATATTGAAATATGGGCTTAAGCTAATATATTCATATCCCTTTATGGATTTTTCAGGTTTAAGTAAAATAACAAAATTTATGTGATGAACACAGTGCCTAATTGTACTCAGTTTTCAATGCTATTGTTACTTGTTTTGCTTTAATATTATTAGGTTTTTTCCATCTTTCCAGCAGCTGTGTAGAGGACTCACTGGGACAGGAAGATGCTGCAGGCTGAGGAATCTCTTCATAGAATCTCTTCATATAGTACAATCATCCAGTGTATAGAACAAAGTTAGCAAAATAACAATATTTATAACAAAAGAAGAAACAGTATCTGAATTGATTGAGTGCCTCATAGCAGGACCTAAATATATTCAGATATTATTGACTGAGTGGCTGAGCATGCACACACACACACACACACACACACACACACACTATATATATATATATACACACACACACACACACACAAACACACACACACACATATACACATATACAGAGAGATAGAGCCAGAGAAGCATAAAAGCAGAGAAAGACAGACAGAAAGGGACAAACAGAGGACAGAGACAGACAGAGAGGGAGGGAAAGACAGATTTATTTTAAGGAATTGGCTTTTTTGATTGTGGGGGCTAGAAAGTCTGCAATCTGTAGGGTAGCAAGCAGGCTAGAAACACAGAAGAATTTCTGTCACAGTTTCTGGCAGAATTCCTTCTCCTTCAGAAAGCCTGTTTTGGCTCCCAAGGCCTTTAACTGATTGGCCTTCACATTATGCAAGATTCTGCTTTATTCAATATCCACTGATTAGAAATGTTGATCACATCTAAAAACATGACTTCCCCGCAACATCCAAACTGGTGTTTGACCAAACAACTGGACAGCATAATCTACCCAAGGTGACATGTAAAATTAACCATCACCATAGGGCTGATGAAACCAAGATTATTATGTTTAATTTATAATATGTGATGCCCAGTCCTGGCGAGATCTGATGCTGGGAAAGACTGAAGGCAGGAGGAGAAGGGGGATGGCAGAGGATGAGATGGTTCGATGGCATTAACGGCTAGATGGACATGAGTCTGAGCAAGCTCCAGGAGTTGGTGATGGACAGGGAAGCCTGGCGTGCAGAAGGCCATGGGGTCGCAAAGAGTCAAACGCTACTGGACAACTGAAATGAACTGAATGATAATATGTGAAATATCCAAGAGTCTGTGGCAAGTTGAAGTTGACATTCAAGCCCCAGTGTATCTGATTCCATACTCAGCATGAGTTACCCATATGTGGTACCATCTCCTAATAGAAGATATGAAGGAGAGAAAGCATGCGTGAGCCATGTCTATATGTGGAAAATGAGGAAACAATTGTTTTCTATACTTTATTTTAAATCGTTAAGTGGTTGGTAGAGCGAATCTGTTAAGTAATGATTGTGGAGGGTGAAGAAATGGTCTATTTTGAATCAGGTAAGTTTTAGTCTTAGAGGACCTTAAGATCAACATGGTACTTCTCTAAGTAAAATTTTCCATGAAAAAGAAACATCATTGTTCCTTGTCTCTTTCCTTTTCAAATGTCATCCATGCTGCATGAAATGTCTTTCCACATTTACCCACGCAAAACACACAACTCCTCCAAATTTTAGATGAACTAGAGTCTTCTTTGGGAAGCCTTCTGTGAATTTCCGGGCACACATAGTCATGGTTCCCTGTGCTTTTGTAGGACATATCTCTGTTAATGCTGGCACTCTCTACAGTGACCTGGAGGTGAGGACCCAGTTTCGAATACCCAGAAACTAACAAAATGCTAGGACTCCATCACCAGGCAATGAATCACTGCTGAATGAATATAGATTAGCCTTCTCATTTTATTTATATCAATATGCCTATGGTTGTTCTGGCGTATAAGATACTATGACAGCTTTATAGATCCTCTTAAATATCCAGCTTTAAATATGAACTACTAGGTGGACTGTTCTGCAAAGTACAACTGACTGTAAATGTTGTTCCTGGACTCAATCATATCTCTCTCTGTTTGGCTAGTTTCAGCACTGACTCCAAATTAGGTATCATTCTTATGGCTATATATTTATGTGACTAAATGTGTTAGAAAAAAATACCATTGGTACCTGTCAGTGTTGATTATGGTGAAACTTGAACTAAACCTAAAAACAATTTAAAGACCTAACAGAAACAGTATGTATCACCTTACCATACCAGCATTTTAAAAGATTTTAATTTCTCTCATATTGAAACAGGCAAGCAAATTAGCCTTATATACAGTATTTTCCTTTTTCTGGCTTGTAACCCATGTGTTCCTTCATTGTATTTTGTTTCTTATTTTTGAGTGAGGTGGAGGGGGTCAAGTTATTTCGTTGAGGGGTTAAATAATCCTATGCTACAACTTAAGATTTCACAATCATATAATTGATGTCAATTCTAACCATTGCAATTTAGTTAATGACGGTGACTTTAGAAGCATATCCTGCTTCCCTTGTGGCTCAAACAGTCAGGGATCTTCTTGCAATTCAGGAGACCCAGGTTTGATTCCTGGGCTGGGAAGAACCCCAGGAGAAGGGAATGGTAATCCACTCTAGTATTCTTGCCTGGAGAATTCCATTAACAGAGGAGCCTGGTGGGCTATAGGTCACGGGATCGCAAAGAGTCAGACGTGACTAAGTCAGACATGAGCCGCTAACACTTCCTTTTCACTTTAGAAGTATATACTCTGCTCAAACTATATTGGACCTGAATCTGTTTTGAAGGAAGAGCAAGTCCATGTGAAAGCTGATTTTTACATTCGCTTCTGAGGCTCTGAAATTCCATCTGCCTGTGCGGCATTGGGCCCCATCACAAGTAGGTCAGACTCTTTCAAGAGCACATAGGTGTTTAGTAATTGTGCCTGGCAGGTTGCACACACAGCACACACATCAATGACTGAACATAGGTCTCTTCTCTCAGCTAAAGCCAACTTCTTATTCGTGTTTGCCTCTGTAAATGGTTTGGGGCCAAAAATAAATAGATAAGCAGAGACATTGATTAATGAAGACACATTGGATGTATAGATAGAATTATGTTTTATATTATCTTAAATTTGACTAATGTTGGCATATAAAATCCAATAAAAAACAAAATATTCACTAACTTGCATTAAATAATCAATTCATTTTAAATAAAAATGCACAGATATGTTAATTTATGACAACTTAATTTAAAAAAGCATAGAAAAATCTTTTTAGATAGAAGAATGCTTTTGATTTAAAATAGTAGGCAGAGTATTCTAATGTATTGACTTAGTCACATTTGACCTAAACTGATGTAGGTGAAATATTTGTGTCTGTATCCTTTTATTCTTTCACTGATTCCTTGTGTAACATGTGTGGTTGATTTTAAGCTTCTCAATAAACTGAATTGCTAACTTAATAACAATCTGTGAAATAATAATGCAAAATATTTTCTATTCAGATCAAAACCTCACATTTTCTCTGTTATGTTAAATCATTCAATTATGTGGATAACTCACAAATTATAATTAGGTTATTATATCCACCTCTTAAAATGAATGTACTTATTTGGATTAGGAGGTCTTGTTCTTAATCTCCTTTTAGTTTTTAAGAGTCAAGACATTTGTATTAACTTCTAGGAGGAAGCTCTTAAAGAGTGCCTTCCGGAAGCTTCTAAGAAGCCAGCCTCTTCTCTCATCTCAGCTGTATGTACCTTTGGGCACTTTAAGGTGCTTTACATAGTCTGCTGATACTGTCCTCGTTTCTTTCTCTTCTATATTTACATAGCATAATTTAACAAGCATTTAGTGAGTGTCCACTAGGTGTCAGACAATCTCCTAATCATTGCAAGAAACAATCTTCAATTTGTGAAAAGGAGACAAGGAAGAAGATTGTATGAAAAAGAGGTGATTTCTGCAATTTTCTCTTTGAAAATGTTGATGTAGGCTACTTCTTAAACACTTCACAACTGGAGCTGACTTCACAATTGATTTAATTATGACACTATTTCTTTAAAAAGTGGTTTTGAGAAACAAATTAGTGCACAAGGTAATGATTCTCTTTAAGACTCATTTGTAGAAGATGCCACATTGTTCACACAGAAGAAAATATAAAGAAGTTTGTAAATAATCTTGTTTTAGTCATTCATAAAGCATTGGTGGAACATTCACATAAAGGGAGATTATGGGCACAATTTCTGTGAAAAAAGGCAAATAAAAATATGATTCCTATCCTCAAGAAATTTATACTTAAGGAAAGTAAATTAGCATCACAATCACATTCAGAAATGCAAGTTGGAATGTGAATTCTACATACTCAATCAGCAAAACCAGAACTTAGGTGATAGTATAAAGTTTGATAATCCATTTTTACACCTTTGGACAATTTTTACATCAAAAAGATAAGTAGCATGAACTATAAAATTCTGTTTATTTAACTAAGCATATGCAATCTTAAAACAAAAATGAAAATTCAAATTCAACAAATGAATTTGTTGGGTGCTTGACAATGTATTATAAAAGAGGTCTATTTTTCTTTCCCTTATGCAATACTGTTTTGAAAATACTTTGGCATGCTCTAACTGAAAAGAAACTGTAAGGTAAAAGCAATTACTTTATAAAATAATTTTTAAATTCTATACAGTCCATGAAATTCTCCAGGCTAGAATACTGGAGTGGGTAGCCATTCCCTTCTCCAGGGGATCTTCCCAACCCAAGGATGGAACCCAGGTCTCCTGCATTGCAGGCGGATTCTTTATCAGCTGAGCCACCCGGAAAACCCAATTTATAAAGGTTGTCCATTAAAATAAGGTGAATATTTTAAACTGATACAAAATCCTATACATATAGGAATTCACATTATTTTGTGAAAAGAAAAATTTAATCTCCAACTTCATATCCAAAGATATCTCTCTGAAGATTTTTGTTATTATATTCATCCTAAAATCTCCATCTCCTGTCTCCATTCTGTTTAATTCTATGGGTTTACCTTGCTCCTTTAGTCTCATTGTGAAAGTTTTTCCCCATATTTGCTGACTCATTTAATATATTATTATTATTATTATTATCAATATTTACTATTTGAGAATCCTACCTCTGTTGTGATTTGCTGTGGTTGTTCCCAGGTGTCATATAAAATGAACATTATGTACTGCTTCTACTGAGAGAATAGGCCAGGGCCATTTCTTTTGGATATGAGCTATTCCCTGTCTCCTGGGTGTAATGAGCTCCCAAGAAACTTCCTCCATCTCTTCATTCTCAGGGCTGACACTCACTACTTCAGCTCAAGATCAAGTGCCACTACTGCTAATTCTGAGTGGAAAAGGGAGGGACTTAAACAGTCTAGTTCTTCCAAATCTATTTTTCCCATTAGTCACCTTGACAACAAATGCTTCCAAGTCCATTGCCGCATCTTGCATGCATTGACTCAACTTGGCACACAGATGCTGCTTCTATTACTTTTGAAGCAATCATCTATTGTACAAGTTCTGGGAAGTGGAAATATGGTACAAGTTTCTTCAGGCTTGAGATCTGAGTCTGTCTATTTTCCAAATTCTAGGGTTTCCATCAGTATTTTTGTCAAGAGATATCAACTTTCTTGTTTTGCTGAATTTCTATAGATTTATTCTCTTTTTGTGAAATCATCTTTTTGGTCCATACCTGAGATGGTAAATGAAAGAGAGAGTGTATTTTTCTCACTTCATTATTTTGTCCCAATATTTTAACAGTCTCCACTTTGCTATTGTCTGTGTTGTAGGTTTGTATTTTTTTCAATGCCTTACATATTGTACTTTTTTACATGATTTTTAACTTTAATACAGAGATTTTTACTTGAAAATGTGCTTCTTTCCTTAATTCTTTCTTTGTTTTTCTCAGGAAATGGCAGCAACATTTCCCTATTCCTTACACCAAACTGCAAAGTCCTTGTTTTCTCTTTGAAACCTATTCCCTCGTGTTAACTAACCACTGAGATTTTCTCTTTTTAAAAGAAAAAAAAAATGTATTCATTTGGTGCACTGGGTCTTAGTTTCATCACGTGGGATCTTCCATCGTATGTGGGATCTTTAGTTGCAGCACAAGAGATCTGGGCCAGAGATCAAACCCACATCTCCTGCCTTGGTAGCACAGAGTCTCAGCCACTGAATCACCAGGGAAGTCCCCACCTGAGGTTCCTAATCTATGTAACTGTTCTTTTCTTCCTGATGTGTGTGTGTGTGAGTGCTCAGTCACTTCAGTCCTGTCTGACTTTTTGTGACCCTATGGACCACAGCCCACCGGGATTCTCTGTCCTTGGGATTCTCCAGGCAAGAGTACTGGAGTGGGTTGCCATTTCCTCCTCCAGAGGGTCTTCCTGACCCAGGGATCGAAACCGCGTCTCCTGTGTCTCCTGAAGGATTCTTTACCACTGAGCCACAGGGAAAGTCCCTTTTTTCCTGACATTTTTATGTTAAATATTTTCAAATTTTCCCTCACTCTTTATTCCCACTTTCACCTTTGGTTCCACATCCATCATTTCCTGACTGGCCTACTGCATTTACCTCAGTGGCCATGGCCTTTTTAACATGCCTAACTAATCAGCTTATTTCACAGCACATAAAATTACTTCTAAAATAGAAATCAGATGTGTTTTCCCACAAACCCCCAGTGGATCTGGAGAATGACTTGTCATCCCAGATGGAGCAAAAGATTCTTCATGATTTTCTGCTCATCTCTCTGGTGTTTGGAATTCATTAAATTTGGAGTCTTCTCCATCCCTGCTCTGTTCTGGATGCTCTTTCTTGTACGCTGACTGTCTCTCCATCAAGATATCTTGCAACCCTAGCGTATAAAAGGATACCTCTTCTGAAAGATATCTCTAAATATTTCTTGAGTACATATTGATTACAGAAACCAAATTCTGAACCAATGGATTATTGCTGCCATTATCTAAAGTTTCCCCGTTTTTGTTTTTTCAAGCATTTTGCTTCTGGCCTCAGTCCTTCATATGCTTCTCAGTAAGCAAACCCAAAAACAAAACCAAAAGACTCCCTCAGCAAAATGTAAGTAGTATACTGAGCTCACCCTTCTTTGAAGCTTTTTATTGATCACCCACCTAGAAAAATCACCTTGGTGCTTCACCCCCTTATAAAGCCCTATATAAATACAAATTACCATTAACTTGATGATATTAGATTGAGCCATGCAAAATTAAAAGTTAAAAATTTTTTTCTTGGTCAAAAAAGTCAGAGATGGGCAACTTTATGTGGTTTAACCTATTATGTACAGTATGATATAATAAATTACATATATAATTATATAAATCACATAAATCACTTGGATAAATATCAAGGGCATGATGCTAGAATCATATGGTAGGAGTATCACATTTAGTTTTTATAGGAAAATACCAAACTGTCTTTCAAAGTGGTGGTGCCATTTTGCATTCCTACCAGACTTTACTACTTCTGATTGCTGGGAGGACTCTTGTCTACCATTCAGATAGAAGGAAGTTCTCATTTCTTTAAGAAACCTTCATCATCACCTTTAAAATTAGAAATTTTGTTCTCCACTTCACCATAAGTCTTGATGTTTTAAAGCATGTGTTAAGCAGACTCTTTGCTGTTCTGTGCTTAGTCACTCAGCCATGTCCAACTCTTTGCAACCTCATGGACTTAGTCTGCCAGGCTCCTCTGTCTATGGGGAATCTCCAGGCAAGAATACTGGAGAGGGTTGCCATACCCTCCTCCAGGAGATCTTCCTAACCCAGGGATCAAACCCAGGTCTCCTGCATGGTAGATTTTTTACCATCTGAGCCACCAGGGAAGCCCAAGAATACTGGAGTGAATAGCCTAGCTCTTTTCCCAGGGAACTTCCCGACCCAGAAGTTGAACCTAAGTCTCCTGCATTCAAGGTGGATTCTTTACTAGCTGTGCTACCAGGGAAGTCCTAAGTAGACCCTGTGCTGTGCTAAGTTGCTTCAGTCATGTCTGACTTTTTGCCACCCCAGGGACTGTAGCCCATCAGGCTCCTCTGTCCATGAGAGTCTTCAGGCAAGAATACTGGAGTGGGTTGCCATTCCCTTCTCCAAGGTAAGTAGACCCTAAATGGGGCCAAATCTAGGAAAGGAAGATGCCCTTCCAAGGGTCACCTTTAAAAAGCTTATGGTATGTAACGGTGACTCACATCAAATGCCACAGCTGAATAATTGAGAATGACATGTTTTAGGGCAGAAAAAATGTGGATATGGCTGGTGTCTTTTTAGACTCTGCCACATTAGTCTATGGTTACATGAAATGAGCTTAATTACAGGTTGCTTAGTGCTTCTACCTGATATACTTCGGAATGAAGTGCCTGTCTGAGCATCACACCGGGAAGAGAGACTTCCTCCTTTTGACACTGAAGCAGGATTTGGCAGGCAAGAGTATTAGAGTAGGTTGTCATTACCTTTTCCAGAGGATCTTCCCATCCCAGGGATCAAACTCACATTTCCTGCATTGGCAGATGGATCCTTTACTACTGAGCTACCAGGAAGGCCCCAGAGGAATTATTAAAGATGAAATGAGAGAATGCATATTATTGTTCTTGGGAATAACATGTTATATAAGGCAAAATATTATTTATCATAGAAATAAGCATCTTTTAGCTATCCTGTGAAAATAATTTAAATAACTGCATTTTAATTCTGTTAATATTCTTTATTGGGTAATATTGATGTGAGAAAAAGCCTCAAAATTATTTTATTTAGTATGAAAATACAATGTACTAATTTTAATTTTGTATTTTCTGTAGTATTTTGGTGTTTTTATGGGGGGGGGGAGACTTTATTCACAAACTAAAGAATCCAATGAAAGCCCTCAAGAGGGCTGAGATGTTATAATTTTAACTTTTCATGTTGAAAAAATGTTTATCACCAGCTTTTAAAACTGTAGTCACATATTTAAATGCTTGCCAAACATTTATTGTTTTTCTCATCATTAAACCAAGTGAAGCTGACAGGAATGAAGCTTTATGCCAAGAAGAGACATTTGTTTTTGTTTTTTTTTTTTCCTTAAGAATTAGGTAATAGAGATTAGACGCCTTAATTCCATAAATACTAAAATTTCTAGGAGATTTTACAAAAATTTTTGACCTTTAGTACAGTTTTGTATCATCTGACAGTGTTCCAAGTGCTTATATTGCTTTATTTGTAATATAGAGTTGTATATATATTTTCTATAAGAGTAGTAAGTGATTTTATTCATGTTGCTGATGAGAAAGGACTGTCATTAAATATAGCAGTAGCTAAGAACATTGATTCAGGTATTAAACATTCAGTGTCACATCTTATTTAAACAAATTTTATCTGAATGACCTTGGGTAAATTAATAAGAGCTCTCTCACTGAGATATTCTAAGGATTTAAAGAGTTGACATCTGTAAATTACTTAGAATGATGTGTTTGACGTTCAAAATCAATCAGTGTGATTAACAGAATTAACAGAATAAAAAAATAAGATCAATATAACCATCTTAAGAAACGTACAGAAATCATCTGACAAAATTCAATACCCAATTGTGAGAAACAGTTTCAGTGACTTAGGTATCAAAGGGAACATCTTTAACATAATATGTCCATTGAAAACCAATACCTAACCTAATATTTAGTGTATGAACAACATTTCTTATGATGGGAACAAGGCAAGGACACCTACTCTCAGTATTATTCAACATTTTGTTAGAGTTCCTAGCCAATGCAAGCAGAAAACAAATAAATTTGTTTAGTAAATATTGAAAGAAGAAATTATTTTGTTTTCAGAAAATTCTTTTGTATAAAAGACTAATCAGGAAAAATACTCTAAAACAAACACATAAATTTAGCAACATTGTAAGACCCAAATCAACATGAAAGAATTAATTATATTTTACTACACTATAAACAAACTATTGAAAATTAAAGCCATTTTAAAAATAATACTATTCACAGCAACTTCAAAAAGAAAATACTTGGAAGAAATATGGCAAGCCTACTACAATGAAAACTGTAAAATAGAACAGTGAGAAATGAAAGATTTGAATAAATAAAGGCATAGATCATGTCATAAATTTAAAGAATTTAAACATATTATGTAAATCCTTCCAAAAATAATATGCAAATTCAAAATCAACCGTGGAGTAATACAACAGGTTTTCTTAATAGAAACTGTTGATTGTAAAATGAACATAAAAATGCAGAAGGGACCCAGAGAGAATGTGTAACCTACTTGATTTTAATACCACAATTACTATAAAGTATTGGTTTCTCAGTTGTATCTGACCCTTTGCAACCCCATGGAATGTAGCCTGCCAGGCACCTCTGTCCATGGGATTCTCTAGGTAAGAATGCTTGAGTGGGTTTCCATTCCCTTCTACAGGGGATTTTCTGAACCCAGGGATCAAACCCAGGTTCCTGCCTTGCAGGCAGATTCTTTGCTGTCTGAGCTACCAAGGAAGCCCCACAGTTACTATAAATCTATTAAATTAGGAGAATGTAGGATACATGAAAGATCAATGGGACAGAATAAAGAGTCTAGGAGTAGACATAACCATATATGAGTAATTAAATGTTGATTAAGCATTAAGGTAATTAACCAGGGAAAGGCTTGTCTCTTCAAGAAATGTTCTAAAACACCTTAGTGTTTGTACAAGGGAAAATATACATTAATATTCCTACCACAAATGATTCACAAACATTAAATTGAAATGGCTAATCAAACTGAGCATAAATATTCAAACTACAGTGTCTTAGAAGACTTAGGATTTTATCTTTGTGACCTCGAAGTCAACATTTCCTATAAAAGGCACTAAAATCATTAAATGTAGAAAGAAATGGATAAATTAGACTTTATCAAATTATACATTTCAACTCCTCAAAACAAATATTGAGAAAATGATAGGGCAAGTCACAATTTTGCAGAAAAGATTTAATAAATGTAAAGCTGCCTAAAAGACAAAGAATGTTCAAACTGCAGCACAATTGCACTCATCTCACACGCTAGTAAAGTAATGCTCAAAATTCTCCAAGCGAGGTTTCAACAGTATCTGAACAGTGAACTTCCAGATGTTCAAGCTGGATTTAGAGAAACCAGAGATCAAATTGCCAACGTCCACTGGATCATCAAAAAAGCAAGAGAGTTCCTAAAAGACATCTATTTCTGCTTTATTCACTATGCCAAAGCCTTTGACTATGTGAATCACAGCAAACTGTGGAAAATTCTTCGAGAAATGAGAATACCAGACCACCCAACCAGCCTCTTGAGAAATCTGTATGCTGGCCAGGAAACAACAGTTAGAACTGGACATGGAACAACAAACTGGTTTCAAATAGGGAAAGGTGTATGTCAAGGCTGTATATTGTCACTCCGCTTGTTTAACTCATATGCAGAGTACATTATGAGAAATGCTTGGCTGAATGAAGCACAAGCTGGAATCAAGATTTCTGGGAGAAATATCAATAACCTCAGATATGCAGATGACACCACCCTTATGGCAGAAAGAGAAGAAGAACTAAAGTGCCTCTTGATGAAAGTGAAAGAGCAGAGTGAAAAAGTTGGCCTAAAGCTCAACATTCAGAAAACTAAGACCATGGCATTTGGTCCCATCACTTCATGGCAAAAAGAACAGGAAATGAAACAGTGAGAGACTTTACTTTTGTTGGGCTCCAAAATCACTGCAGATGGTGACTGCAGCCATGAAATTCAAAGACACTTACTCCTTCCTTGGAAGAAAAGCTGTGGCCAACCTAGACAGTATATTAAAAAGCAGAGACATTATTTTTCTGACAAAGATCCATCTAGTCAAAGCTATGGTTTTTCCAGTAGTCTCATATGTATGCATATGAGAGCTGGACTATAAAGAAAGCTGAGTACTGAAGAATTGATGCTTTTGAAATGTGATATTGGAGAAAATTCTTGAGAGTCCCTTGGATTACAAGGAGATCCAACCAGTCCATCCTAAAGGAAATCAGTCCTGAATATTCATTGGAAGGACTGATGTTGAAGCTGAAACTCCAATACTTTGGCCACTTGATTCGAAGAACTGACTCATTGAAAAAGACCTTGATGCTGGGAAAGATTGAGGGCAGGAGGAGAAGGGGATGACAGAGGATGAGATGGTCGGATGGCATCACTGACTCAATGGACATGAGTTTGAGTAAACTCCGGGGGAGTTGGTGATGGACAGGGAGGCCTGGCGTGCTGGAGTCCCTGGGGTTTCAAAAAGTCGGACACGACTGAACAACTGAACCTAACTGAACTGAAATCTGTCTAAAGACTTGTATTCAGAATATTTATGTATGTGTCTTTATGTTTGCATGCATATCTAATCATTGAATCACAAGAATAACAGATTATAAAATTTTCAAACTACTTCTGAATCACATGAACTAAAGCTTTACATATTAGTCTTCAGGGAAATATAAATTAAAGCCACAAAGATATGTTATTTTCATATTAATCTTATTTACTAAAATTAAAGGCTGATAGTATTAAAAGTTAGTATGTGTAGCAACTGAATCACACACGCATTTCCCTGGAGTATATGATGCTACAATCATTTCAGAACAATTTGGCAGGTGTTTTGTTTGTTTTATTAAAGAAGACCTACATTATGAGCCATCTATCCAAAATTTTAGATACATGGCTCAGCGATTATTCTCAGAATATTCACAAAAACTTTTCATAGTAGACAGAAGGGGAAAATGACACTAATATTTATTAATGCTTTAAATCCATTAATAGATAAAGAAATCATGGCATTTATTCACTTCATATCTAACAATACAAGGGACAAACAACTGATGCGTGCAATGACATGGATGAGTTTCAGAATTTTGTGGTAAGTGAAAGAACCTAGTTATAATACACACTGTGTAATTTCATCCATATTAAGTTTTAGGATGGCAGAACTAATTGATGGTGATAGAAATCAGAAAGCTGTTTTGCCCTGGAAGACTTGGGAGTATAAATTTACTAAAACAGGATGAGAAACCTAGAGTAACGATGAAAATATTCTATAGGTTAATTGAGGTGAGGATTATACTGTACACATATATGGCAAAACCCTAAAACCTCTATACATAAATTACACGTTAAAAAAAAATAGCATACCTCAAAGCATAATAATGGATTTAATCTATGAATACTGATCTATAACAAAAACTGCTACAAAGAAGTATTATGTGTAAAAATACATACATAATTATCTGTGTAATTATATAGATATATAAAATTACATGTGTGTATATAACAATTTTATAGTATACATATAATGGCATTAAATATGTGTTTAAAACCCTTTAACTGTATCTAAAGGTGTGTATATATATAAAGGTGTGTGTGTAACATATACATTTGTCAAGATACACCGATAAACTATAAAAAGATTTCCAAGAATAAATAAGAAAATTCAATATATATTTAAATATATTTTAAAGTCTGGATATTCTCTAGTATTTCAACCACATGTTTATTTGAATATCAGTATATTCAGCTACGTCTTAAAATACATGATGTTTGCATATTTAAATATTGTAGTCATTATTCTTCCACAGCTAGGTCAGCCCTATCTAATTATGTAATTTAAAGCATATTTTTAATATCCTGGTAATTTTGTTTATGCAGATAAGATGGATTTGGGTTTTACTCTTAATTTAATGTTTTTTAAGAAGTAGTTTATTTATTTTTTGCTTTGTATCATAATAACAGAATGATGGTTTTTTCTTCACTTATAAGACAATCCTAAAATATTCTTGGTAATTAAGGTTTTAAATGTACTTAAAAACTTGGTAGGTAAATATGCCATTGCTTCTTGTTTCTCTCCTTTTGCTAAAAAAAATCAATGATTGACTAATGTTTCCTTTAATCTTACTATTTTTCTATACTTTTTAAATATTAGAACATGATCTTCTTTTTTTAAGCCTTTATTGAATTTGTTGCAATATTTCTTCTTTTCTTTTTTTGTTTTGGCTGCCAGACAAGGGATTAAACCCACACCCCATGCATTCAAAGGGAAGTCTTAACCACTGGACTGCCAGGGAAGTCCCTTCCCTATAACTTAAACCCAATTTTGTCAAATAATTAAAGTTAAAGTTAGGAAATATTTAAGCTAGCATTGATGGTTTTGACCAAATGAAAAACAAGCATCCGCTCCCAGGCTCCATCCTGAACCCATGAAGGAGGACTGCAATTACAGCTGGACTCTGAAAGCTCTGTGGGAATATATAGTGACCTATGCGGAATCCAGCAGTGGATCAATCACCGTCCTGAAGAGGGACAGGACAAGGGGCCCACATTAAGGTTAGAGCAGGTTGGAGAAATAGTTGTTTGCAGAAAACCATCTTAGTGGGCCACAACGACAGTGTGTAAATGAAATGAAAGTGAATTGAAACACTTAGGTGTATCGCATGAGTGGCACTAAGTATAATTTCTTAAAATATAAGTTAAACTTTTCAAATGTGTGGTGTTGTTGCTGTTCACTCACTAAGTTGTCTTCGATTATCTGTGATCCCATGAACTACAGCACGCCAGGCTCCTCTGTCCTCCTCAGTCTCCTGGAGTTGGCTCAGATTCATGCCCATTGAGTCAGTGATGCTATCTAACTACTTTATCCTCTGCTGTTCACTTCTCCTTTTGCTTTCAATCTTTCCCAGCATCAGGGTCTTTCTCAATGAGTTGGCTCTGCGCATCAGGCGGCCAAAGCACTGGAGTTTCAGCTTCAGCATCAGTCCTTCCAATGAATATTCAGGGTGGATTTTCTTTAGGGACTGATTTGATCTCCTTGTGTGTGTATCTGTATCTATTTCTAGCTGTATAATGTGTCTCTCTGTGTGTATATAGTTACCATATATTTATTTTCTTGTCTAATGTTAGCTCCCTGAAGACATGTCTATTGCTCTGTTTTATTCAGTCCTGACACTTACAGTCAGATTGTATTGGTGCACAATACAATGTATTATTATTATTCAGTGTTTATTGAATACCTGATATTCAGTAGGCATTCAATAACTATTTTTTAATAAATACAAGTAAATGTCACTTTATTAAATACACTATGAAAAATATATTTCCATGATTGTTTGCAACAAAACAAAAGTTTGAAATGATATGTTATAATTTTAACTAGAAGAGAACAAGACAGGGCTTGGAAACTAATCCTTCCATTGGCCCCAGTTGGCTATAATTAGCTGGAATAAAGCAAAACTCCAAGAACATTCAAAATGAAAACATGACATATGAGAAAGACAACCACAGTTAAATACCATAAGGAATATAAATCACCATTAAAGAGAACCAGAGCTAATGTGTGTGTATATGTGTAAATATGGGGAAAAAAAGGAAAAAGAACATACTGAAGACATAAAGTAGGAATAAAAAGCAATTTTAGTAGTAGAAAGCAAACAGAGCTATTAGGTATAAAGCTATAATTATTGAAATAGAAATCACCTAGTTCAAATTCCTTTTATTCAAAGATAATTTGGGACTAGAAACTGAGATAGGAATTAGTTGTTTCATATCTCTGCATGGTTTTTTGATTAATATATGAACATTTGAATTTGCATATGACATATTTTGTTTGCCTTTTTGCTGTTTCTGATATTCTAGGAAGAGCAATTTTATTTAGTTCTAAAGAATCATATTTTTGCTTTACTAAATGATTTTAGTTTTATTTTAGCCAAGCTTATGTCTCAACAAGTTACAGGAAAAAAAAAAAA